>JADLZK010003813.1:0-177860 GCA_015847255.1 Hyparrhenia diplandra
AGTGCATGTATCTCTAGAACAAAAATACTCTGCTCAGACCTCCTATGTGCTCTTATATATCAAAAACAAAGAATTCGGCAGTGCAAGGCACACGCCGTTACACAGGAACAATAGTTACAATATTCATGCCACTCAACAAGATGACTGAGAATGTGAGATATAACTTGTTGACAGGGCATTTGGCCAAGTAAAAGAGACGCCCACCATCAGTAATGGACTGCTATAATACATGTGTTTCAACTTCTGCCAGCGAGCCTTGCTGTTGCAGATGTTGGTTTTGGCTTCCCGTGGTGGTTGCTGAAGCTGACGCCTTCTCTCCTTCAACTCCTGAAAGGCCTGCATCGTATCACCGTCGAAACCACCTGCAAACTGCAAGAAATGTAGGGCTGGAGCAAATAACATACCATGTTTGAATAGCTCCTCATATCGACTACGTACAAGAGCAAGTAGAGTGGTTACCTGGTGCACTCTAAAGGCAAAACCGAAAATTTTGAAGCAATTCAGCTCCCTTTCGTCAGGGCCAACTTGTATGGCCTCAAGCCTGATGAAACTCTCAGATACTTCATTGCTAGTTTCACCGATTGCAATTCTGATCTGCATATTAAGACTCAGTTTGTCATTGAAATGCCGTTTATGACTGAGGAAGTAAGTTCTGTTAACTGTATCCACAAATTGAATGGAAAACAAAAAGACAGGGGAACTAGTAAATTGAAAATGTCTAACATGTGCCAGAATAGAGTAATAGTGTGTTGCTACTTTTGTTTCAGCTCTCACCATGGACCGTGCTTTCTGACCAAAATTCAGAGGGGCCATGCAGAAACAAAACTGATTCACGAGAATCCTGACTAAAACAGCATTTCACAGAACATGGCCAAATACAGTTGATATGGCCTTTTATGGTCCCAAAAAATATCAGGTTTGAATACATCTTTTGGTTGGTACCACAAGTTGTAAACGACAGCAAAACATTTGCCTGACCAAATAACAGCACAGCAATGTATTAATTTGACTACGATAAATCATAAGACATCATCATCATACAGAAACAAAAATAGATTCACGAGAACCCCCTGGCTCACACGTGCATCTTAGCATATCCCAACAAAAGAAACGAAAACTATAGTATTATCTCAAAACACCAAATTCGCCCAAAAGCCTTCCTGTTGGCACCTTGAGTGTGTCTCATAGTAAATTATGGATTTTGTTCCTGCCCTAGTCGTCAAGTAATATGCATCATGCATGCCATTTGGAGTATTTTGGGCGAAAAAGGAGAATGGTTAAACCAAATGTTGTTCATTAACTCAATCAACATGTTTATTCCTAGTGAAAATGAATTAAGTTGTGCAGTACCTGACTAACAATTCCGGTGTCTTGCATCCACTCCCATGGGATCTGATATGGCATCGCTCATCATCGCGCCATCTCGCACACGCACAAGGCTGTACACTCCATGCTCCAACCTGCTAACGAAAACGTCGATGGTTAACAAGAACAAGCAAAAAACAACTGAATATCTATCGCTGACACCAGAAGCTTTCTACAAGGCAAAGCGTAACTTACTTCGAAGAGGGCCTGCATCTTCTGGAGAGCAGAAGAGCAGGGTTGCCGCGGGTCATCACAGAACGATGACGCCTCCGACCTCACCTTCTTCAAGTCACGGTACCCGAACGCGCCCTCACGCAGCGTCTGCCTTCCCCTCCGGCCAGTCGAAGTGCGCTTCCAGCACCGCCCCCCGTCCACCTGCACGCGCGCAGCGTCGTCCAGTGAAAAAATAATGTTAGCCGCGGAATTTGTGACGGGGACACCAATCACCAAATGGTTATCGATCTCACCAGACGGGGAGAGCTCGACATCGAGCCACTTGACGAAGGTGACCACGTCCTCGATGTCGACGAACGCCGCGCCCCTGCACCTCCTTGATGATCAGGAACCGGATGAAGTCGCCCTTGCCTCCACGTCCGGATTTGATCTGCAATCACCAATCAAACTAATCATTTTCAGAATATTTTTATGTTTCCCAACAAGCAAACGAAATAATCAAGGTCCTAATAACCAAAACAACTTTAAATAATAACATGCCATGTACAGAAGCAGAGTCATTTGATTCTCAAAAGATCCAAGAACACATGGCGCTGAAGCAAATGGTCTGAGTTACACCAGGCTCCAACGGCTAGTTGGGCAAGCTGGCTGCGCCGCTGCGAAAAGCTTACACCTTTTATATTCGAAAAGCGGCACTTGTGCTAGTGGTGACTGTGTCAGGGCCCCAAGTCAGCTCCTGGATGACACTGAGCCTGTTCTGATGGACCAGCCAGAAGAGGTTACCGCTTTTCTTTTGTCCCAACTAGATTATTGTCCTATCTGGCTACTCATCTCCCTCTCGTCTTCTCTGCTCGTCGCGGATCAAAAGACAAACGCAGACAGGAACCCATAGTTTCATGCACGAATTCATGAAACGTTGGTGGTTTGGGGGCGATGAACGGGGAAAAAGGCGCGCCATTGTGTTTTGTTTCAGCTGTATTTGGTGAAGGCAGACGAGGGTACATGAGCTCCACCAGCTCGAAAAGACGAGCGCTTTTGGTGCTCGCTCACCTTCTTTTTGTTCATCTCTCCACAACAACTCTCTTATCAGCAAGTGCAACAGCTACTTCAGAACCACTCATCAAGCCAATTTGTTAAAAAGCTTACGCTTTTGAGTTTTTTTATCCCCCAAAAATGGCAATCAAGAGATGCCGTGGACGTTCCAAACCAAGAATACAAGACGAGTGGGGAATGGTCAAAAATGGCAAGACAAAGGGAATTTTACTTTTGTGATGAGTAAGAGTAATAAAGAAAAAATGAACGAATTTTATCGATCGAACACTTACCGCGAGAAGATGAGAAGAGCGGTTCTCGATCTCGCCGATCATGTCCCTCGCGGCGGCGGCACCCCCACCGGCGCCGGCGTCGCCGCCAGCGCCGCCGTCCCTAGACCTGGAGTCCCCTCCGCATTAGCGAGTGGTAGAACCTCTCCACCTCAGGGACTCGCCTCACGCACGGGGGCGGGCGCCGGGCCCGCTGCCGAAGTCGGGGGGATGACGCCTTGTTGAGTTTCTCCCTCGCCGCCGGTGGAGGTGGCGGCGGCGGCGTAGGACCCCCTCTCCGCCTCCACTTCCACCGCCGCTGCTACCGCTCGAGGTTGACGGTGACGAGCCTGCGCTGCGGCGTCCGCGCGCCGCCGGCATTGACGGTGGCGGTGGAGGGAGGTGGAGGCGGAGGTGGGGCGGGTATCGGCGGGAGCTTAGCCTTCCAGCACGCGGCTTTCGACGCCGCAGTGTCTGAAGAGTAGGTCGGCGTTGATGGCGCCGACGAGGACGAGGAGCTGGACGATGAGTTGGCCGGCGAGGCGCGCGACGAGCCGGAAAAAGTAGGACGACCTGGAGTTGTGAGACGCCGGCATTGGCGGCGGTGGCGGGGGCGCAGGAGGAGGACAATCGACAGCCCAGACACGACGACCGCGTTCGTCGTCGCCGCATTACAGCGATCCGGAGTCGTTGTCCGACGACACAGACGACGAGCAGTCATCAGAGTCAGGGTTCTGACCGCGACGGCGCCGCGACCTCCGCCACCTCCTCCTCCAACTCAACGACCCGCTGCTGACTACTTCCTGGCGGCGGAAACGGCGGCATCGAGCTCGGCGCGGAGAAGCGCGTTCTCAGCCGGAGCCTTGCGAGCGCGTCGCGACAGCGGCCGAGGTCGCTGCCTTGGCGGCGAGCGCGGTCTCGAGGAACGGCACGATGGCGACGGTCTCCTTGAGGATCTTGTGCTCCAGCAGCTCGGTGCGGAGGCGAGACCCTCCCGAAGCTCCTCGACGAGGCGGCGGGCGAGGTCAGCGACGGACGGGCCCAGCGGCGGCGGCGGCCGGGCGGACCCGCACCGCGCGCCGGCTATTGCACTTGCGCGGACGACCGAGGGAAGTAGCGCGGAAATGGCCCGCCGCCACCGCCGCCCGCGGACCCGACCCGTGTGGCGGCGCTGGCGAGCCGGAGGAACGCCGGCGTGGCGTCTCCGGCTGTCCTGTCGCCGCGGTCGACCCTGGTAGTTGCAGTGGTGGGCAAGGCGCCGACGTCTTGCGCGACAAGGAGGAGGTGGAGGAGGCGGTGGCCCCTGTTTTGGGCGTCGCCGGGCTCCCGCTGGAAGCCCATGGCTGCCTTGACGCGGCCGGCCACCATGGCTGGCTCCTCCTGCTGCTTCGCCGGCCGTGGAATACGAAATGGACGCTTAGGATTGCGCCACGAGCATGGCCGTGCGCTGCGCTCGTCGTCGTGGTCGATCTCTCTGGTCTGGTCGTCGGCGTTAGTAGGCTGGATAGCTTTTTTGGCGTGTGGTTGGGTGTGGGGTTTTAAAGAGAAGGCACGGCGTTCGAGGAACGGTCTTTGGTTTCATCCTGCTGGAGCTGGAGACTCGAGTGATGAATGCTGCTGCTAGTGGTGAGTGGAGCCTTTGGAGGTGGTAAAATACTCGTCAGCTCGTTGGGGACGGAATATGAACGTTGGGGTGGGAAAGGGCGTGCCACCGCCACGTCGGCACCGCCACGGGCACGAGATGGGCACGACCAGACATCCCACAACTGCATCAGCTTTGCATGTTCTGAATCTGAAACCTCCTGCTTTTTGACCCATTGCTTCAGTTCCCTTTATCGCTGATCGGTGAGTGAGATGCCCTTTCTTTAACCGATGATGCCATTTGTTGCTGTTGATCCAGATTCAGATGGAACCCTAAACCCAATCCTAATCCCAATTCAATCCCATGCACGAGGATTTGAACATCGTTCGGTTTGGTTTGTGTACACACCCAGCATTGGTTCCAGGCCATAACCACAACCGTAAAACTTTCATAGATAGCTTGGGCGGTACACTACAATACAGATGACGCGCTCACTGGGGTAATGGGCGACGACGTGTTACACGTACGACGGTACCAGGCTATGGTATGGTAACTGCCACCGTGCATAGGCGTAACAAGAATTGGAAATCCCAAGCATGGCAGTCGAGAGAGACGCATATGTAACGAGATCCTTTGAGAAGGACGTACCCAAATCGTTCCGTTGGAGACTTGCTCCAACTCACTTTGCACAGCTAGCGCTTGTGTTGTTGGAGCCAGGCAGCCAGCCAGCCGAACGCCCAGAGCCAAGCCAAAAAGCGTGCTTGCGTGCGTACGTGCGCGCCATTGTTCGTTTGTCCGTGCTGGACCACGGAAGAGCGTCGCCGTCGCCGCGCCGGCCCCCAGCCAGAGAGAGCCAGGGCTCTGTGACCGGCCGGTGGCGCGTCACTGTAGCTCGGTGCGTGCCTCCATGCATGCAGATGCAGGCATGCACCAGTGCGTTGCCGCCCTGCATTGGTGACAGGTACAGCGCTCCCATATTCTACCGGCCCGGACGGATGGTTTCAAATTGTACACATGTCCGAGGCACGAGCGCAGAGTTGGAGTAATGGCAGGCACAGCACGGCACGGCAGGCCAGGGCAGGGCAGCACGAGAACGCCGCGCCGAGGCAATAAATGGGACGACCTGCTTGGACGGGTAGCGGCAAACCGACCGTCCGTTGTTACCGTTGCCGGCACACCGTGCTGCGGTGGTTCTGGCGGCCGGAGCGGCCAACGCATGCACACGCACGCTCTCATGGCGCAGATCTCACGTGATTATAGTGATAGGATAGGAGTAGAGCAGATCTTTGCTGTTCGGTGCAGACAAGATCGAAGCAGATCCATCATTAGCAACGGTTTAAAAGGGGATGATTAGCAAGCAGCAAAAACCCGGCCACCATGTAGCCAGATGGCGGCATGGCGCCACGTCATCGATGGTCAGGCCCCGCTGGCACCTACGCACGGCGAAACACACGACACCCACGTACTACGTGCACGCCATGCATGGCATCACATGGCATCGCTTTCGCGAGCCTCGGGTAGCCTTGTTTAGATGGTTAAATTTTAACCTTTTTTCACTTTCTCCATCACATTACATTAAATACACCAAAGCATATACGCCGAAAAGATAAATGTATGTAAAAAAAATAACTAATTACACAAATTTTAGATGTACATCATGGGACGATTCTTTTGAGCTAAGCATTTATTGGTAGGATAATATTTACTACTAACAAACTAAACGCTACGCCGCATAATGCGATATAAACGGTTACAATTTTACGCAATTAAACATCATTTTAAACGGGTAGTGCCTCTGCATGCTGACTCACCGGCCGGCTCTTCGGCGGCAAACCCCATCGATGGAGATCACTTCACTGATAAACCCAGTGGTTTCGGGCAGAGAGATACCAGACGAGAATGATGGCATCCCACTACGGTCCGTCACGCTCGGCTCCGAGCACTTGTTACCTTGCGAGTATGGCAGTGTTGTGGGTCGTACTGTCGTGTCTCGTGTGGCAGGGCGCAGGCAGCCTGATCTGTCGACCGACGACGACTAGCGGCTTGTACTCGTAAGTTAGCATGGTTTGCTCCCACTTTGCCTCGTTCGATCTCACGATGCCGCATGGATATTTGGATGGACTCAAAAAAAAAGAAAAAAAAGATTTTGGATGGATGGATGAGTGCAAAGTACGCTTAGTGTGTCCGCAACGATCGAGCCAGCTTGCTAGCGATTTAACATCCAGCGTCACGTCAAGAGCTAATATAGCAATCCATCTCCCCCCATTCACGCTGGTCTTCGGCGGCAAACATGAGTGCTGTTTTTAGATTTCTTTAATGGCATCCAGGAAGAAGAATGGTAGATCCCACAAGTCCGAGCTCGCCTCGGGGCAAACAAAACGCAGGTGGCATCAACTGGGAACTCGTGCTCGTGTGGCAGGGCGCAAGATTTTTCAACGATTTTCCTCGTGTTAGCTCCTCTCCACGTGAGAGTTCAATCCAATGCCGCATGAACTTTTAGATGGACTCCTAGAAATAGATTGATGGATGGATGATTTTACAAGTACGCTTAGGGAGGATATACAATAGCACGAGAATAAAGAGTGCCTCCCTTCTTATTATTGTTTGATTAGTTGTTGAGACAGAACGATACACTGACATTATATCTCGTATGCAATATATACGAGTGCATACAGAAACTCTTCAACTGAGAGTGACAACATGAGATGTGTGTATTACATCTTTAGCCACGATGGCTATAGTGAAATTCATTTTCATCAAATTCACCACTGAGGCTATGCTGTTTGGATCTATTAGTAGTACTATACAAATTAGCTAACTAATACATCCTTGGTCCTTGAAAAGAGGCAATCTTCGGCTTCAGCTTGTGTCTCAGAAAAAATGCAATGCAATTCCAAGATGCTAAAGGTACTGTCGAAAAGTATTAGAGACGTAGTATTGTAGTAGTAATAATCATTTCATATAAGCAACGCTGTAATATAATAGAGAGAGGCTAAAAGCAGATTTATTAAGCATCACCTTCAGAAGGTGGCTTACTGTTGAATTACAAGTGTGCTGGAACCTAATAATACAGGATGCTGAAAGTTTTTAGTCTCCAAGAAGATAAAGACACAATCTCATGGAAATTTGGAAGTAAGAAGTTGTTTTCTGTTAAATCACTTTACAGTATAGGAACTCAAAGTGACACTGGTCCAAATTACAAGATAATTTGGAAAGGGGAAAGTGCCACAAAAATAAAATATTTCATGTGGCTCCTTTCCAAGAACGCAGTACTTACTAGAGATAACTTAACTAAAAGAAAGTGGAAGGGTGATCCAACTTGTCGGCCTGCGATAATCAAGAATCCCCGCGACCACCTTTTCTTTACTTGTCCTATTGCAAGTGCAACTGGTCCCCTTAATCGCTAATTTTGTAGGCGCTAGCAAATGTTCCAATGTCTTTAGCTCACCGTTGGGCCTGGTGTGAAGTATGGCTCCCAAATCACAAAAATACTCCATTGTTGGGGGTCTCAGAATTTGCTTTCGGGTCCATTTGGAAAGCTTCACAATAGAGCTCACTTTGAAGGAAATGCTAAAAAATCCATTGGAAATTATTTTGCCATGCTGCTAGTCTTATGCGGTTCTCGACAGGTTTGATTCCCGAGATGAGCAGAGAAGACATCATTCAAGGAGTCAACGATATGCTCAGAATGGCGACTGAAATCTTCATCAATCAGACTTCAAAATGAATGGGGAGCAGAAGATGCTAGAGGACTCAATCCAAGACAATGGTGGAGAACAGGACAACTGATGGGAGAGGCCATCAGATTGTTGCAGTTGTGATGCTCTTTGATTTTCATTCTGAAATGTCCAGTTTGTCTGTGGTCTGTTACCCTTTTTTTGGTTGTTTAACATCAGGCATGTGCAAGCCTTTATCTGATCAGGACTGTAATCAATCTTTTTTTCTCCCTTGGTTAGTTGTCAGTTTAAGCTTCCCAAAGGGCAGAAGATTTGGTAGCTGTTTTCTAGTCTATCGAACTCTAGTTTGCTTTTCTGTTTCTCTGCTGAAACACATGTATTTCCGTTTGAATGAATGGGAATGGGGAAGTGTCCTCGTGTTGAAAAAAAAAAATATAATAGAGAGAGCTATGCGCGTGCAACATTATGTATTCCGAGGCTCCCAACAGTGATTTTGACTGGAGGATAAACAGGGGCACATGCATCTTTCGCCATGCTCGAGATTTGCTTTCTTTTTCCTAGACGGTGGAAGTATAGCTAACAACTTCTACTTTTTTACTAGCTACTGTAAATTTTAGTAGGAGACGGTTTGTATCCACTTTAATTTTAGTATGGGACGGTGCCTATGTACATATAACGATGCCTTGTGAACAAAACATGGCGCGCTTCATACAACCAGTAGACTTACACCCGGCCCGTTTGGCAATGAAATATGGTTGCTTAGAGTGGCCAACACGCCAAAGGATGATCACTCTCACCAAACCGTCGTTTCATGGATCGAATCTCCTGCCCATTCCAGCATGAAGACAAAAGCCTAGATAGTGCTCTCAATCTCATGAGATCCTTTTGCGTCCATGCTACCCTTCTCCTCGCCAATCGATATAATCCGTAACGTTGGGCCTAAGCCTCGCTCCTACCAAAAAACATTCTTCGGCGATCTACTGATGCGCTGATAATTGATTGCTCCTGCCGGCGGCCGGAATTGGCAGCTTCCGTGTCCGACCTCGCGATCATGGTGTGTTTCTTCACCCAGCATAGGGTGTGTTCGATATCTGATTTTCCCCATCGTATCTAACTGGATTCGTGTTTTCCGTTTAAATGTATGTAGAAATCAAGTTTGAATTTATTTAGCACTAAACATTACTTCCTGCATTCTCTTTATAAGGGCACCTCCAATGGGGATAAAAGGGGGTGCAAGCTTGCTACCGGAGTATACGGCACGTGGGAAAGGTGAGAAAGGTGGTAAAAAAGTCGGGTAGTTAATAGAAAATATTATTTCTCCATCCATCCATCATCTCTGTGTCCTTTCTCTCTCCATCATGCAGTCCTTCTCTCTCCTTCTGCACTCACTGCTGCTAGCAGGAAGACATGGCAAAAGAGGCTGGGAAATAAGATTTTTCTTTATCAACTTATACAGGGTCAACATTGTAAGCCAAACCAGATCTGGCTCCTCTCGACTCTTGGACCGTTGCTAGCTATTCGAGGTTAGCATTCATGCTCTAAGGCACCCTGAATGGGAGGTATAAGGGTAGCAAGCTCTTATTACTAGGAATAAAGTATACGGCGTGGAGGGGGTAGGAAGAATCGGTAAATTAGTATAAACCAGAGCAAGCCTACTACCGGGTAAGAAGAATAAAGAATTCATATTATTCTGTCACACAGCACTGTAGCATCAGATGGAGACAGCCGCGGCGCCCCGTTCATCGACGGCTGGATTTTTTTGGGCTCCACCTATTCCCTAAAATACATTGTGGAGCTTCAAACAACTACATCAAACACATGATTCATCCTTGTTATAGAGGTAAGATACATTGCTGTTGCTCTAAGCTTCCAATGACAAATGCAAAACGCTAAGACGAGGGTGAAAGATTAAAAAATTAAAAAAGCCCGAGAATACGGCATAAGGGAACGGGGACTTGTAGTCGACACTATCAACTTTGTTGGGCACTACATGCGAGAGCTATCGATTTTACACTAGGTTAGTTAGTTTTTGCGTTTTATCCCTCCACATGCGTTTTAAAACCCTCGACGGCTAGCTATTTAACCCCACGTGGGCGCCCTAGGCCTTAGATATGACATGGTCTTCTAAACTACTTCTAACACTTTTGGCGCTTATTAATTTATGACCGTTTATTAATTTATAGAGAGTACTCCTACTAAAAATTTTTGGATTTTAAGATTGAAATGTTTGTAACATCCTTGGATGGAGAAACTACCAACATGAAAGTTATAGATCGAAAAAAGTTCGAAACTTTGTAATTGATAACTTGTTCATTTTGAATTTAGTGGGCCATATTAGGCAAATAGAGCTTTTATCATACCATTGGCCGCATATGTCCCAAAATGACATTGGATGGAGAAACTCCCTAAAGAAATAGGGAAATATTGTAGATCTTGAAAAGTTATGAAAGTTTATATAAAAAAACTCTACCAAACCCGGGAGGCGGGTGGATTTTCATTAAGAAGATTGGTGCAACACTGGGTTACTCCCGAACGAGAGTCGAGATGAGGTGGGCACGCTCCACACCCGGGGCGTTACCATCGAGCTACTTTTCGGTATATAGTTCGTTTAGGGTCTCAAACAAGCAATTTATATTTGGTTTATGGCCTAAAAGCAGTCTCCAACAAAAATTAAAGTAGATAGAGAGCCTCTTACAAAAAAAATTTAGCTAAATTTTTTTTACTTGCTAAATTTTAGTAGGAGAAGGAGATGGTTTGTATCCACTAATAATTTTAGTAGTCTATAATTTTTTACTTATAGGACCTAAAACGGTCAAAAGTGTACTCTATAAAAAAAAGAGAGAATCGAGACAATGGGAAATGAGAGAAAACACTATATTGTTGTGGTATGACAGCAAGCGTTTGCAGGTGCAAGGTTGTCTATTGTATCGCATGGGTCTGGCTTTCTCTAAGGCCTCATTTGGAACGGAGGAAAAACGTAGGAAAAGTGAAGGAATAAGTTCCGGAGGAAAGGAATTGGCTAAGTGCGTTTGGAATGGAGGAATTGACAGGGAAACTTTCTAGAGGAACGGCAATGAAAGCTTGTACTTTTGGAGGGAAAGGAAAAATGAGGTCAGAGCCAAGGAAATTTTCCCGTGGTGCTTTTGCTCACGATTAGGCGCATAAGTTGCGTCGTGCCTCTGCTGCTTCTTTGCCTACCGCCAAGTTGTGTCGCTGCCCGGGCCTCCCACAGCCTGTAGGGCGGACTCCGCCGCTCGTGCCTCGTCACCCGATCAAGACAAGAGAGAGAACGAGTGGATGTGAACAATGACTGTTTGGTCCCACTAAAACATACATACATTTGCAAAGCCACAAACGCAAGGATAGGTCCATGGATCTATGGCCCCACATGCAAATTATGCAACTCTAATGACCTTTATCCTTTACATGTTTTTGTGGTTCTATGTTACAATTTACGCAATCAAGCGCCTCAAAGTATTTATTCTGCATTTTGGAATCGTAGTTTTTCACTTTTCACTCTACCTTATTCCCGCGTTTTTTTTTTTTTCTTTCCTCTATTTTGCAATTCTGTGTTCCAAACAAGTCCTAAAATTAATTTGGAGACCAACGGTCAACTTTTAGATTTGACCTTTACTAATCATGTTTTATCTGAACTCTTTATTTAGGTATTTTCTTCTAAATTTCTTCCAACACCATGATTATGAAATTGTTATTTAAGGAAAATCTACCCCCATCAAATTTATACAAACTAAGTTTGAGGTTCCGTGTCAGCGTTCAAAGTTTCAAAAAGATTCCATACAAGTAGTACTGTTCGTTTTTTTTAGCAACAAGTAAGGCCCGCCAAAAAAAAAGGAAATTTAAGCTCTGTTTGTGACAGCCAAATCCAGCACTAACAGCACACATGGAACTTAACAGCAGGCCCAAAAAGGCCCTCGGCCCAGGTCCTGCCTCATGGAACTATGGAAGGCCAGAGGGTGTTTGGACTAGATCTAGCCCACCGCCCTACTTTTTTTTTTTTTTTTTAATAAACAAAGGAGTTGACGGAAACCACCTGCTCGCGTCAGAAGTGGGTGCATGCCGTTTGCATTGCATAGCCATGGCACGCTTTGACGCGTTGTACTATGTGTGTGGCGTGACCGTCCGGGGACACGCAGCGTGCGCCACTTCACCTTTGCTCTCTTCGCCCTGCCCAGTTGGGGCATGCAGCTGCACTCGAAGCATGTCAGTTCCATCATGCACTTCCAGCACGGTGCATGTCACGCCTTTGCCGTTTGCAATCGTCGTCATCAGAAGCAAACCCAAGCAAGCTACCATCCTCCATATATAGCCACGCTGAGCAAGCTGATCATCGGAAGAAGCACCAGCAAAGGCAACATGTCGTCCCAGCACGGCGGCCTCGGCGACACGGCCCGGCGGTGGCGCGAGCTCCACGGCGGCGGCGACAACAGCGGCTGGGTGGGGCTGCTGGACCCGCTGGACCTGGACCTGCGCCGCACCCTGCTCCGGTACGGCGAGATGGCGCAGGCCACCTACGACGCCTTCAACCGGGAGCGGGCGTCGCCGCACGCGGGTCTGTCCCGCTTCGCCAGGGCGCGCTTCTTCGACCGGGTTCGTCTGCCGGCGCACGCCGCCGCGTACCGGGTCACCAGGTTCCTGTACGCCACGTCGTCGGTGGCCGTGCCGGAGGCCTTCATGTTCAGGTCCGTGTCCAGGTCGCGCCGGTGCGGGGGAGTCCAACTGGATCGGCTACGTCGCGGTGGCCACCGACCAGGGGAAGGCCGCGCTGGGTCGCCGTGACGTCGTGGTCGTGTGGCGTGGGACCATGCAGAAGCTGGAGTGGGCTGACGACCTCGAGTTCCCCATGGTGTCGACCAAAGGCCTCCTCGGGGATGGTGAACTCTGTGACGCCATGGTGCACCATGGTTGGCTGGCCATGTACACCTCCATCGACCCGGCTTCCAGCCACAACCAGGACAGTGCACGGCATCAGGCGCTGACCGAGGTGCGGAGGCTGGTGGACGTACAAGGACGAGGAGATGAGCATCACCGTCACGGGCCACAGCCTCGGCGCGGCGCTCGCCACGCTCAACGCGTTCGACATCGCCGCCAACGGCTGCAACGTAGCGGCGGAGGGCGCGGCAGCCTGCCCGGTGACCGCGTTCGCGTTCGCCAGCCCGCGCGTCGGCGGCGGCGGATTCAAGCGGTTCGACGCCATCCCGGGGCTGCGGCTCCTGCGCGTCCGCAACGCCCGCGACGTCGTGCCCAAGTACCCGATCGTGTTCTACCACGACGTCGGCGCGGAGCTCGCGATCGACACGGGGAAGTCGCCGTACCTCAAGAGCCCCGGGCGCGGCACACCTGGCACAACCTCGAGGTGTACCTGCACGGCGTGGCGGGCACGCGGGGAGCGCACGGTGGGTTCGAGCTCGCCGTGGAGCGGGACGTGGCGCTGGTGAACAAGTTGTACGACCCGCTTTGGGGGACGACTATGGGGGTGCCGCCGGGGTGGTGGGTGCCGCTCAACAGGGGCATGGTAGAGGGCGCCGACGGCCGCTGGAGCTTGATGGATTGCGAGGAGGACGAGGATGATGAGTAGACAGGCCTATCACATATATACACTCTTCTAATGCTGATTCAGATTGAACCGATGTATGTCGATATTCACTTAATTGCTCTTTCATAGTGGAACCTTTTTGTTGTTTTGTTTTTTTACTTGGAATGACTATATGTTGTAGCAAAAAATTGGCAGTCGTCGTGACGTGCCTGCTTACATGATATTTATGATTGCTTATATGCACTTACTAGCAGAAGTGTCCATGCGTTACAACGGGTGGTGGACAAATATATCGGTACCATTGATTCAAATTTAGGGCCCATAATCTTGTTTCATTTTGAATTTTGTCGTGATATCTTGTATGATTCTTGCGTGAATTTATAATTATTTTACGCACCACAAAGTTGTAGCCCAGTCAAAAAGGAGTGTAACAAAACTGAATAATCATTACTTTGACTCACATCGTCACATGATACTTAGGGACTAATACAAGTGATCATTTCAATTCATCGTAGATCGAAACTTCCCGAGATGTGTGGACGTAACGTGTGTTGCTCAACTCCCGCGCCTCCTGTTCATGGAGACATCAAGCTCAGTTGCTCAGGCGAATGGCGCGTGCTGGACCAGGCACCATCCTTAGAGCCTGGAGCAAATCGATCATTACAGATGTCTGGAGCAGCTCTGGGATTTGGAAGATTCAAGCTGGGGAGTCATTCAGTCCTAGAGGAGCGTGGTGGTTTCTCCATCAAATCCGGCGTGCTCGTCGTGGCCTGCGGCGTCGAGGCGCTTCATCTCCACCAGCGCCGCCACGACCATCGCGCACGCCATGAGCAGCTGTCGCGCCCATTCGCTGCAGCTGCCACGGCTCACCACTGGCCGTGGAGATGGACCGGAGTGCCGACATGATCACGGCGCCGTAGATGAGCACCCACACCAGGACGCTGTAAGATGAATTTTTGGCATTTTGTAGTACTATATACATAGCCAAATGAGGTCTAATTTAGCGAGGACATGATGTCTACAAAAATATGGGCTATGTAGATATTTGGGCATTAATGGTGTACTAAAATTGCCTAATAACCATCAATTGGCATAAAGGCTAATTAACGCCATATTGGGCTTGTGCATATGGCCCATAGCTAAATGGCACATGAGTGGCTTGCCGAGAGTACTAGGCCCATGATCAGCTTTTGAATAAAATGATTAGTGTAGTGCTAATTAAGCCCATTGCCCAACGTACACATGTACAAAGACGTGTACACATGCACAATCGTTGTGGCATAAGAATTTTGACTGGTTTACGCCGACATGCTAGACCGTGTACTTGAAGATTACTTGGGATGATTAGCACCGGCCATTAGCAGCCCCTAATCTTAATTGTGGGCCTCCAAGAAGTGGTTTGTGCATGGCCCATGCAAAGCATGTACATGTACGTACTTGTTATCTTCCTTGCCTAAGCTAGTGTGTGCACACGTGTGTATCTCTTCTTCAGCCCGCTATACGTACGTACACACTCGTATTCAGCTGGGTCCACTGGTCAGCTGGCCGGCTATACTATCAGATGAGTGCCGTAACAAATGGTGAAGAGATAAGCTTCATAAAGAGATAAGATCAATTCAAATTTCAAAGCCCAGCGCTTGGTCCTTGCCGCTCGGAAGCAAGGCGGCCAATTCAAATTTGAAATGAGTCATCGCCGCGCGTCCACATTTCTCGGCACCGAGACGCTCCTCCACAACGGACTGATGGCGGCACATCCTGGGAACCGCCTCAACCCTGCGTTGCCCTAGGTCCTGCCTATAAAAGGAGAGTACCACTTCCATCTCGAGGGGCAGCCAGACTGTCAATATGCCGCCGCCAGGCTAGCTGCCCCTGCCGCACACGCATTCCATCTCCTTCACGCCGCCGCTAGGCTGCACACACGCACTGCATCTCCATACCACCGCCGCCAGGCTGCGCATACTCACCATCACACACTCGCCGCCGCTTAGCGCACACGCCTATCGACGGCAATCAAGGCAGCAGTGACGTCATCGACATCCTTGGCACCCTCAATGTCGTCAACACCATCGTCAAGTACTTCATCTTCTCCGGCAAGATCGTCAACTGCGTCGTCGGCAAGCCGAACCTCTACGGCATCGTCTCCGGCAAGATCGTCAACCGTGTCTCCGGCAAGCCGAACATCTACGGCATCGTCTCCGGCCAGATCGTCAACCACGTCTCCGGCAAGCCGAACATCTACACGACCGTACCTCTGCGTCTCGGGCCTTCCTCATCGTCGACGTTATGGCAGCCCGGCCATGCCTACACGGTGATGGTGAGGTTGTTTATATTTAGATTTATATGGTGCTCGTCTCTTTTTTTTGCATGGCCATGGCGCAAGCACACAGCGGTCATCTGCACCATCGCTGGAACGACGACGCCCACGGCAAGCGGCGACTGGGCAAGCCGGCGGCCCAACAAGGTTGCCCCCCCATCTCGATGGCCGGCAGCCATACATAAGGAGATCGGGCCGTGCACCAGTGGCCACGCCGACGACTACGCCCGGCACATGCACAAACGGCCCGATGCCAAAAGAGTACATGCGGCGACTCGGCAACACACGGCACATCAAACACGACAGCGTCGGCAACCATCTCGACGGCGGCGTCCACCTGGATCGCCCATTCCCTACACCAGCGGCAACTACGACGCCCTGCGTGCATGCAGTGCACAGCAGTACGGCCTGACGTGCGCGGAAGGCATACATGGTGCGATGGTGCAGTGACGGGCTCGGCAATCATCGGCAACAACAAGAAAAGAGCCGATGGCGCGGGCGGCGAAGAACGGCCCGCAGTGACGTGGCAGCGATGAGCCATGGTCTCGGCAAACGCGGCACTCGATGGCCCGGGCGTGGCATCAGCAAGCCCGGTGATGGCCGGAACGGCGCCGGATGACAACGACGACCAGCACATCAGTAAGTGCGGTCCGGCCCAGGCGGCAGTGAGCCGGAACGGCGCGTCGGCATGCGGCGGCACTGGCGTACGGTCCGGCAATGGCCTAGCATGGTAGCGTGCAGCCCAGCGATGCCCAGCTCGCATCGGCAGCGAATTCAATGTTGGCCGGAACGGCGCCGGCCTCAACGGCGTGGTATGGCCCGTCAATGGCCTGACGTGGCAGCAGTGAGCCGGTGCCCACTTCTTGATACGGCCCAACGGCTTTGGCATACCGGCGGCCATCAGCAACATGCGTTCTGATGCGCCTGCAGTGGCCCTAGTTGTGGATGACGGCGGCTTCACAGACATCACCTGCATGTCCAGCCCGGCGAACACGTCGCCTCGCCGTATGTAGACGTTCACCGATGGAGAAGTGTATTGTGCCGCCTCTTCTCTCAAAGATTAGATGAGGACAAAGATGATTTGAGTGCAGATAGATTAAATCGAGTCATGGCGAGGGTGGATATGTGGGCATTAGTGTTCATGTTGGTTTTGGTGGATCTGTTTTTTTTTTTTTTTTGGGGCATACTTGTTCACTGGCTAAACCCGTCTGGTTTCTACCGTAGCCTCGCGAGAAAAAAAGCGGACAGAAGCGGTAGTTTCCGCGGCGGCCCAATGTTGATTTCCTACCATATGGAGCCAGCAGATCTCCAAAAAAAAAGTGAAAAAAAGTGGTACTTGAAATTTTCTCTTTTTATTAGTAGGTATAGATAGACTTGAACGGAAGGGGTATACTTGGAAGATAACTCTTGTTTATTGAGCGCCTTTTATGTTTTGATTTGAGTCATTTTTTTCTAATAAACAGTCTCAAATTTATAGATGTTTGAGACGGTGAAGCCTGAGCAAATCCGTTATTAAAAAAATTGGCTAAGAATCAGCCAAAAATTATGACACAATCACAATTAGAGGATGATTTATTTATATATAAATGACTTCTCAACCTAATCTCTCGCACACAAGTACACAACCTGAATTATATACATGCATGCATATTTGGCGCTCATTATTCATATACTAAATCAATGATTTTTAAATTATAGTTCGTTTTCATGTTGGTTTTTTTTAATCCTAACGTCTGGTTTTTGAGCCCACTCGTTTTTTATTTTAAAATTTATATAAAATATCACCTATTTTATTGTGACTTGCTTTATTAGCAAATAGTCTTCAGAAATAACTTAAATTTGATTATTTTTTATAAATTTTTTGAATAAGATGAGTGGTTAAATTTAGTTCGTTTTGATTTTTAACCTCGCTGTAGACACCTTTTGACCACTCGTTTTTAAAAGGTAACTTGCAGACTATAATTAAAACTTAAATTTGATTATTTTTTTATAAATTTTTTTATATACACGGTGACTTTTTTTTTAGAATACGCATAGAATAGCGCTTATTTTATTAAGCATGAAGAGTTTATGATGAAAACGAACACACCAGTAACAAGAAGGTTACGAAACGCACCCCACCAGTAACAATAGAGAAGTAGGAGTAGTTTCGAGCACGTAGGGCACATGCATGGCAGCGCGAGCTCCCTGTGCTCTGCTTAGATCTGCTCGAAGTCCTGGAGCGCCCAGTGGCCATCGGCGTCCTTGACCATGAACTTGTTCTTGGCGACCCACCATTCCGCGGGCACCGGGTACTGGTCCGTGAGGGCGTCCTCCCACTTGTTGGCCAGCGCAACGTCGCGGTCCACCTCCAGCTTGAACCCTCCGGCGCTGCCCTGCTCGCCGGCGACGACGTGCAGGTAGCATTCCAGCTCGTGCCGTGTATGGATGGTCCCGGGATGCTTCAGGTACGGCGACCGGCCCATGGTGATGGGCAGTTGCACGGCCACGTCCACGTACCCGAGCGGCGGGTAGGCCGGCACGATGTCGCCGGCGTTCTTCACGTGGAGCGCCCGCAGGTCCGGGAACGAGGCGAACGCCCTCTTGAAGTTGGCGTCCCCGACGCGCGGGCTCGCGAACACGAACGCCGTCACGGGGCACGCCGGCTGCGAGGAGCCCGCCGGCGGCGCGTTCACGCGGTTGGCCGCGAGGTCCACGGCGTTGAGCGTCGCCAGCGACGCGCCCAGGCTGTGTCCGGTCACCGTGATGCTCGTCACCTCGTCCTTGTACAGTGCCATCAGCCTGCTCACCTCAGCGAGGACCTGCATGCGCATCATATTTACCCGGGCCAATAAGCACGTACTTATACGTAATAAGCATCTGATTTGGCAATTACTCCCTCCGTCCCAAAATAGGCGTCATTCTCGCTTTCAGAAGTAAAAGTTTTCAAAATGCCGGCAATTATATATTAAAATATATAAATATTTATGTTAAGTAATTAGTATTGTCAGAAAAGTTTTTTAAGTATAGTTTTTAACAAATTTATTTGAAGATTTAAATGTTGCACATATTTTCTATAAACACAGTTGAAGTTAAAAAAGTTTGACCCGGAGCACAGCTTGGAACGGAGGGAGTAGCTAGCTTGGTGTGCGGTTATATATGAAAATTAACACAGCATCTTTATTTAACTGAGATCGTTGCGGTGGGTCCACCAAGAGGTGGCACTTCGATAGCCTATCTTTCTTATATATAGTTTATAAGTAGTAGTTTGTACTCAAATCAAATAATGTTCATATAGTCGTACCACCTTAATTATGGTGCATATTGTAGATAATTTTTAATATATATTCACATGTCAAACCTACTATCTACAACTAACACGGATTAGGACACCTATAATTACTCCGTAACAAGATAGAGTAAAACAATTATGCTAACTTACTCTTATTATTCAGTACTCCATCAGACAAAAAAAGAGTGTAATTCTAGATTTAAACTAGACAACATTCTCTTTAAAGGCGTCATAATGGCTAGCTATTTAGTTATCTAGATCTGTTGTGATAAGCAAAAAATTAGGAGAGTAGTTACTAGCGAAAATCAAATAGCTAATTTATTTCACGTAAACTAAAAATATGTGGGAGGTGCATTTGAGTCTCGTAGTGTGTTTTTAATTGTCTCTAACATCCACATCAACTCACTACGTGCGTAGCTAATGGTAGTTATTACCATTACGAGTACCCTAAGGTTGGCCAAGTTTATAGAAAAAACATTAACCTTTATATTTCCAAATAGATTTTACTATAAGAATATATTTTATGACTAATCTACTAGTAATATTTATTTGGTATAAAAAATGTTTGTACTTTGTTATAGATCAATTAAATTCGAAATTATGTTACTTCAAAAAAAACTGAGAATTGCAACTTTATTTTGGCAATGGGAGTAGCCGGTATGGCAGCTCTGCCTCTTTCACAAATGGGGAAATGGGTAGTGTATTTTTTCTTCACGTGCCTCGCATGCAGTAGCAAGCAGAGGTAACACTTGCCTGGTCTCTGGCGCTGGTCTGGTTGTACTTGGAGTTCGGGTTGCTGGACGTGTACACGGAGAGGAACCCGCGGTGCGCCAAGGCGAACGGGTTGGCGGCGGCGGCGGATCCGAGCACGGGCGCGGCGGACACGGGCGTGAAGTCGAAGTCGTTGACCCACTCGAGGTTGCGCCAAGTTCCCCGCCAGGCGACGAGGATGTCGCGGCGACCCAGCGCGGCGACGCCCTCGTCGGTGGCGACGGCGACGTACCCCATCCAGTTGGACTCCCTGCTCCACGACTCCGGCAGCAGGTCCGGCAGCGGCAGAAGCAGGAACGCATCGGGCACGGGGAGCGCCGACGTGGCGTAGATGAACTTGGTGACGGTGTAGTTCCCGGCCGCCGCGGCGCCCGAGCTGGCCAGTAGGTTGGAGTAGCCGAACAGGCACGCACCGGCGTGCGGCGACCGCTTCTCCGCGTTGAACCCGTCGTAGGTGGCCTCCGTGAGCTCTCGCCGTAGTTGATGAGGTTCGTGCGAAGGTCCAGGTCCAGCGGGTCCAGCATCCCCGACCACGAGTCCGCGCCCTGGAGCTCGCGCCACCGGCTGGCAATGCTTCCAGGCGTCGTCATCGCCTTTGGTTTGGCTACGAGCTATATAGCTTGCTCGCTAGAGTACTCTGGTTCAGGCTGCTTGCTCTGCCTGTGTTCGGCTTGCATTGCTTCATTGCTTGGGCTGTATTTATACATATCACCGGATATAGACTAGATAGATGAAGGCCCGAGTCGATGAGATCGATGACAGCGGCTTTACTATTTCTTTCTGAAATGCGTCTATCTCAGTGTGCCAAAAACATATAGCGGCCTCCCGTGTGTTGCACGATGCCTTTTTTTTAACAATTACGTAGCCCTCATGCTGTGCTGTGTCACCGTCGGGAATCCTGCTGTTGACAATCATTAGTTGTAGATAGGTAACATTGTATCAGCTCCTTCATCAATCCGCCATCCTCCCACCTAAATTTTTCCCCACTTTGTCATGTCCTCTATTTATCGCCCAATTTCGCAATAAGTTTTGCGATCCTAGCAACCCACCCCTACCTCACGCCGACAGATGGCTATGCCATTGCCACCCTGTATGGGTAGATCCTTGCCATGCAGAACGAAAACACAAAAGGGGTGAATGAGATGTGATCTAAGATGTCAAGGGGTTCACGGCGTAATGACAAAGATTATTGGTTGGGGGGCTTCCATCTAGGTTTCAAATCCTGGGTGCGACACATTATCCTGGATTTATTCCAGGATTTTTTGACGCTATGCATTAAGTGGTAGGCGGCGTCCGTCGACAAAGCGGCGCTGGTGACCATTGACTTCAAGATTTGCCGGCGTAGTCCTTCGGTGGTGCTCATAGGAGTAAGGTTTGCGTACGTGTGTTCATAGGGGTGAGTGTGCGTGCGCGTTGAGCGTCTGCGTTGTACTATATAATCTTAAAAAAGATGTGATCTAAGATGAGATCGATGATGATTGATATGAACTCGATGAAGACGGAGCTCCTTACCCGGAGGCTGGAAGTTGAAAATCTTGTCCACGAGCTTGAACATGTTGTGTTGGATATTGTGATCAGCAAGACGTCTGTGATGACTTCGTGACTTCAAGATTTGTCGGCTCAGTCCTTCGGTGGTGCTCATAGGGGTAGGGTTTGCGTACGTGTGTTCATAGGGGTGAGTGTGCGCGCGTGTTGAGCGTCTGCATTGTACTGTGTAATCTTAAAAAAAAGATGTGATCTAAGATAAGATCGATGAAGATTGATATGAACTCGATGAAGACGGAGCTCCTTACCTGGTGGCTGGAAGTTGACAATCTTGTCCACGAGCTTGAACATGTTGTGTTGGATATTGTGTTCGCGTCGACAAGGCCATGGAGCTTCTACCACAAGAAGAGGTCGTCGAGCCATCGCCACGACAAACGAGCCGACTTCATTATTGTTGGGACTTCACTGACTGCGGCGATTTGGGAGGACCACCGCCTCCCGAACACGAAGGTGCCGAGCTCCACCCATCTGGAGCTTTACTCAAATTGTTAGACCACGACGACTGTGGCTTTTGGGTCGTGTTTACCGTCGCCCCGGGTCGAACACTGACATCAGGTTTGAAGCCACAACCTAAGTTCCTTGTACTGTCGCTACAGAGTTGTCAGATCCTATGCATCATGATCATGTCCTTAATCATTCAGCTCATCCTCCTATTCATAAAATGGAGTTACACACCTTTTTGATGGATCAAACCCATGATTGTGGATTAAGCGTTGTGAGGCATACTTTGATGTCTACCCAATAGGCGCTGCCAAATGAGTTAGATATGCAACTATGCGCTTAGATTGATTTGCGGCCCTCCATCCCAGTTCAAATTTCTCCAACATTTTAGCAAACTAAAATTTCTAATGAAGGATCCACTAAAGATCTAAAGATAAATACTATTTCCTATTAGCTACCCCTCCACCCTAAAAAAAATGTCGTTCTTATTTTTCGAGAAACTAGATAGTTTTTACTTGGCCATATACATGTAAGGCACTATAAATATTTTATAAATATTACTAGACAACAATTAATATTTAGTATAAGAATTGATAGTTGAATATATTTTTGTAATAAGCTTGTTAATATTTTGTATAAACTTTGAAAGTTTGACCTATACAAATATACCTAGGCAACTATCCTTCTGTATAGATGGAGTACGTAGCATGCATGATAAATAACATCTACTAGCTAGCCAAGTAAAAACTTACTGGTTATACTGCGTTTACTCTTTTTTATTTTATGCACCTGGTGCTCAAATAAGCTATAAGTCTTTTCAAATACTAAGTTAGTACCCTAGCTTGGTCCAATATATTACACATATTATACTTTACTGTTTCTCTCTTCTTTGCACCTCCTTATATTAGATCGATCACACACGCTGGAGTTCCCTAATTACATACTACTGTAATTGTGGGAAACGGACCAGAGGACTCGCCAAACTTTCCTATTTTCACTCTCTATTGTTTTTTTTTTTTTTTTGGTGACATTTGCCACGTTTTTTTGGTTTTTGATGAAGTTTATCTATGACGATATGTTGATATTTGGCAGACCAAAATGGTATAACTTTCGAGCATATGTAACATGAGTCTTTTGTACGATGGAAGTGTCCAGCTGTGATTTGCAAGCTAAATCTTCCTGGTTTATATACTTAGTCAGGAGTTCTTAATTGCAGGTCTATTTCCATGACAGTAGCACTGATCGAGACGGTGATAGCAGATGCTGGGTCGCTGTTTGCTCTCATCTTGTAGAAAATATTTGATCGCTAATCAAACCGTACTACATCTGATGACAGTTTTGCTTAAAATTAGGACGTACGTATAATATTATTGAATGCTGTTGTTTTAGAGCATTATTGTTCGTGGCTAGCTACCAGCTAGCGTGAATAACAAAACAACTTGACGCCAGACTGAAGCGTGTACCACGAGTGTCTGCGAAAGAAGTGTAGGTGCAACAGAGATACGCCAAAGCTGCATTATCATTGTGCATAAACTTTTTGCCAACGAGTTCTTAATTTCACTGCGTGTATCATCTCGTAGAGCTGACAGGATAGAGACAAAGACAATGCTAGCAACACCCAGTGCACCGGTTTTGCTCAGGATCCATATGGATAAGACCGATAGTTTGCAACAAAGACAAACACGGAAAAGGCCATATGCCCAAATTCGGTTTTCACGATGGATACAGTACACACCGTGCTACTGCTACATCTAAAAAAAGATATTATTTTCTCACAAAATCAATTAAGCGACGAGAACGCGTGACCCATCTTCCACCTTGCGCTCCTGGCCCACGTGTGTGCTCCCGACCACATCCGCACCCGCCCACACCCACCATCGATCCACCAGAGACACAGAAGAAGAGGCAGCGGCCAGTGGCGGAGCTAGCTGTTGAGCACTGGAGGTGCACAAAAATTTTTATATACAAATCAGTAAACCATTTATAATTTTATATACAAATAGTTTTTTTTTATTTTTAACATCCTGTGGGTCCGGACGGCGTGCGGGCCACGGGGGGTCGTGGACCCCCCTTTTAGCTCCGCCCCTGGCAGCGGCAACTAGAGCTGGAGACGAAGACGTGTTGGGTGCTGGGGAGATCCCCTCACCGACGGACATAGAAGGAGGTTTAGGTGAGGCAGGTCGTCCAGGCGGTAGGGACGGTGTGGGGGAACGCCCCCGGATACATGCGGCGTACTATATGGGCCATACCTCCAAGGTGGCGTGGCCCATGACAAAGTGGATCGCAGAGGAGGCATACATGCCGTGCGCAGAAGACATCCGACGGATATCCAAAACGCATGATTTGATAGGATAAACTTAAACTAGTGTAATTTGTATCGGATCGGTACTTTCCTTCTCACGGGAGATCGTATTTGTAACCCCACCCCCCGTCCACCCTCGTCGATATAAGGCGGGTAGGGGGCTCCCTTGTTTTTCACCTAATCTCACATGGTAACCATCCTAAGAGCAACCACACCAGACTAGGGTATTACACCACGCCGGTGGCCCAAACTTGTCTAAACCCCTGCGTGTTTGTTGCCTTCTTATTCTTGGTTTCGCGCATCCCTCGACAAATTTACCATCGTGGGGCGTCACTTTCGGTGGACTACGAGAGCACTTCTTGTCAAAGACGGTGGTGGGTGGCTTAAGGGCCTTGTCAATAGTATAGGCGGCTAGACCGGGGAGGGGGTGGTGGTGCCATGGCCGAATGAAGGTTGGAATGGCATGAGCTCGCCGTCGTGAGAAGGGGAAGGGGAAGAAGGCTGCCACTGTGGACGTGTAAGGATTCTCATGAGCTCCGTGGCCCACGCGGCGTGGATGATGAGAGGGATGGAGATGAGGAAGACGGCAGGGAGGAGAGGGCGAGGGGAAGAGAAAAGGGGCGGGGAGGAGACGACATGAGGTAGACGTTGGTGCACTTAGTGCCTTCTATAAATGTGTCGCTAGTAAATGATTACAGACCCATATCATTTCTAAATTACTCACTGAAATGTATTACCAAGATCCTCTCATCCAAATTGCAAAAGGTGATTTTCTGAGAACACTCAAATGAATATGGCTTCATAAAAAGAAGAACAATCAAGATTGTATGGCTTGGTCCTTCAATTCTGCACATTTGTCATCATTTCAAAAAGGAAGTAGTGATCCCGAAATTGGATTTTGAAAATTCCTTTGATAAGATTGAACATCAGGTCATTCTTGTCATCATGAAACATAAAGGTTTTCTAGAAAGGTGGTAGTTGGATCCATAATCTCCTTACTACTGGTACTTTTTGTATGAGTTTAAATGGCATCCCTAGAAAGTACTTTCTTTGTAAAGAGGGGTAAGATAGGGTGATCCCCTATCACCTCTCCTTTTTTGTCCTTGATCTTGCGGCCTCCTTCAATCAAAAGAAGAACAATCCATAGGTTTTCATTTGAATTTCTCCAAATCCAACCTAGTACCGATCAATATGAACAAAGAAAGAGCAACTCACCTTGCAAACACTTTTGGATGCCAGGTTAGTCAAATGCCCTTCACATATTTGGGTCTACCTTTGGGCACTACTAAATCTACCATGAATGAGTTCACCCCAATGCTCTCAAGATGGAGAAGAAGCTATATGGGATCGAGTAAACTTCTCTCCTACAATGGTAAAATTTTGTTGATGGTAGATAGCATCTAAAATTACTTATTAAATATGCTATCAACTAAGGGATCAGTGCTACTAAAGTATTATTATTTCTAATAAATTTCACAAGTTTTGTCGCATACCAGTTTTGTAGGAAAAATCGAAAAGAGTCAAAAGAGGAGAAATAGAGAAACGGAAGAAAATGACCTAATCGGAAGGATTAGTAGAAATTTCAAGGGCGTAAAAGGCAAAACAAGACACCACGCACAAAGGTGGGACCCACCCGGTGACATGGGGGCGGGCCGAGCGGTGCTTGTGGTTGAGCCACGTGTCCTGCTTCCTACGAAACCTTCACGCGAAGCCCGACATTGAGATTTAATCTAATTTGTGCAATCAAGTCGGTTTGATCCGGCCGGCGGCTGAGATTCATCCTAGAGGGGCTATATAAGCAAGGGTAGAGCTACTCCTAAAACCCTAATTCATTGTAGAATTCATTGTAATTCATTATCAAAACTCATTCGAGTTATAGGTTAGAGAAGTCAAGATCTCCATGAATAGAGCTATACAAATTATAGATTAGCTACTACAGATCTTGATTAGCAATTTAGTTTATTAGAAATAGAGAGATTAGTAAGGAGTATTTCGAGGAGAAGTTTCGGCTTGTCGGATCTTACGTATTTTATTATCTAGGGATCAATCTCTTTGCAAGAGAAAAAATTGCTTACGAGATTATTTGGTATTTGACTTCATAATTAAAGTAAGTTTTGCTTTATTTTATTCTTCAAGTTTGCAACTCTTGTTTGAGTACTTTAATCTTGGTTGCTCTTGATTAGAGGAGTAATTCTTAATTTAGGCATGGTGCTTAGATTATGTTTACTTGTGAATGTCTCTTATTGGCTTGGAATCGAGTGGTAGTATCATAAAAATAACTTTATAAGGTTTATTGAATCCTCTCAGAGCCCACTTCTCGCCAATAGGTGAGCGGTAGACTTTTTTGTCTATTCTTAGTAAAGTAATTTTATTTTACTTTATTAAAAAATTAGCATCCATGATAGAATAAATAATACAAGATTTATCAAGGTTAGAATTAGAAAGCCAGAAGTTATCTCCTAATCTAGCTAGTTTCTTAAGTCATTGTGAAGTGGATTAAGTAAACACTAGTTATATTCACCTATTGTTCCTTTGGGTTCGATATTTAAAAACAGAGAGTTCATCTTTTGATGAAGTGCTAAAACATTATTTCTATCCGTGCGCTTGTGGATATCTTTATCTTTATTGTGTGCATATAATTTATACCAACATAGACTTATTCTAGTTAACTCTATGTTCTCAACCTTGTCAACCTTTTATATGTGTAGTCTAAAGCTACCACCACGGGTAATCAAGCAAACCGATGTATATAGAAAACCACACTTTGGAGCAATGGTGAAGCAATGGAGATATTGGGAGGAAACTTGTAGGGAGGTTTAGGGATAATTGATGTTAAGTATCACAATGTTGCTCTCTTGATGAAAAAATTTGGACAAATTTCACAATCATCTTGACTTCCCTTAGGTCAACCTCACCTAGTCAACTTTCTACTCTAATGACCAAACTCCTCCATAGGCGGATATCTTTGTTGGTTCATTTTGGTGGAAAGACATTTTGAAACTTTTAATAGTTTTAAACTTTTTTTCCTCATGCAAACCAAACAAAGGAAATTCAATCATGTTTTGGTCGATATATGGGTTGATCAACAGATGATGAATAAATACCCCCCAACTTTTCTCCTTTGTAAGAAATCCTAAATGTTCTATGAGATTCTTCATTGATAGTGAGATGGAAAGAATTTTTTGCCCTATGCCTCTACCTCAGTTAGTTGCAAATTAAAAACTTGAAGTCATTCAGTTGATCTAGGATGGTGACTAGATTTGGACCAATAGTTGGGGCACCCGAAATATAGCAGCAAAAAGGTCTATTCAATTCTCCTTGGTTCCAACCCATGGTCACCTCTTTTCAAATGACTATAGGGATCAAGTAATCTAGGAAATCGCAATTTCATCTTCTTGCTTCTCTTGAGAGATAGGTCGAATACAAGGAATTTACTTAGAAGAGAGAATGGAGAGCTACCTGACTATTCATGTGTTCTATGTAATCAAGTCATTGAGGAAAACATGCTTTCATCTCTTCTTCCAATGCTCCTTCAACTCGATTTCTAGAACACAATTCGAATACAAGTGGGATCTCAATCACAATCCTTTAGATTTGCTTCTACAAGGAAGAAATACCTTCAATAATGTCATCTTTAGAGAGTTGATCATTACTACATGTTGGGTGATTTGGAAAATGAGAAACTACATTATCTTCAATAACGGTCAGAAAAATCTTATTCGCTGGAAGAGGAAGTTTAAGGATGAGCTTGGTCTGGTTTGCACCAAAGCCAAGCCTTCGAGAAGCGTTTTAATTAGTGCTTGGAGAGATAGCTTCATGTATTTTTTCCTTTTCTTTTGAACCAATATGCTTTGTAACTTTTTGTATATAACCATTCTTTCATTTAATGAAAAAAAGGGAAGACCCGGTTCTAGTCAAAAAAAATCATCTTGACTTTAATGTATGTCATCTTGGTGCTTGTTTCGGTAAAAAAATCGTCTTGACTTCAATGTATATCATCTTTGGTGCTTGCCCTTCACATCTTGGCAGTTGGCAGGGGGGGGGGGGGGCAAGCGTTATAGCCTTGAGCGCCAGAAGAAGCCGAACAATGTAGGTTGACGATAACTCTATAGCCACATACAGTCTTGGTTTGTTGTTTGAATGAAAAGAAAAAAAAACAGACATATGGTGTTCCCCTTATAGAAGATTTATTTGAACCGTGGAACCAAAACAAATTCGTTTCTAAAAAAATCAGCCTTTGTTTACGAGGACACGTCCACCTTCTCGGGGAGGGGCATTAGGTGCGACCGCCGGAGGCCCATAGGGAGGAGGGGCCATTAACATATAAGTAATTAGTAGTTGACAAATTTTGCAGATTTGATTTTTGGAAGCCAAAAATTTATGTACATTGCCAGCGGTTCCTATTAGTGTACGTGCTACACTAGCATATATGCATGGACATTTACAATATTTGTTGATTTCATGGTGCTTTTGATTTCATGGTGGTATATATGTACTGTATACTTTACAATCTGAAGGCGTGGATATTTTTTTAACAACAAACAACTTTATAGATTAAGCAGGCAAATTACAATACAATCCTTCAGAGAGGACTGTACTACAAGTAGGTCAAAAAATTGAAATACAATAGAGAATACTGCTGAGACGACAACGAACTCGTCGGCGGTAAGCTGATGTGTCATCGGAGGCGAGGATAGCTGGATGGAAGGACCGCTGGCGTCGTTGGTTGTTGAAGGGGCCGGCGAGCCGTAGAAGGAGGCACACCGAGCGACCGAAGTATGTGTAGAAATGTCGTCGCCGGCGGTATCGGATGAGGCTCGGTGTCGAATCCCCGGTGGAGACGAGATCGTCAGGTCAACAGTAGTCGAAGTAGCTCTGTGGTGGACAGAATCTGCTTGCTCTAAGGAGGTGGAATAAAAGAAAAAGAAAAAAAAAAAAAAAAAGAAAAGGAGGATAAAGACAAGCCGAATGGATGAGCATGGCCATGAGTTCATGGGCCAGGGGCAATCCACGCATGGAGGCACGCGTCCAATTGACAAGCCTGGAGGGAGGAACACTGAATGCAACCACCACATCTGTCATCTATGGGCCCCATACTGAAAGCAGGTCCCACCATGTGGTACTCAGATCCACCAAAAAAATGTCTCTAGCATCCCAACGGAAGTGAACTCGGCGGTGAGGATTCCAGACCGGGCGTCGGCGGCGGCGCTGCGACCGCCTGAATCTCGGCCACCGCTAGACCCCTCTCCGGCCTTGTCCTCGTCGTCCGTGCCCACCTCGTCGTCTTCCTCGGGGCTTGAACTGCTCTCCGACTGTGAGGCGCGTCCCTCACCGGAGCCATGAACTCGACGAAGTTGAAGATACGGATGAGCGCGCTGTTGCCTGCGAGGCCAGTGAGAGTGGACGCGGGTAGTACCACGGCCTGCTGGGTCTGGACACCCTCGTCGTCTTCGACGTCCATGAGCGCACTCGAGCGGCTGCACGTCGTCATCCGCGAGGAGCGCGTCGCCCTCGGCGAGCACCACGGCCTGCTGGGTCCGCACGCCCCACATGAGACGGGAGGTCGAACCTGATGAGGAGCGTGTCGTGCCGTCGAGTCGCCGGATTCACTAGTGTTGGGCTCGGCAGTGGCATTATTGGCAAAGAGATTTTTGAAAGGGGGAGAGCACCCCGGTGAACTCGTCGGAGAAGATGCATTCTCCAATGATGCTGATGAAGTCGCCGCCCCTCACCATGGTCTCCTCTAGCTTGCACAACCTCCATAAGATGTAGGTGAAGAAAGGTGAAGAGGGGATAGAGGAATCGGAGGGGATTGATCCCCCGGGATTGCCTCGTTACCGGCGAGCTCGCCGGAGATGGAGCAGGGGGCGACGGTGGGGCTGGAACGGGGCCAGCGGTGGAGAGGAGAAGATGGTGGAGGTCAGAGGAAGAAGGAAAACGACATACGCCCGGCTACTACGGAGAGCTTTCTCCCTGAGCGTTCTCCTACAAACTGAAGGCGTGGCTATTGAAAATCGCCATGACTTCAATGAGCACGGGCATTAATACTTTCATGGTGCTTTTGCTATTCAAAATCACCACGACGTCGTGCCCAAGTACCTGATCCTTTATGATATTTATGAATGCTTATATATACACTTATGTTGAACACCTTTTATGTTTTGATTTCGAGTCATTTTTATAATAATCAGTCTCAAATTTATAGATGTTTGAAACGGTGAAGCCGGAGCAAATCCGTTATTAAATGAAAATCGGTCAAGAATCATGACTCAATCACAATCACAATCACAATTAGAGGATGGTTTATTTATAAATAACTGACTCCTCATCCCAATCTCACACACACAAGTACACAACCTGAATGATATACATGCATGCGTATTTGGCGCTCATTATTCATATGTATACGAGTACTAGTACATGGTGATGGATAGAGCACACGTATGCATGGCAGCGCGAGCTCGCTCTGGTCTGCTCAGATCTGCTCAAAGTCCTGGAGCGCCCAGTGGCCGTCGGCACCCTTGACCATGAAGTGGTTCTTGGCGACCCACCACGCCGCGGGCACTGGGTACTGGTCCTGAGCGCGTCCTCCCCCTTGTTGGCCAGGGCGATGTCGCGGTCCACCTCCAGCTTGAACCCTCCGGCGCTGCCCTGCTCGCCGGCGACGCCGTGGAGGTAGCACTCGAGGTTGTGCAGCGTCCGGATCGTCCCGGGCTGCTTCAGGTACGGCGACCGGCCCGTGGTGATGGGCAGCTGCACGGCCACGTCCACGTACCCGATCGCCGGGTACGTCGGCACGATGTCAAAGGCGTTCTTCACGTGCAGCACCCGCAGGTCCGGGAACGAGGCGAGCGCTCTCTTGAAGTTGCCGTCCCCAACGCGCGGGCTCGCGAACACGAACGCCGTCACGGGGCACGCCGGCTGTGAGGAGCCCAGCGGCGGCGCGTTCACGCGGTTGGCCGCGAGGTCCACGGCGTTGAGCGTCGCCAGCGAGGCGCCCAGGCTGTGCCCGGTCACAGTGATGCTCGTCACCTCGTCCTTGTACAGTGCCATCAGCCTGCTTACCTCAGCGAGGACCTGCATGCATCATAAGCCGGCCGGGCGACCGTCGTTTCTAACTATTATTAGGGCTGTAATTAGAACAGTGAACAGTGCCATAATTATAACAGTGAACCAAACGTTGCGTCCAAAAAAAAAAACATTGAACCAAACAGATGCCTAAGTAACTGTGACACGTCTAACTTACGACAAGCATGACAAGTTGTGGTAAGAACTAACAGAGTTGCAACTTTAGTCAACATACATCGGAGCCAAAATACTTGAAGAACATCAAATATCTTTGTTAGAGCAGAGATTGTTGAGGAAGGTCCACCAAGAGGTGGCACTTCGATAACTTATCTTTCTCTTGTATATAATTTATATTAGTAGTAGTTGATTTGTACTCTGATTCATCATATATATAGTCGTACCACTTTATAATGCATATTGTAGATAATTTTTAATATTCACATGTCAAACCTACTATCTACAGCTAACACGGATTAGGACACCTTTAATTATTTTGTAATAAGATAGTAAAACGATTAAGCTAACTTACTCTTATTATTCAGTACAAAAGCAGTCACAAAAGGAGTGTAATTCTAGATTTAAACCAAGCCACTCTCTTTAAGCTTGACTAAGTTTGTTGAAAACAACATTAACTTTTATATCTCCAAATAAATTGTACTGTAAGAATATATTTTATGACTAATTTTATTTATTTGGTATAAAAAATGTTAGTTCTTTTTGTATAGATTTAGTTAAATTTGAAATTATTTTACTTCCAAAAAGTGAGAATTGCAACTTTATTGTGGCGATGGGAGAAGCCAGTATCAGGGACGGAGCCAGCAGTAGGGCTGCCCGGGCTCTAGCCCCACCTACGAGCCGATAATCAAAGTTAATTACTATAGCAAAAAAAAAAAAAAATCACCATTATATCTTCATGCAAATCAACATCTCCATTATTTCAACCCCCTTAAAATTATTTCTGGCTTCGTTACTGGCCGGTATGGCAGCTCTGCCTGTTTCACAAATGGGGAAATGGGCCGGGTATTTTTCTTCTTTTTTTTCGCTTCCTTTTCTGAAGAGATCAATGAACGTGCTCGCATAGCTGACCTCCTTCAATACAGTCCTTTTCGCATGACCTAACTCTCGTTGCTTAATGAATTGGATGCAAGTGTGTTATGCCAATGGACAGTGCCTGACAAGTAGGACCTACCGAAACATTCATGCAATGTGCATGTGCTACGTACAGACACAAATTCTTCACGGTGAACACCAATCAGTGAAATGTTTACAGCAATTTGAAGCTTAGTTTGTCGAAAACACTTTGGTGATTTTTAGGTGATGAAGTCGATCAAAGAACTGGGAAATGGTCGTTCTGAATCTCTGTAGTCATCAGTACATATATAGAGTAGTAGCATGCAGTAGCAAGCACCAAGCAGAGGTAACACTTGCCTGGTCTCTGGCGCTGGTCTGGTTGTACTTGGAGTTGGGGTTGCTGGACGTGTACACGGAGAGGAACCCTTGGTGTGCTATGGCGAACGGGTTGGCGGCAGCGGCGGATCCGAGCACGGGCGCGGCGGACACGGGCGTGAAGTCGAAGTCGTTGACCCACTCGAGGTTGCGCATGGTCCCGCGCCACGCGACGAGGATGTCGCGGCGGCCCAGCGCGGCGACGCCCTGGTCAGTGGCCACGGCGACGTACCCCATCCAGTTGGACTCCCTGCTCCACGCCTCCGGCAGCAGGTCCGGCAGCGGCAGCTGCAGGAACACCTCGGGCACGCCAGGGAGCGTCGATGTGGCGTAGATGAACTTGGTGACGGTGTAGTTCCCGGCCGCCGCGGCGTTGGAGTTGGTCAGCAGGTCGGAGTAGCCGAACAGGCACGCGCCGGCGTGCGGTGACCGCTGCTCCTGGTTGAACCCGTCGTAGGTGGCCTGCGTGAGCTCGCCGTAGGTGATGAGGTTCGTGCGCAGGTCCAGGTCCAGCGGGTCCAGCAGTCCCGACCACGAGTTGGCGCCCTGGAGCTCGCGCCACCGGCTGGCAATGGGCGTCGTCATCGCCTTTGGTTTGGTTTGGCTACTAGCTATAGCTTGCTAGCAAGAGTTTGGTTCAGACTGCTTGTTGGCTATAGCTTTGATTCGGCTGGCATTGCTGCTTGGGGTGTATTTATATACATCACTAGATAGACTAGACAGATGCTGGTGGCGTCGATGAGATCGATGACAACGGCATTGCTATTTTCGTTTCTGAAATGCGTCTATCTCAGTGTGCCAAAAAATAAGCGTATTATATCGCGCAGCTGGAAAATGACCGGCGACTCGGCGAGACGGGAAACTAGATGCGGCAACGAGATGTTGGTAGTGAGACGCTTGCGTCTCCGACAAAATAATCTTGGCTTGTAGCCAACAGGAACATGCCTGTCATGCGCTTTAGCATATGCTTGCGTTGATGCCGCATGGCGTTCTTGCGTTCGTCAGGTCAGGTCAGGTCAGGCGTGTGCACCAACTCAACAGTCACGACAATTTCTGATGTGTACAATGGTGAAAACGTTCCGTATCAATACATCATAAAAGTGGAGTCTGAGACTGTGAGCCCAGTGTGATCGGTGTTGGGTAGGGAAACGGGACAACCCTAGAAGCAGAATGGAGGTACAAGTGCATGCATCACTTGGTTGCGTGCAAACCTTAGTTGCTTGTCCCGTCCAAGATCTGATCATAATCCTGCTGCACTCTGTTTTTTGTGACATTTGTCCCATTTTTTCATTTTTTGTGAAGTTTATCTATGACGAGTTGACGACGACGACAATGATTGGCACACCAAAATGGTAGCTTTCAGGCGTGTAACATGAGTCTGAATAAACATACAAGCATATGCTAAATCTTCCTGGTTTACTTAGTCGGGGGGAGATCTTAAATCCAGGTTTTACTTCCATGACAGAGACAGTGATGGCAGATGTGCTGCTGGCTCGCTCTATTTTATTTAATCATGTTGTAGAAAATGTTTGGTCGTTTATCCAACCAGTTGGTAGCAGGCGTGATGACAGTTTTTCAATTATTAGTAGGTAATTGTATGCTGTTTTTTAGAGCATTATTGTTCATAGTCTACCAGCTAGTAGTATATATATAACAAAATAACTTGATGCATGCCAGAGTGGAGCGTGTACCACGAGTGTGGCGAAAAAAGTGTAAGTGCAACAGAGATACGCCAAGCTGCATTGTCATCGTTCCTACCGCTTTGCCTACGACTTAATTCACCGCGTGTATCATATCTTCGTACATTTGACAGGATACAGATAGAGACAGTGCAAATTAGCAGCTATGTGTTACCTGAAAGCTAATAATAGTTTATATGTTTGCTCCTAATAATAGAAGGCTAAAAACTAAGTGCTATTAACTATTAGCTAGCTACTTATAGTTTGGATGTATCTAAAAAAGTCAAAGCGACTTATAATATGGATTAGGCGTGCCAATAAAAACAGGAAACAACCATGTTCGTTTTTCACGATGAGTGCATAGATAACATTAACATCGATGGTTTGCAGCAAACCAATAAAAACGGGAAACATCCATATTCGTTTTTCACGATGGATAGTCCAGCGTGCTACATCATCTTGTATAAAAACGAACATATATATTTTTCTACTTTTTTGGGAGCGTGTTGGGCACAGCCACTTAGCATTCGGCACTGCACCCCTGCCGGCTCATGCCTTGCCAAATCGATGCAACAGCCGATTGCTCGTTCCAGACCCTCCAACTAGAAAATGGATCCTCTGTACATACCCTAAACCAGAGCCCCATACGAACAAGCATCCATACATTGCGTTTAGAATCATCACTTGCACCGGCGGATCCATGCCCAGGCTAGGATGTAGCCTAATTTTTTTTTTTTTACCGAACCGGTCGGGGAGTCCCCGACTCTCTTTTTTCTAATTAAATGAAAGAATGGTACAAAAAGGCAAAGTTACAGGGCATCCAGGCCCAAAGAGCGAAAAAAAAGAAAAAACCTATACATGATTATCTCTCCAAGAACTAATCAGGGCACTCTTAGTGGGTTTGGTTCACTACTACCGAAATGATTTTCCGTGGCGGACTTTTTTTGATTTTCCGTGGCGGACATTAAAACCGCCACGCGGCTAGGGTCACGGTTAATCGAGCGATTAACGTGGCGGGCAAATGTCCGCCACGCAAAATCGATTAACGTGGGCGGTTATTTTACAATGCCCGCCACGGTTAATAAAAAAAAAAATAAAAAAGAAAATCCAGTTTGAAACCCTAACGGGCCCGGCGCCCGAGCCCGTTAGGGGGGTTTCGCCGCCGCCGGCATGATGCCACTGCCGCCGGCCCGGCACGGCAATCCGGTGGCCGGCCCATTAGGGTTAGGGAGGGAAGGTGCCGCGCCCGCCGGATCAGCGCATCGATCCGGCCGGCCGGCCGCCGCCCGCCCGCATGGGAGGAGGGCCGTCGGGCGGCGCCGTCGTCGAAGAGGACCTCCGAGATCCGGCCACCCGCTCGCAGATCCGGCCACCCGCTCGCCCGATCCGGCCACCCGCTCGCGATCCGGCCACCGCGCCTCGAGGCTCCGCGACGACGGGCCGCTAGCGGCGCTCACGCCCTCGAGCACTCCGCCGCGTCGTGGGATCCGCCGCCCGATGCTCCGTGCAAGGACGGTCGCGCGAGGATCCGCCGGCGCTGCTCGGTCGCGGTCCTCCTCGCGTCGCTGGGGCGCCGGTCCTCCTCGTCGCGGGCGCTGGCGCTGGTCCTCCTCGTCGCGGGCGTGGTCCTCCTCGTCGCGGTTGTGCGCGGGGAGGATGGAGAGGAGAGTGGGTGAGAGCCGTGTGAGAGAGAGAGGTGAGAGAGGTGGAACGAAAGCGTGCGGCCGGCTAGGAGAAAAGATAAGGAGTGGTGGGAGTTAGCTAGGGGTTTGGTGTGCTTTGTATATATATGACCAACTCAGTAACGGGCTTTTTTGGGCTAAAATGGGCCAATATTAACCGTGGCGGTCATTTGATGATTAACCATGGCGGTTATTTAACAATGCCCGCCACGGTTAATAATAGGGATTAACCGTGGCGGGCATTGTTAAAAAACCGCCACGGTTAATCGATTAACCGTGGCGGTTTTTCCCCTGGCCGGGGGGGTGTCAGGGCACCGATTTTCCGTGGCGGTTTCTCAAATGCCCGCTACGGAAAATAAAATCCGAACACCTCGCAAAATCAATCCTGTAGTAGTGGTTTTAATACACACCAAGCCTAGATCCTCTCTGAGGAATTTTTTCCCCTCCCCAATATCTCTCTGACCATTGTCAAAAATAATCTTATTTCTTACTTTGCAGAGAGCCCAACAGCCCGAGATCAAGATTTCTCTAAAAATGACACTTTGAAATTGTTGTCTTGTTTAGAGGAGCATGTCCATGGGGCCAAGATTAAGGTTCCAGTCTATGTTGATACTAGACCAGCAAGACCTGCTGAAGGAGTAGTCAAAGAAAACATGGAGATAAGTTTCTTCACAATCAAGATTGCATAATACACAGCTATAGGAGGGAAGATCCATGTTTTTCCTTCTCAATATGTTTCTTGTATTTAACCTGTCTCTGACTAGTAGCCAAAAGAAGTACTTTTGATCCCCAAGATTGCTAGAAGCCCAGATACATTTGAATAGGGGGGATGCTAGAGAGAGATTTGTCAGACTGTAAACTTTCTTGCTACTATATTTATTGTTGCCCCAAGAATATGTCCAGGTGTAGGGTCGAGATGGGGACTAGAGGGGGGGTGAATAGTCCTTTCTAAAACTAATTGCGCCGGCTAAACAAATATAATGCGGAATTAAAACTATTCGTTTAGTCAAGACTTCACCCCTCTAGCTATGACTCTAAATCACCTCATAAAAGATCCTACACAAAGCAAATGAGGTGATAAGCCTAGCTTGAGCTCCTAACCGTTTCTATTGTAAGGTCACACAAACCTATGCACTAGTACTTCAAACAAGGGTGAGCTCATACACAATTCTAATGAGCAAAAGCACAAAGCCAACCTAAGCTCACTAGATGCACAATGGACAAGGCGACACACGCCTAACCCAAAGGCTCAAATTACTTAGCTACACAAACTAAGCAAAGCAACTAAACAAGCTACACAAGCTAGTAATTGCAAGAGCTACTCCACAAGCACAAGCACAAGGTATATATGAAAGTAAATAGAAAGCTTGTGATTTGGAGAATGCAAACCACCGAGAAGAGTAGACAAGTTGACACCGGTGATTTTTTACCGAGGTATCGGGAAGCTTGCCAACTTCCCCCTATTCCTCGTTGTGTCGACCAACACCTTGGGTGGTTCCTTCGGTGTTTCACCTAGATGGTTCTTCGGTGTGATCCTCAAATCACTTGCCCCTCAAGGCACGCCCCGCAAAGCACCGCAAGACACCACTCTCAAGTGAGCCCCTCAAGGCACCGCGATTGAACCCACACTCACATGTGAGGTAACTCAATGACATGCTCTAGTAGTGTTGCTCTTCGCGATCCCCGCGAGGTGAGCACGAACCTCTCACAAATCCTCCTCCGGAGCACCGCACAATCTCCAATTGCGTGCTTCAACGGAGTCACAATCTCCAAACCGTCTAGGTGATGGCAATCACCAAGAGCAATAAGAAATCCACAATTGCAATCACCATCTAGTGCCACAAATATGAATCCCGAAATGCAATGCACTAGGTATCCCAATCCCCTCTCAAATTAGCTCTAATCTTGAGTGGAATCAAATGAGGAATCCCAAAAGGGCACTCAATCTCTCATATCAATTTTGCCTCAAATCATTAAAACCCTAGCTCTTGTTCTTGGGAAGAAAAAAGAGGAATGAAAAAGCGTGTTCTTGCAAGGTGGAATGCAAAGGTGCATGGGAATGGGGGCCAAAATAATCGGTTGCTATCTACTCGATTTTTCACTGTACAGGCCCACGACGAGTTGGACAAAAAGGCCCTTCCCTACCCATCCACTGCATAGTATGTATAGAATGAAACCTGGGGCAAAAATGTAATTTCATATGGTTCTGACACCTGTTGGACACACTTTCATGGGAAGAGAACGCAACCCAAATTTTTTTGTCCTGCTGTGCAAGGCCCACCATCCCTAAACTATTTCGGCATGCATGGCAAGTGAACGGGCTCAAAGCTCTTGTTCTTGGGAAGACAGAGGAGGAGCGCTGCTTCTTTTACTCCCAGCCAGCCAACGGGCAGAAGCCCCAACGCCCCCATCCGCCAACGGTCGACAGCTCCCATGCTCCCTCAGCTCCTTGGCAGGCGGCAGCAACAGAGGAGGAGTTCCACTCGCACATTCTCTGGTCTGGAGATACAAGCAGGCGGCGGCGGTTTCCAACTTGCAAGCAGGCAGCAGAATGGGTCGTTCGGCCAGCAGCGATCAAGCAGTGGCCACCTGGGCCAGGCAACGCAGCAACGCACACCCACCTGCCCCTTTGGTCGACGGGCCGGCCCACAGCATGCACAGAGATGCCAGCAGCCCAGCAACGACGGTCGTGGCCTGCTATTTTCTCCTTTCTTTTTCTTTGCAAGCCAAATGAGCGAACTGCAGCAGCTAATCCATCGACTTGTCCCAGGGCAGCAAGCAGTAGTATGCATGTGTGCTTGCTCCAATTAGCACAAGCTGCGGACCCCATGCTATAATTAGCAAATGCAAAGCACCGATGGCCTCACTTCGTATTTTTTTTCCTTTCCCTGCATGTAGCGACGAGCGGCTGGCCCTCTTGCTCCTCTATTTTTGACAGCCTCAAAAATAGATTCTCAATCCAATTTATGTGCTTCTCATCCAAATATGCCAAACCATATTAGCACAAAAGATAATTGCTTTTCCAAGATATTCTCAAGAATTTCTTAACCATCTCATCAAGACACTAAGCCCCAATGCATATGTAAAAAGAAATTCAACTTAGTGGCACTAGGTGAGTAAAGCGATTGAAGTTTTCCCCTCTTCATAGTACGGTTATCAAACCTAAATCTGGTCATAACCTTCTCTACTCACCTATGACCGGCGAAATGAAATACCCTATAGGTTATACCTTTGCCTTGCACATTTCCATTCCGCTCCATCTTCAAGTGCCGATGCAACACATGCACCAACACGATCAAGAATGATATGATCCACTTCATATCATCACATGACCTTCTTGGTCCATCGATCTTGACATCACTTGCTCTTCACCGTTGCGTCGGTCCATCGGCGCCAAGTCTTGCCCAAGCTTCACCGCCTCGCGGTCCATCGCTTCACTGCCTCGACTTGCCCTTCACACTTGCAACCGGTCCATCAAGCCAAGCCTTATCTTGATCTTCACCACCTTGGTCACATGACTCCATGTCATGTCTCATATGCAATAAGCTCCTTCATTGTGTCATCATATGTGAACTAATCTCCTGTGTATTATCTCGATCACACATTATTAGTCCACCTAATGTTGTCACTCAATTACCAAAAACCACACGGGGCCTTTCACCAGGTGTCTTTGATATTTTCATTCAGGTTCAGATTGTCTAGAATGAGTTTTACTTCGTCACGTTGCTGAGTAGCCACTAAAGATAGAGTAGGACTGAAAATTCTCTCCAGGCTGTGAGAAAGAAAGAACCTAACAGAGCACTTTGGTTTCCTTGTAAATGAAAAAACTGTGGGAATTTATCCTTCATGCTTGGTTCAATCCAAATATCAGTCCGAAAAAGCACACTATTGCCATTGCTTGGAGTGCAGGAGGCAAAGCTTTGATATTTTTCATATAACTTCAGGACATCCTTCCACCAGAAAGATCCACATTTTGTTTTTGCATGGGGTGGGGTATCTGGGTTAGAGTATAATTTGCTCCAAGTAAGTTGTACCCATGGAGTGTCAGAATTATTATAGAACTTATCTAGATATTTCATAAGGAGAGCATCATTCTGGCTTTCTATGTCAATGATACCAAGGCCACCCTGATCTTTTGGTTTACAGGCTTCCTCCCATGCAACCAAGCATCTGCCTTTTCTATCCATGTCACCTTTTCCCCATAAGCATTTTTTCCTGTAAGGGTTCACTTGTTTCACAATTTGAGGTGGGAATTTGAGGCTGCACATGTAAAAGGTCGGCAAAGCTGAGAATACAGAGTTTACTAGGATCAATCTTCCATTATAGGATAAGAATTTGCTTACTCTGTTAGCCTCCTCTCAATTCCGTTAAGCATAGGTGCATACTCATTGATTGTTGGCTTGGTGGTTCCCAGGGGCAGACCTAGATAAGTGAATGGCATTGTGCCTACTTGACACCTAAAAACTGCTAGTAGATGTTGTGCTCTAGAGTTATTCATATTGATAGGTAACAGGTTTGACTTTGAATAATTCACTGAAGCCTTGAACAATCAGAGAAACATTTTAGAATTTGTTTCAAATATATTGGAGAGGCATGAATATCTTCACTGGCGAGGATCAGCGGTGTGTCATGCATCTTGTATAATGGGAAAGTCATCTTCAAAGTTGTTGCTTAGGGGATGCTGAATTAAACCATCCTTCCATGCTTTATTGACCAAAGTTTAAAGAAAATCTGCTCCAAGGACAAAGAGTAGGGGTGATAAAGGGTCCCCTTGTCTTACCTCTCTCAAGCATTTGAAAGTTTTCCCTAGTATGCCATTCAAGATTACTGAGGAGCTGCCAGTGGATAGGATATTTTGAATCCAGCTACACCATCTATTAGAAAAGCTTTTACTCTTTAGAATCTCCAGGATAAATTGATGCTCAATTTTGTCAAAGGCCTTTTCAAAATCAAGCTTTAGGATAACTATTTCCTTTTTTGAATGGTGACAGAGGTGTACAAATTGGAAAGCCCATGCCAAATAGTCTTGTATTGTCCTTCCTTGGATGAACCCATATTGGTTTCTATGTATAAGACTGGAGATGACTGACTGGTTGACAGGATTTTAGTGATACACTTCATAGAGTAATTCATCAGGGAAATAGGTCTAAAGTCATTCACAAATTTAGAGTTGTCGTTTTTGAGAATAAGAGCAATGAAAGAGGAGTTTACTTCCATGACAGACAGTGATGGCTGATGTTGTAGAAAATGTTTGGTCATTTATCCAACCAGGTAGCACGCGTGATGGGAGTTTTTCAATTATTAGTAGGTAATCATATTCTATTTTTTTAGACCATTATTGTTCATAGGCTAACAGCTAGTAGTATATATATATATAACAAAATAACTTGATGCCAGAGTGGAGCGTGTACCACGAGTGTATGCGAAAGAAGTGTACGTAAGAAGTGTACGTGCAACAGAGATACGTCAAGCTGCATTGTCATCGTTCCTACGGCTTTGCCTACGACTTTCTTAATTCACCGCGTGTATCATATCTTCGTATAGTTGACAGGATACATATAGAGACAGTGCAAATTAGCAGCTAATTGTTACCTGAAAGCTGCTAATAGTTTATATGTTTGATCCTAATAATAGCAAGCTAAAAACTAACTCCTATTAACTATAGCTAGCTACTTATAATTTGGATGATATCAAAAAAAGTCAAAGCGGCTTATAGTTTCAAACGGATTAGGTGTGCCAATAAAAACAGAAAACCGTCTTGAATTCAATGTATGTCATCTTTGTTGCTTGCCCTTCGCTTCTTGGGCGGGAGGCGGGGGCAAGCGTTATAGCCTTGAGTGCCGGAAGAAGCCGAACAATGTAGGTTGACGACAACCCTATAGCCACTTACGGTCTTGGTTTGTTGTTTGAGTGAAAAGAAAAAAAACAGACATATGGTGTTCCTCTTATACTTTGAAGATTTGTTTGAAGCGGTGAAACCAAAACAAAATTCGTTTCTAAAAGAAAATCAGCCTGTTTACGAGGAAACGTCCACCTTCTCCGGTTAGTGCGGCTCCTGGGGAGCGGCAGTAGGTGCGACCGTTGGGGGCCCATAGAGAGGAGGGGCCATCAACATATAAGTAATTACTTGACATATTTGCGGACTTGATTTTTGGAAGCCCAAAAAAAAATAGTGTACATTGCCAGCGGTTCCTATTCGTGTACGTACTAGGCTGGTAAGCAGGGACATTTACAATTTATGTTGATTTCCTGGTGCTTTTGCTTTCATGGTGGTATGACTTCAATGAGCACTAGCATTATACTTTCATGGTGCTTTTGCTATTCAAAATCACCAAGACGTCGTGCCCAAGTACCTGATCCTGTATGATATTTATGAATGCTTATATGCACTTATGTTGAACACCTTTTATCTTTTGATTTTGAGTCATTTTATAATAATCAGTCTCAAATTTATAGATGTTTGAAACGGTGAAGCCAGAGCAAATCCGTTATTAAAAGAAAATCGGCCAAGAATCATGACTCAATCACCATCACAATCAGATGATGGTTTATTTATCAATGACTGACTCCTCATCCCAATCTCACACACACAAAGTACACAACCTGGTCAAGGGGCTCACAGTTGGAGTGGTAAAGGCCACTGGGCTGCGGGGTTTTTCACCCAGGGTTCAAATTTTAGGTGTGACACCATTTCTTTAAAATTCAAACTATCATGTACCCCCTACATTTTTCTGTAAAAAAAAACAAGTACACAACCTCAATGATATACATGCATGCATATTTGGCTCTCATTATTCATATATATACTAGTACTACTACATGGTGATGATGGATAGAGAACACGTACGACACATGCATAGCAGCGCGAGCTCGCTCTGGTCTGCTCAACTCAGATCTGCTCGAAGTCCTGGAGCGCCCAGTGGCCGTCGGCGCCCTTGACCATGAACTTGTTCTTGGTGGCCCACCACCCCACGGGGGTACTGGTCCTGAGCTGGCGTCCACCCCAGCGTTGGCCAGGGCGATGTCGCTGTCCACCTCCAGCTTGAACCCTCCGGCGCTGTTCGCTGCGCCCGGCGGCGCCGTGGAGGTAGCACTCAAGGTTGTGCGGCGTCCGTCGTCGGGCCGCCAGTGCGGCGAGCGCCCCGTGGCGATGGCGGCTGCCGCGGCCACGTCGGCGTACCCGATCGGCGGGGTGCGTCGGCCTGCGAGCGTGTCGCCGGCGTTCTTCCGCGTGGAGCTATAGTTTTCCATGCGGCCCGGCGGAGGCCCGGCCGAGAGCCGCGGCACCTTTTCGGCCCAATATGGAAGAGCCGGGGGAAGCCGTCGCGGGCTGGCGTGCGACCAGCGGACGTGCTTGGGCCAGACCCTCGGCCCGGCCTCAAGCACGGCCGGCGCGATCTTTGGCTACGGGCTCCATGGGCTAGAAATATGAAAAAACGCCACCAACGGCTCTTTTGGCCGGCGGCGGCGCGATGGCTAAACCCTAATCCCCCGCGTATATAGCGCGGACGACCCCAGTTTCCCTTCCCTGACCTAATCCGCACCGCGCCCAGCGCCACCCTGCGGTCTCGCTCTCGCTCTCGCCTCGGCCTCGCCCAACCCTAGTCCCATACCGCCGGCCGGGAGACATGTCGATCCTCCGCCAGTTCCCCGCCGGTGACCTCGGTCGCCGTAGGTGACCTCGATCCGCCTCCCTGTGTCCTCAATCCGCCTCGGTTCCATCTCCATCTCCCTCTCCCTCCCTCTCCCGTTCCCCTTTCTTTCTTGCCCGAACATGTGAGTTCTCCTTCTTCCCCAACCTCTGCAGCTCGCCATCCTCTCTAACTTCGTTCTCGTCTTGTCTACGCTTCTACGGGTGTCCATCTCCGGCACGGGCTCCGATTCTTGAAGGTGACCGGATTCGCTTGCTATTTTTTCCCCTTTTCTTCTTGCTTTGTTCCTCTGTTTCTTCCCTGTTGTTTCTTTCTCTGTTTCTTCACATTTTCTAACTCGTTTCTTCTCTGTTTTTTTCTCTTGTTTGCAGGTCGGTAGCCCGATGCATCCTCGTCTAGCTGCGGCCTAGATCGAGGGCGTCGTCGGTGGCCACCGCACTGCCGTCGAGGAACGGGCTAGAGAGGCCATGGCGGAGGGCGAGGTCCATCTGGCAGGGCAATGACCGAGGGGCAGAAACGAGGGCGACTACATTGGAGAGGATCTTTGCCGCCGTGTTGGTATCGACCTCACCGAGGACGATCCGATCGAGGTTGATGTGGATGGGGGACGGGGAGCACGAACCCGCCACCATCGCCTCCAACGATCCTCCATCGGTTGGTGTTCTTGCTTTGCTCCCGATCGCAGAAGGCCGGTACCGGTAAACGCACATCCCCCGTTTGGGACTTTTTGATGAGCTTGAAGAAGATGGTTTGCCTAAAGCTAAATGCAAAATGTGTAAGAGTATCTTGTCTGCTTTTTTTACGCTAATGGTACTTGGACACTTAAAGAGACATTTGCAATCTTGTTCGAAAAAAAAGCGATCGGCGTGCTAGGGTTCAATCTAGGCTTGCTCTTAGTGGTAATGGTCTAGGTGCGTGGGAGTACAAAAAAGATGTTGCTAGAGTTGAATTAGCTCGTTTGATTGCTAGACTTGATCGCCTTTGAGCATAGGTGAGACCGATGCTTGGCAAGAATACATTCAACGTGCTCATAACCCTTTGTTTAAGGTCGTGTCTAAGCAAACCACTACTAGAGACCTTGAGAAGTTGTTTGATGAACGTAGGAAAGTGCTTAGGGACCATGTTTTGACCGGTGCTACCGCTATTTGCTTTAACATCGATATTTGGAGTGGTAATGCTAAGGAAGACTACATTACAGCTTGTTGCTCATTATGTTACCGATGATTGGGTCATGTAAGAAGGTCATAGGGTTTAGATTGATTGATTGCAAACATCTTGGGGACAATATTCTTTGAGAGGGTTGGTAGTGTTATTCGGGGAGTTTGGTCCGATTGATAAGGTTTTTGCTATTACTTTGGACAATGCTTCTTCTAATTCAAATGCTATGAACACTTTGAATATTACGTTTTGGTGGGTATTTAGGTGTCGACCACATTTCTGTTGATGATCTTGATCTTTGTTATTTATAACCTCCGTCACCAGCGTTGTGTTCCTCATATAATAAATTTGATTGTTAAATGTGGTTTAAAAAGGATGAAACCATACTTAGAGGATTTCGGGGAGAGCTATCAATTTCTTGAACTCATCTAATCATAGAATTGCCATGTTTAAGAACTTATGCATTGCTCAAGGTATTGCTCCTAGGAAATTTGGTGTGGACATGGAGGTAAGATGGAATTCTACATACCTTATGCTCCAACATCTTTGTGAGGATCCATACCCTCAAGTTTTTCATAACTTTCATTAATGCTAACATTGGTGAAAACCTATTGTCCGCTAGGCATTTCTTGATTGCTAAACAGATGTTACAGTTCCTTGAGGTGTTTTATGAGTCTCTTGTTATTTTGTCCGGTGTTTACTATCCAACCAGTCCACTTGTTATGCATCAACTACTTGAAATTGCCTTGCATTTGCATCTTTGCTGATGCGAGATATTAACTTGTATACAATTGTGTATCCTATGAAACTAAAGTACCTAAAATATTGAAAAGAAATACCTATCTTTGTTCTCAATTGTATTTGTCCTTGATCCTAGAGCTAAGATGATAGGTCTTTTCAATACCTTAAATTTGCTTAAGGACTTTCTTGGTTGTGATTACTCTTCATACTATCTTGATGTTAGATCGAGCTTGAGAAATTGTTTGCCAAGTATGAAAAAAAAGTATGGTGCTTGTAAGGCACGTTAGAGAACGACCACCAAACATTGCAGGTAAGAGAAAAGGAGCAACATGGGGACGTAATTTTTGGTGGCACGGTGGTTACGTGGTACAACCTCGCTCGCTTTTTTCATAACGATTTCTCGTGCGAATCGGGTCATCTTACCTTGCGGTGATAGACCCGATTGCAGTATGATGATGGTTTTGATATACTTCTCACGGTGGAAAGACCACAAACTAACCTTTCCTGTCTTATCAATCTTGGCTAGAGATGTTATGTCATTTCTCGCTTCTCTTGTATCTTGAGTCTTGTTTCAGCTTATGCGGAAGAATCCTAGAGGACCCCGTCGCCGACGGTTATTGCCTGAACATGTAGAGATGTTGGTTTGCATAAAGGATTGGGAGTTAGGAGACAAAAGGAAACAGCATCTTTGTTGTCTCGAGCATAAAGAACTGGTTGGCGCTTTGAAAAAATTGCTATTGTTGATGGTGCACTTTGGTATGTTGCTAAACTATTGCTACTTCTTATTGTTGATGGAGTTTCTTCTTGTCTAACTTTTGTGTACGGTAATGTTGCATTTACAGCTGAACAATTTGGTGGAGGAACACGATCTTTGTTGCTCTGCTACACCCGCTTTGCATGTACATCTGTTCAAGCAAGAGGAAGGGGTGCTCTCCTGCTGGCGCAGAACTGGAAGAGGAAGGGGAGGTGCTTTGGTGCTCCTGGGCCGCAAGAGGAAGGGGTGCTCTCCGCCTGGTGCTCCCTTTGCAAAGAGGAAGGGTCTGCTGCCCCTATTTGGTGCTCTGGCTGCAAGAGGAAGGGGAAGGGTCTTTGCTCTGGCCGGGTGCTCTAGCTGCATTTGAAGAGGAAGGGGGCAGCAGCTAGACTAGAGGAACAAGAGGAAGGCGTGGCTAAAAGTAATCTGATTGAGGTAATCTTCTTCTTGAGAGATGACAGAGATGAGAGATGAGAGCTGTGAATTTTGAGAGATGAGAGGTGTGAGTTGTGTGAACTGTGATTTGTGATCTGTGGCTGTGAGCGACTGCGTAACAAACTTTAAACTGGTTTCAACAAAAGTTTGAGCTGTGTGTTTGTCTTTGTACTCTTTTTCCTTTATGGGGTTTTTATCTCACAAGGGTGAGTTTTACCCATAAAGGTTTTTAATGAGGCAACATTGCACACAAATGCACAACTCAATTACCTTTACTTTTGTGTCTGATCTGAGATGTTAGAATGAGCCCGAGAAATATGTGTATGTTGATATCATATGAATTACGTACAAGTTTGTCAAATTTGATCAAAACTGTCTTTGAAATTACATTAAAACGTATCCCATGAAAAAAACTGATCAAATTTGGGTTTTTTTTATATATGCGGCACTGGCGGGCGGCCCGTAACTTTATTCGGCCGTGGTGCCTGGGCCGGCTGAATGTGTCTTGTTGTTGGCCAGAGGGCGTGCACGGCTGACCCGAGGCACGTGGCCCGTTGAGGCACGGCCCGATTAAGCCCGTAGCCGTTGAGGGGCGGCGGCCCGCGCCCGGAGCGAGCCGGCGGCTTCGGGGCCGTGCCGGGGAACGGCGTTGGAAAAACTATACGTGGAGCGCCCGAGGTCAGAAGCAGGCTAAGCGCCCCTCTTGAAGTTGCCGTCCCCCGGCGCGGGCTGCGAACACGAAACGCCGTCCGCGGGGCACGCCCGGTGCGAGGAGCCCGCGCGGCGCGTTCACGCGGTTGGCAGCGAGGTCCACGGCGTTGAGCGTCGCCAGCGACCCGCCCAGGCTGTGCCCGGTCGTCACCTCGTCCTTGTACAGTGTCATAAGCCTGCTCACCTCAGCGAGGACCTGCATATGCATCATATGGCCGGCCGTCGTTTCTTATTAGGGCAGTTTGGTTTATGTCCAAGCTTGCGAAAAAATAAGTCTAACGCGTAGGGTGACAGTGTACTAAGAAAGTGTGTTCCATAATTATACAGTGAACCAAACATACGCCTAAGTAACTGTGACACGTCTAACTTACGACAAGCATGACAAGTTGTGGTAAGAACTAAACAGAGTTGCAACTTTAGTCAACCTACATCGAGGCCAAAATACTTGAAGAACATCAAATATCTTTGTTAGGTCCACCAAGAGGTGGCACTTGGATAACATATCTTTCTTGTATATAATTTATATTTTTCAAAAAAAAAAAAATTGTATATAGTTTATATTAGTAGTAGTTAATTTGTACTCTCAGATCAAATAATGTTCATATTGTCGTCCCACTTTATAATGCATAATGTAGATAATTTTTAATATTCACATGTCAAACCTACTATCTGCAGCTAACACGGATTAGGACACCTATAATTATTGTGTAATAAGATAGAGTAAAACAATTAAGTTAACTTACTCTTATTATTCAGTACTCCATCATTCACAAAAGGAATGTAACTCTAGATTTGAACCAAGCCACTTTCTCTTTAAGCTTGACTAAGTTTGTTGAAAACAACATTAACTTCTCTATCTCCAAATAGATTTTACTTTAAGAATATATTTAATTTTATGACGAATCTAGTAATATTTATTTGGTATAAAAAAATGTTAGTACTTTTTGTATAGACCTAATTAAATTTGAAAATATTGGCAGCTCTGCCTCTTTCACAGATGGGGAAATGGGCCGTATATTTTTCTTGTTTTTCGCTTCCTTTTCAAGAGATCAATCAACGTGCTCGCATAGCTGACCTCCTTCAATACAGTCCTTTTTGCATGACCTAACTCGTTGCTTAATTAATTGGATGCAAGTGCTATGCCTATTGGTCAGTGCCTGACAAGTAGGACCTACCAAAACATTCATGCAATGTGCATGTGCCTAGACTCCACGTACAGACACAAATTCTTCACGGCCAACAGTCGTCACCAATGAGTGAAATGTTTACAGCAATTTGAAGCTTAATTTGTCGAAAACACTTTGGTGATTTTTTTAGGTGATTAAGTCGATCAAAGAACTGGGAAATGGTCGATCTGAATCTCTGTAGTCATCAGTACATATATATAGTAGTAGCAGTAGCAAGCACCAAGCAGAGGTAACACTTGCCTGGCCTGGTCTCTGGCGCTGGTCTGGTTGTACTTAGAGTTCGGGTTGCTGGATGTGTACACGGAGAGGAACCCTTGGTGTACCACGGCGAGCGGGTTGGCGGCGGCGGCGGATCCGAGCACGGGCGCGGCGGACACGGGCGTGAAGTCGAAGTCGTTGACCCACTCGAGGTTGCGCATGGTCCCACGCCACGCGACGAGGATGTCGCGGCGGCCCAGCGCGGCGACACCCTCGTCGGTGGCGACGGCGACGTACCCCATCCAGTTGGACTCCCTGCTCCACGACTCCGGCAGCAGGTCCGGCAGCGGCAGCAGCAGGAACACCTCGGGAACGCCGGGGAGCGCCGACGTGGCGTAGATGAACTTGGTGATGGTGTAGTTCCCGGCCGCCGCGACGTTCGAGCTGGCCAGCAGGTCGGAGTAGCCGAACATGCACGCGCCGGCGTGTGGTGATTTCTGCTCCTGGTTGAACCCGTCGTAGGTGGCCTGCGTGAGCTCGCCGTAGGTGATGAGGTTCGTGCGCAGGTCCAGGTCCAGCGGGTCCAGCAGTCCCGACCATGAGTTCGCGCCCTGGAGCTCGCGCCACCGGCTGGCAATGCTTCCCGGCGTCGTCATCGCCTTTGGTTTGGCTACTAGCTATAGCTTGCTAGCAGGAGTTTGGTTCAGACTGCTTGTTGGCTATAGCTTCGATTCAGCTGGCATTGGTGCTTGGGGTGTATATATTTATATATATCAGTAGATAGAGTAGACAGATGGTGGTGGCGTCGATGAGATCGATTACACGGCATTGCTATTTTCGTTTCTGAAATGCGTCTATCTCAGTGTGCAAAAAAAAAAAAAAAAAAACATATTATAAAAAAGCTGGAAAATAACCGGCGACTCGGCGACTCGGGCGACGGGAAACTAGGGGGTGTTTGGTTGCCATCTAAACCTGCCACACCCAAAGTTAATTTGCCATTGCATGGAGGCTGCTGTTTGGTTCACGAAATGTTGGTAGTGAGACCTTGCGTCTCCGACAAAATGATCTTGGCTTGTAGCCAACAGGAACATGCCTATCATGCACTTTAGCATATGCTTGCGTTGATGCCGCATGGCGTTCTTGCGTTCGTCAGGTCAGGTCAGGCGTGTGCACCAACTGAATAGTCACCACAATTTCTGATGTGTACAATGGTGAAAACGTTCCGTGTCAATACATCAGAAAACTGGAGTCTGAGACTCTCTGAGCCCAGTGTGATCGGTGTTCGGTAGGGAAACGGGACATATCCCTGCAAGGCTGCAAAGCAGAATGGAGGTATTTCAAGTGCATGCATCACTTGGTTGCGTGCAAACCTTAGTTGCTTGTCCCGTCCAAGATCTGATCATAATCCTGCTTCACTCTGTTTTTTGTGACATTTGCTCCGTTTTTCATTTTTGGTGAAGTTTTATCTGTGAGGAGTTGACGATGACGACGTTGACTGGCACACCAAAATGGTAGCTTTCAAGCGTGTACCATGAGTCTGAATAATTAATAAACATACAAGTATGGAAGGATCCAGCTGCCGAGGGATATGCTGCTAAATCTTCCTGGTTTAATACTTCCATGACAGTAGCACTGACAAAGACAGTGATAACAGTTTTTAAAATTAATTAGGAGCTAATTTTGTATGCTGTTTTTTAGAGCATTATTGTTCAGTATGAATGACAAAATAACTTGACACCAGACTGGGCGTGTACCATGCTTTGCCTACTAGTTAATTCCACCTCGTGTATCATATCTTGGTACAGTTGACAGGACAGTGCAAATTAGTAGCTAATTGTTACTCCCTTCGTCTAACAAAAAACGCAATTCTTTGACTTTTCAAAATCTAATTTGACCGTTCGTTTTTATTTGAATAATTTATATAAATATTATCAATTTTGTTCGACGACTTATTATATCATTAAAGATATTATAATAATAACTAATTTCTTTTAGAATTTACACAAATATTTTAAATAAGACGAATTGTCAAATTAGATTTTGAAAAGTCAAAGAATTGTGTTTTTTGTTGGACGGAGGGAGTACATGAAAGCTGCTAATAGTTTATATGTTCCTCAATCCACTGTCTAGACGATCTCTAATAATAAGCTAAAAACTAACGGCTATTAGCTGAAGTATAGCTGTAGGTGTGCCAATAAAAACGGGAAACAACCTTCGTTTTTGACGATGAGTGCGTAGATGACATTAACATCAAACCAATAAAAACGGGAAACATCCATATTCGTTTTTCATGATGGATAGTCCAGCGTTCTACATCTTTTTTAAAAAAAAAGGGATTTCTTTATATCTCTTTCACATGAAATTTGGCCAACATTTTCTTTGCAAAATGTTTGAACCCTAGGATTATAATCCAACGCTGGGACTTGACATGACAGAAACGCTAATTAATCCGGCAATCTGCGCCCACGGCAGTGATGGGTACATGTCAGAACAAAACGCCCAAAGTGTTAGCTAGCATGGCCTCGGGTTAAAACAGATAGCGGGTCCGCTAGTTCAACCCGTTAACCCCACATCTGCCTCTGTGCTCTTCTGTCTGCTGTTTGCTGTTTGCTTCTTGCCCACTGTTCCCTCTGTTTGCTTCTTAACTACCATAGTAGTTAAGAACAGAGAGGATTTTTTTTTTTTTTTTTTTTTTTTTTGACAACAAATGGGGGCAACAGCGCCTTAGCATTATATTGATGAGCAAGTCACTGATAACAAATTACAATGCTTGGGACATTCAAGGGTTTGTATGCTCATGATGGGACAACCTTTGAAATGAGAAGAACATGTAAACTAGAACTGGAGACTTGATTGAGCCCTTCTTTGGCTAGCAAATATGCTTGCTGATTTTCAAATCTGTCGACCTTAACCACTTTGGCTCTCATGGTCGAAAGTAGGGAGGATATCCTATTTGAATCTTGGACAATCCTCCAGTCAGGGAACTCATCTCGTTGTTGTTTGTTGATAAAGTGTACCAACAGCTGACTGTCGGGTAGAAAGCTACGTCTTGAAGGCCCAAATGATAGCAGATTTGAACTGCTAATCTTACGGCTCTTGCTTCAGCCTGTAACACTGATGAGCAATCCAGTGTTTGTGCTTTAAATAGCCATTTTGTCGCTGCCTGCTTGTTTTTGATGAATATTCCAATGCCTGCTCTTCTATTTTGAAAAGAGCCATCGTCTGTGGGGAGACCAGCATCAGTATAGCACTGAAACGCAAACGCAACATCAAATTGCGCGTTCCATCTACAGAATTTGCAAATAATGAAATCTGCAATTTTGGTATAAAGTGTGTGCAATAACCGTTAGAAACAACAGAAACACACCTCTCAATTTGCTCACTAATCAATTCACTCAAATCCTAACATGTGAAAACAATAGGCGGTGGCTAAAATAATGAAGCCCAAAACAATAACAAATACATGTTCAGACTGGATTGAGTAAACATACACTCTCATCTAATCTACAGGTGCTGAAACAGATCAATCCCCGAAACCAGTATGAGGCAGACACTAATAAATAAGTACTGGAGAAGCTCCAGGACTAACCTGTATCACTGAATCTTGACTTATCATCCACAGTAAACCCCTAAGATGGTTCAACCTAGATTCTCTCAGGCTTAAACCAAAGCAGACAAGAGACAATTAACAATTTTTTTTTTTTCTATGGAAAAACAAGGACAAAAAGAGGGTGTTGTCCTAGCACAAAGCATAAGATACGGATTTGAACAATTTTAACACAACAAACAAGATACAATTTTACTCACTAGTTTCATAAGATAATTGCTTTGTGCATCATCAGATATCATGTTGGTTGACAAGCAAATATTTCATTTCTTTTACAAATATTTTATTTATTTTGACCGTAGCGTTATCACGTAGTTCATTACCTAAAAAAACATAAATGGTTTATACTCCTAAGTTTGACATCTAAAGCACTAAAAAAGATAGATGAGAAAAACTACTAATTGTAGTGCATCAAGAAGGGATCGTACTTAGCAACCGACAACAAAGTGTTGGTCTATCTAGACCGTCGAGAAATGATTTGATTTTCAGGCATGTTCTCCCTTTCTATTGATCGGTGCAAGGTCATCTTCAAGATGGAATTTGCTCAAGTTATACTTAGAGCAAAAGATAGTCAAACTCATTTGTTTACCCAATGGGTAGAAGCTTACTATGTGTAATAGCTTTTTTTGTTTTAGTTTTATGTATCATAAGGCACCGGTGTAAGAACTCTTCCCTTTTCTTAATAAATAAAAGCTCGGTGGGGGCTCCCCTCCCCGTTTTAAAAAAAAAAAAAAAAACAACAACAACATAGTAGTTTTTACACGGTGCCTTATGATACAAGGCAAGACAAGGGACAATCAAACACAATTCGGAGGTCCCTGTGATGACTTCGGCGTCTCGGCCTCGGTTTAAAGTGTTACTTTCAAAGGCGCCTTCAAGCGCAAAGGTTTATATAGGGAATCAAGCGATGTCATTTTTGTACTATGTGGTACGTTTGTTTTTAAACAATTTGTTTTAATTACAAGGGACAATACAGGGGACAAAACATCGGACATAAACAAGGTGCAGTGGTAAAGCAGTTGCCTTGTGACCATGAGGTCACGGGTTCGAGTCCTGGTACCAGCCTCTTGCAGAAATGCAGGGAAAGGCTACGTACAAAAAGACCCTAAGTGGTCGGACCCTTCCCGGACCTGGCATGGCCGGAGCTACATGCACCGGCCTGCCCTTTTAGTGATGGCAACAAGATCGCGCAACTACATGCAGTAACACTTTCGGTTATCGGCCGACTAACCCCTTTGTTAGTATTAGAGGAAACAAGGTGCGTGGTCTTTACCGCTTTATAATGGCATTAACAATTCCCTTAGAAGTACAAAAATTGCGAAACGAGAAATATGAAAATTGCACATTTCAAACGGTGCAAATAGTACTTGTTGTTAATGCCATTTAAATGTACATGTGTAGACCAGCTCATGCATGTGGATAAAATCAATGGCTATTCAAAAATCACTAATGTAAGACAAGATATTAGAGAGGACAAAATTACTACAACTCAACCTGGATAAGCAAGGACTATTTGAGGGGAGACGGCATGTTATTTACTTACCAAAATGACAACACAGATTTCACTTCTAAGGGAATTTACTAGACATCTAGTCTGGCTGCAACCTAATGGAAAAGGAGACCAGATGTGTCGGCATTACAAGTAACAACAGAGTAACACACTATGCAGTTGACTTAGGCATATCATGTCGTGCTCCATATATAATTTGTTATGCAAACACAAGAATTTGCTACATTGAATTAAAGAATTTCCCTTAATCACAATTAACATATTTCAAACTCTATTCTTGGCACATCATCAACAAAAATAATTTGCTCAAAATTTGCTAACAACTGAAGCATCAAGTGAGATGATCTTGTATATTCAATAGAATCATGGGCCGCAACACACAAAAATGCAGTAACATCTTTTAACAACAAGTGACAGCAGTACCTAGTCAAGTTCAGACAATAGATTACCAAACAAGTGACGGCATGGATATGATGCATTTCCTAAAGCTACAGAAGCCTGATTTACGAACTAAATCTCAGAGTGAGCAACGAGGATAACTACCATCACCAGTGGTACATGGACATTGACATTTTTTTTACCATTCAGCCAAATCACCTAATCTGCTGATGCTCAGGCACATTAAACAGAAGAACCTAACAAAAACATTGCAAATTCAGTTGGAGAGCACCACACAGTGCCTTCCTGGAAGCATGAACCACAAAGACAATCAACCACCACTACTGCCCACACAAATAATCGAGAAAAATAGGAACTAGGAGGTGGGAATACCTTACCATGAGCTAGTCGACGCTGAATCCGAGCGGACCCATGAGCTGCTCGTCGATATCTAAATAGGAAGAGGGGGGATGTCGAGCTGCAGGAAGGAGCCCAACTAATCACTGCACTCAGTTTCACAGTATGCCTATGCTGAATGTGGGATAGATAGCCAAAAAATGGATTTCAAGCTTCCAGGATGCAAAAACTTTTAATTGCAGGTTCAAGGATAGCCCTCCATACCTAACCTTCAAACTATAATTACAGAAAGTTCACCTAGAATATTATGCCAAGTATAATTTCTAATGGCCACTGCATGGTACACCTGTGTGACTTGTGACTAACAAACTGACAAGATCAAACACACACTTGTTTTTTTGAGTGAACTAATGTTGCTTCAAATATAAGCCAGGAAGATAGAGAACAGCAGGACTGGAACAGAACACATCAGGATTCAGGAGAATGCTTTGAAATCGACTTCAAAAGAGACTGGCAATGCTTTAAGAGGAAAAAAAACTGCCAGTTTGCCAGACGCTATGGTCATATGATCGAGTTGTGATGCCTCATGATATAGCTCACAATAAAATCAGTAATCATAGGTTCCCCGAAACATAATATAGGAAACAAAATTTCCTTTGAACCAAGGAGTTTGTTTGCGGGTAACTAGTAACTAGCAAGTCAATGCAATAATTGAAGTAATCAAACAAAAGACCATTCGAAGGCATTGCATGGAGTATGGACAATGGTGCATTCAGTGGATGTTGAAATGAAACACAGACACATTTAGGCACATCTCCAGAAACAAAAATAGACGTGTTTCAAGATGTCACATTGTCTACAAACCATTTGTCATGGAAAACAACAGAATGGTTCATCAGATAATAAACAACAATGTGTTGATGTCCCTAAAGTAACGTGGGAACTGCTCATATGAATAGCATAGCAGAACCTTTTACTCTTTAGGTTTCGACAATCCAATTCATGCATGACACCTCAATTGTGTTGATACACTGATTTGCACGGCCATACGCCAATTTCATTCACACAGTAACAAATAAGAACCTAACAACCCTCACAGAAACAAGGATTGAAGAAACGCAATGCACCTTGAAGTGGACCCTCATATCCCTGCCCATGGCCTTGGCCGCTGCACATACAAAGCCAAACAACCCACCATTAGCACCACAGAAAGATGGAAGCCGCCAGCCATCATGGAAGGGGCATAGCCGAGCCAGAGGAAGGTGGATCCGTGCACAGAGACGGCAGATCAGGCACCTCCTCCACGGTCGGATCCCCCACAGCCTTCGTGCCGCCTGTGCCCACCTCCTCCATGGCCAGGTGTGCTGGATCTGCCGCGCGAGGAGCCGACGAGGAGCAAGCCGCCGCCGCCGCCACTTTGGTACTGAAGGGGAGAAGGGGAAGCGGCAGCACCACCACAACCGGTGCTCCACGCGCGGTGGGAGGCTGCCAGGGAGCTGGCAGAGATGAGGAGCGATCGGTTCTGGAACTCAAGAGAGGAGTGGGAGCGAGAGACAGATGAGTGGTGAACGAAGGATGTGTTGTGTTTAACGGGTCCGGTCTCCAATCAGCACACCCAGTAACAAGAAGCGGACCCGTTTTTCTCCCCACACACATCGCCTGGGCATCGAACCCGTGACCTGCGTCTCCCCTTCGCACGCGCTCCCACATTGCCTCCGCGCGCGACGCGTGTCGCAAGACGAGGACAGATTTCTTTCACCAGATAGATAGGAAAAGTGTAAAAAAAAAAAGAACATAAATATTTTTCTACTTTTTAGGGAGCGTGTTAGGCAGGGCGACTTGAGCATTCGGCACTCTCCACCCCTGCCGGCTCATGCCTTGCCAAATCGATGCATCAGCCAATTGCTCGTTCCAGACCCTCCAACTAGAAATCAACACCTAAATGAATCCTCTGTATATACCGTAAACCAGAGCCCCATACGAACACGCATCCATACATTGAACAAGCATCCATACATTGCGTTTAGAATCATCAACATGTATGCATATCTGCGTACATTCCGACAACCGGCTCAACAGTTCTGATCGGACTCAACTCCAATCGCTCCAAAATCTCAACAGCAGTTTTATACCAGCTCCTGTGCTTGGATTCCTGTGTGCAAAGCCAACTGCCAAGACGTCCAGACGAGTCCAAAACATGCATAGAATCAAAGAGTAGCTCGGAAATGAGCAAGTGGAAAGTTTGTTCTCCATTGCCTCACGGCTCAACTATAGTGGTGGTTCAGCACAAAAAGCACCGGTGTTTGAAACTGTTTCTCGTACACGCTTTCTTCGTTCCGCTGGGTTTTATTATGGACTACAAAGCCTCATTGCGCCAACCATAAGGAGGCGGGAAAAATAGGCAGTCAAACAAAAAAATGCAAGGGGTATCAATTGTTAGAAGCCGAGCAAGCTGCCTAGTTCCCGTGGGCAAACTTGATACCCTTCTCGATGGAAGACTTGAGCTCTCCCTTGAGGTTTTCCAGCCCCTTCTTCTCGAAGTCGTTAAGCTCACCCAGACCAAGCACTTCCTCCACTCCATTCTTGCCGAGCCGTACCTGTAACATGAAAGGCAGTAATGTTAGAAATCCAAGACCATCTCATCGTGAGAATAAATAAATAAATCAAGAGCAATGCTGCAACAGAACCCGTCCAGCTAGCATAGGTAAAGCAGCGAGTTACTGGAGAACACATTGTTTTTACACCCTCCAGTTAAGATCACTTGAGGTTTAGATCAAGATAAATTATCTAAAGCTAATTCATTTGTCCTGTAACTACTGTTAACCAGAGGTAGTGTCAGACAACTGGAGTTCCAACGACAAACCAGGACATGTAAAAGCATGTGAGATGCTACTTTTCAGATAATATGGAACCGGATGGCTAACATGAAATACGGATGCTGAATGCACCAAAATGGCAATTTGTCCGCAGGTTCAGTACTGCAGTCTCGTTAATGCATAAGCCACACCGGACCATTCGAGATAAGAAGTATTATAAATGTAAAACTGAACAATGAGAAAGTTTTTTTCAACGCCTCCAACCACAGTTTTTTCTAATAGTTTCACTTATATACTTCCTCGGTTCCAAATTGTAAGTCGTTCTGATTTTTCATATCTAGACATATATCTAGATGCGTAGCAAAAGCTATGTATCTAGAAAATCCAGAACGATTTACAAATTGTTATGGAGGGAGTCAAAAATCACTGCAAAACAAATTATCCTATCGTAATTTAAATGACAGTAACCTGTACAAGGTTACAAGGCTTCAACAGAATAAGAAAAGCAGGTAACAAGAAACACAGAGATTTACTTTGACCATACAATAAATAACTAAAATTTAGCTAGACAAGTATGCATTAAGTACCTTGGAGGCAAAGAACGGCAACTCTGTCACAGTTGATTGCACAAAAGAGCACTCTACAATGTCTGGAACTCCATTCAGACCCTTCAAGCATGCATCTGCAAAAACCGCACCAGCATATCTGCGGGGAAAGAAAAGAAAAAAATGAAAACACTATTAGAAAAACAAATTGCAGAGTTTTGACCTAAAATCAGAATAAATCTAATGTGATTATGTAAAAAAAAGGTTAGTGGAGTATTAGAGTTTTCTACACAGACACTATGATATGATGATTTTGAAAACAGGAGTACATACAAGCAGAGCACTTATGGAAGCTAATATAAACTAGTTGGAAAAGTAAGGTGCATGCCCTTCATTTGGCAAGAAGAATTCATTAGCAATATCTTGAGTGGTATTTGACATGAATGCAATAGCAGAAAGCTAACAAAACAGAATGACCAAGTTTTCCCATACAAACAATGTCTACAAAAACAGTGAAGGTCTCTTGCATTTGCAGGTTGAAATTCAGTTATACTTGTATAAGAATACTATGAACAGTAGTTGTAAATTTAATAAATTTTGGTTTTATGCATTAACTAGATTTCTATAAGCTTAACGTTACCAGACAATCTGTGCACAAGCATGTAATAGACAATCATGCAGCAGCTAATTTATGCCACAGGTATAGAAATTCAATGAAGGCAAGAATCATCCACTGACACAGCAGCTAATTTATGCCGAGAAAGTTCTTCATAGATAAACCAACGAAGGCAAAAGCATCTACTGATTGACTGATTTCAGGCATAGAAGAAAATACCGTATATAAAATTCCAAAAGGATCATAAACAGACAGGATATGCTATAGTGCAACCACTAGACAAGCTGAGAACAGTACATAGTTCTAGACTTACGCCATGGACAATGTTGCAGAGCCCTTTCCAGCCTTTGCTTCAACAACCTCCGTCCCACCATCTTGTGTCCTCTTGGTGAGGGCCTCAATTTCTTCTTGGGACAATGAATTACTTGCAGGAGTGGCCTGTATAAAACAGAAATTTTGATTGAGTTGCTAGCTTCAGAGATATGATGCAGATCATAGAATACACCTAGCATGACAATGGAAATGACTATCACTTGCATAGTATGTTAGTACAACAAAGGAAATTGACAAATGGGAGTTATTGCACTAGTCTAGGCAAACATTCCCCAACTAGCTTGGGACAAAAGGCTATATAGTCTAGACTCTAGACAAACATTCTCTTTGCTAATCAACTTGCATGTTTTGCCAACAATATTCATACACTACTTGATAATAAGCCAAGTTTATGCTAAAAGGTTATTTTGTCATTAATTATTATATTCTAACTTTGTACACTTTGGAGGGATCATGTGTCCGTGGATACAATACCTGCGAGAAGAGTGGTAGAATAGTAATGCCCGCATGGCCCCCGACAACAGGAACATTCACCTCTGCAAAAGGCCACGGCAATAACTTATGTTAAGAGAGATGAAAAGTTAATTCTGACCCACAATCTCAATGTCTATGAGCAAATGCCAACTAAAACGCCGTATTATTACCAGTAACTGGCACGCCTGCCTTTCCAGCATAAAAAGTTTTAGCACGAACAACATCAAGGGTAGTCACACCAAACAGCCTCTTCTCATCATAGGTACCAGCCTTCTTGAAAACCTCCGCCGCAATCGGGACAGTGGAGTTGACAGGGTTGCTGATCATATTGACAAGAGCCTAAAAAGCATATATAATTAACATGATCAGTGGATAGAACAAATTAAGCAAAACAAGATGATAATGTTCACTGGATACATACAAGGAACAAGCATGCAAATATCATTCAATATCATCTAACATCTCATATGCACGGAAAGCATGGGAATGTTCACAGATCTCCTAATACATGTTAAGTGAGCTCCAGGGCAAGTGAGCCCTCTCTACTTCAGGTGGCAATTTCAAAGCAAGCACTGAGGCAAGCAAGTAGCACGTGGTAATTCTGTATGTTTTGGGCAAACAGGTCCACTCCACTTCCTGTCAGGTAGGTGTGCCACTTTACTTCACCAGATCAGCACTGAACGCTAGATCTGCACTAAATCCAACCACCGGGCATTCCAATTGCAAAAAGCAGAGTACCAAATCTAGCAACCAATCCTGAAATTTCCACCTATGCTGCAGATCTACAGTGGCAAGGGGGGCGCGAGACGCTTACGTTGGGGCAGTGCTTAGCGATGGCAGTGCAGAGGCCCTTAACGATGCCGGCGTTGATGTTGAAGAGATCGTCCCTGGTCATGCCAGGCTTCCTAGGCACCCCGGCGGGGGGGATGATGACGACGTCGGAGCCCTCCAACGCCTCCCCGAGCTGGTCGTCCCCATGAACCCCTTCACCTGCAGGAGACGAGCGGAAACAAACCAGTGAGCTCGGATCCGATCCAGTCCAGTCCAATCTAATACATCCGAGCCAAGGCAGAGGGCGCGCCGAGCGGGCGGGGGCCGTAGATGTACCAGGGCGGGGAGTTGATGTGGGGAGACGTCGGCCGCGACGCCGGGTGTCCCGGCGATATCGTAGAGGGAGAGGGAAGAGACGAGCGGGTTGAGCTTCATGAGGAGCGAGAGCGGCTGCCCGATGCCGCCCGCCGCGCCCAGGATCGCCACCTTCCGCTCCGGGTTGGCCGACGACGCATATCCGCGGCTCCGGCGGAGGAGCTCGGCCGAGGACTTCAGCAGAGACGGCCTCATCGTGGCGGCAGGGTCGGGGCTCGCTCGCTCAGGCGTGTCTCGCTGGAGATTTTGGTGGAGGAGCGGAGCGGAGGCGGGCGGCGGCGGCGTTGGGGCGCTTTAATAGAGGGAGGGGACGAAGGATCCAAACTCCTGAAGGGCGGATGGGATCTGAAGGCAAGTTGTTGTGGCGGTGGCGGTGGCGGTGGGAGAGAGAAGTTTTTTTTTTTTTTTTTTTTTTTTTTTTTGGCGTCGTCTCGTTCTCGTCCGGACGTCTCCGCCCGTTCGCCCGACTACCCGAGTTTTTTTTTTTTTTTTCTCTCTGCCATCTTGTTCTTGTCCACTTGGGGTTGATCTGGCTCACTGGCTGGCGCTGGCCGAGGTGGAAGGGTCACTAGCGTCAAAGAGTGCACAACGACTGTGCGAGCACGACAGCGCGGCGCATAACGACTACGGGCATGTTTAGTTTGTGAAAAATGGACCGCCGCCAAGCTCACAGCTGAGCTGACAAGAATTAAATGTAGTTAAATAAAAAGCAAATTGCCGGTTTAACTAAAATGCCGCAACAAATTTTTTAGACAAATTATGAATCCAGTGTTCAAACTTTAATTATGGTGTCACAAACAAAAGTCTTCAATCGCCAAGCAATTTTATTCTACGGACTAAATTACCCTACAAAAACCCAATGGTGTTGGACCGCAGCCAAGCTCACAGCTGAGCAAAAAAGAACAAGAGGCGGCTACAAGCCCAATGGTTGCCGAGGTACTCTATGCCGCAACAAACTTTAGACAAATTATGAATCCAGTGTTCAAACTTTGGTATGGTGTCACAACATGAGCCTCGCCATAGCAATTTTATTGTACGGAGAAATTACAGTATATAAGTACCATGGTGTTGCTCACTTGCCCTAGCCATTTAAGTCATTCAAAAACGAACTTGCTAGAGAGGACAGATAGACAGAGCGACAGAGGTCGCAGTGAGAAACTCGGAGTTTTAGATTCTGTAGAGAGAAAAAAAAATACATATGTTCTTGCATACGACCAATATGTCACATATATGCAACAAATGTCATGTAAACTAGGGAAATATATTGGTGTGGGGAGAGGGGAATCTTTCTTTGATCACTTGAGACGCGCCGTGAAGAAAACGGCTGGCATTTGTCACTTCCCCACTACACTAGTCTGAATATATGAACCGTGATTATATTCTTCACAATCCAATCCATTTGATCTTGAATGTACTAATGTTTATCCATATTATGTAATGATGATTTTCAAGAGAAGAGCGACGCCAATGATTTTCAAGAAGCTTAGCAGTAACGCCCCGCATTTTCACTTGCAAGGTAAAAACGCCAGTTTTAGAATGAATGTCTGTAAATTGGGTGTCCAAAGAACACTTATTTCTGACAAAAAAAATTGGCCTGCTCTGCTGTCTTAAGATGTTAAATTTGGGTCTAGACTCCAGAGTTCTGTATTCAGAAATAATTAGAAAAAAAGGAACTGCCCTGCTGTTCTCATTGTAAGCTTGCTGAAAAGTTTCCTCTCGAGTATGCCAACTTTCCAGATAGCCATCTTTCTCAGAAGATACTACGCCGCATCTAGCACTCATCTATATGAACCTAATATACTTATCTCCAAAATCATCTATGCCGTTGTGAGACGCATAACCAACCTGACAAAACAAGCATACGAAATACAAACTAAACCTAAAATACCTGGAGAAAGTGCGAGAAATACAATATTGTACAGAAGACACAGATAATAAAATGGCATCACTACGAGGGTTGCCACAAGAACGTTTAACATCAAACAGAGTTACAAAGCAATGTATAAAGAGTAGCCAGCAAATTCATGGCAACGAGTCCATCAATTTCCACACTCAAAAGTTGCAACACGACCAAGGAGAGAGTTGATTCAGGCAGTGCTAAGTGAGAGTTCACCCTAGAACAACATAAAACGCAAGGCACAACTCTTTCTCAAATCCAAGACCATGATCCTCTCTACTCAATCAGATCATCATCGTCATCTGGAAGTGGTTGTGCAGCCGCTGCAGCAAGCTCAGCTTCATGCCTGAGTAAATAAAAAGTGAATCAGTTCTTGCAACACTTGAATTAAGGCAACAGATAGGAACATGAAATGATTATAATGTAGATCAAGACAAAAGGTGACACTCACTGCTGCTGCATAGCCATGTCGATGGTAACTTCCGGAGGCTTAAGAGCAACAGCTTCAACAAAGTGAAGGTTCGGATCACTGTTAAGATCAAAGACATTGTCAAGAATAAAAATATAGTTGTAACTGGTTGTGAGCAAAAATGCAATGGACAGAAGTAGGTTAGTCAATTACCCAGCCAATTTCCTTGCAAGGTAAAGGAAAGGTTTCTCAAAGTTGTAATTGCTCTTGGCAGAAATTTCATAGTACTGCAGATTCTTCTTCCTGTGGAAGGTAACCTGCTTGGCCTTGACTTGCCTGTTCTTCACATCTACTTTGTTACCGCAGAGTACAATGGGGATGTTTTCACAGACCCTGCATAAATTCATAATTAAACATCAGAATTTGAAAACAAAATTATTAGTACCAGTTTATGAAAAAAAAAATACTGCAACAGACCTGCACAGGTCCCTATGCCATGTAGGAACATTTTTGTATGTCAGCCTTGAGGTCACATCAAACATTATGATCGCACATTGGCCATGGATACTGCACGGGAATAGAAATCATAGTGTGTCAGAAAATGTAATCGAAAATAGTTCAGTACTGAAAGCCTACATTGAGTTTACAGTGTATGAACACTTGTTAATTCATATGTTACTGAAGATATATCACAATTAAGACTTACTAGTATCCATCCCTGAGGCCACCGAACTTCTCTTGCCCAGCTGTATCCCAGCAATAGAACCTGATCTTACCACAGTTCGTGGTAAAATCCAATGGGTGGACTTCCACACCAATAGTTGCTGAAACAAAAAAATGCATTAGAGAAGCTGGAAGTATTATTGATGGTACATAAATGAAGGAAAACCCCAATCAACATGATACTTACGTTCATATTTCTTCTCAAATTCTCCGGTGAGATGTCTCTTTACAAATGTAGTTTTTCCTGCAGAGTAAACATCAGGGATAAAAGTCAGACAGGCCCAACAGAAGAGACTATAAAAGGATAACGGATAGATGTGTATATAATAAACAGTCATGCATCTAAAAGCAGATGAGGATAATACCATCATGCCTTAGCAACTGAAATTTGAACCATCTAACTCATTAAGGTTGCAAACAAAATAGATTAATGGCGTCTGGTTGTAAGAGTTTCCACATAAACAATCATTCAGTTAAGTACCAAAAACATTAGGTTGTACATCAACTGAATTTCTTTCGTAATGGAATTCAAAATATTAGAAACAAGATATGACCAACCCCTCCACCTCCAGATGATAAAACAACTAGATTACAAAGACAAGCTCTAATAATTTTTCTAGGTATTACTAAGACATTAGGCGGGGGGGAGCAAGCCCATTTGATCCTCAGCGTCTATGTGGAAAGGAATCTAAATGGTGGGGAATCAAGGTCTAATATATATGTGCAGTTTATATGTGAGAACGAATCTAAATGAGGGGAAACAAGGTGTGCAGTTTATATGTGAAAACGAATCTATGCGAGAGGAGATACCTACAACATAAGACATGATTAAAATCAGTATTACCGTCTATCTAATACTCCAGTAACGGAGCTCGTGAGGAAACTAAGGGAGGCAACCCCTATGATCCACACAACGCCCAAGTACAATCCATCAGATCTCGTAGAAAAACACTACCACTCCTAACAACCAATCCACACAAGGAGCGATTCGGAAACTCACCCGTTCCACCATCGCCGACGATGACCAGCTTGAAGCTGGGGTACTCCACGGTGCCCTGATTCGGAAGCGCCTGAAAAATCCACAAAACATCGCGGATCACATATACGCAGCCACAGATCCGGGGATCGAACACGGCGAAAATCGGATCCGTGCGGGGGCACTCACCATCTCGGTCGCACGGAAGCGGGGCCGCGCCTGATGCGGCGATTCTGCGGGCTTCGGAGCACGGGGTCGGGGAGCAGCAAAACCCTAGAATTCGAAATGGAATTGGGCGAGCCGCCGGTGGAGGCGGAGGGTTTTATAGCTGTGGTGGCGTGTTGTTTTTCTCTCGGGGTGCGGGGTTTTGGTAGCTTTGGTTGGACGCAGGAATTGTGGCCGCCGGATCTTGGGCGGCGGGTGGGGATCGCATCCGGCTAGCTTTCGTCCCACGCGAGATTTCTGGCCGTTGGATCCCAAGGGTGCCCGAGAGAGGTGGGCCGCGTGGGCTTTATCCTGTGTTCGTTAATGGTGATGGCCCAACTCTTCTTTTCGTATGATGTCTGTTACGGCCCATTATAGGTTTGTAGTTGTTCCTCTAATTAAAAGGAGGACAAAGTATGTGCTTGTGATGTGACAAAATATAATGGTGATCGCAGTCTGAGGAAATAGACTCGTACTACATTTTATTTCACTGTTCGAGTGATTACGAAGTGGTTAATGTTGGAGTAGCGCTCAATTATCTAAGCTAATAACGCTCAGCGTACTACCTACTAACGCTCAATTATTTACAAAAACACGTGTCGATGTGCTGGAGTCCCCAGGAAATTTGATTTCGTAAGCGACGAAAAGGCATACACTTGTGGCTAAAATGAGATCAATCGTTTCTACCGCGGCATAGCTGTGCAGCCAATAGACTAACCATCATAAGACTTACAGTGTGGTTGAACTCGAGCTAGTTTACTACAGTTTAGGTAATACTCCCTCCGTTCTAAATTATAATTTGTTTGACTTTTTTGACCTCTAGTTTGACCACTCGTCTTATTAAAAAAATTATGCAAAAATAGTAAAATTTAAGGCATTCTTAAAAACTATTTGTTAATAACGCAATCCACAACAAAACAAGTGACATTTTGCATAAAATTTTGAATAAGACAGTGGTCAAAGTTTGGATTAAAAAAGTCAAACGAACTACAATTTGAAACGGATTTAGTAACACGGAGCTATTTTTGACACAAACATGTCGTCGATGTCCAAGTCTAGAGTCTCCAGGAAGTTTGGATTTCGCAAAGTATGTACGAGTATTCTTCCGTTCAACTAGTTGTGATTTAATGGACAGTAGTAGTATTACGTTGAGAGTACGTGCATATACCGTACTCGAAGAGAAATCAAATGCAGAGTGTTGTTGATCTCATCAGACGATCAGGATCAACAGAATATGATCTGACAACAAGTGTGTTAAGCGAATATGTTTCTATAGTTGCTGAAACGATACTCCTTGTTCTTGTCTTGAATTCAGTCACAGAAATTCCAAGCACGTGGCTGTTCTGCAGTGTGGCTTGCGCCCGCGTGCTTTCAGCTATCGTTACAGTATTCCCCTGTGGCTCGCGTACTGTATTTATGTATGTAACAGGTATATATATATCAAGACCGGCGGCCGATTCACAAGTGTGTGTACGTATTTAGCACAAAACGTACGTAGGATCGACTCCTGCTAGCTACTGGTATACGTACATTGATTCTACTACGGCTTTTCTACTACAATAGTCCGTTCCGATGGTCAAAAGACGTGTACAGCAGGCATGGCAATGGCGAATTGGCGATGCCTGCAAATCAGCAGTCATGATCAGATGGCTGACACCTTGGGGACGGCGACGGGGTACCTGTCGATGTCGTCCATCCAGGGGTTGCCATTGCCCTTCTCCTTGGCCGGGTTCACCGACCGAAGCGCCTTCCACACGGCGCTGTTGCACTTGAAGCCGGAGCCGAAGGCGATCTGCCAGGTGCGGTCGCCCTTCTTGATCCGTCCCTTGGCCTCGGCGTAGGCGAGCTCGTACCAGAGCGAGCTGCTGGATGTGTTGCCGAACCGGTGCAGCGTCATCCTGGACGGCTCCATGTGCCAGTCCGTGAGCTTGAGGTTCTTCTCCAGCTCGTCCAGCACCGCCCGCCCGCCGGCGTGGATGCAGAAGTGCTCGAACGCCAGCTTGAAGTCCGGGATGTAGGGCTTGACCTTGCGCTTGAGCACCCTGCGCGCGACGAGCGTGGCGAAGAAGAGCAGCTGCTCCGACATGGGCAGCACCAGCGGGCCGAGCGTCGTGATGTTGGTCTTGAGCGCGTCCCCGGCCACGGCCATGAGCTCCTTGGACAGCGACACGCCGACCTTGCCGTCCGCGTCCTCCCGCTGCCGGACGCAGCCGAAGCAGCGGTCGTCGGCGGCCCTGTGCGTGCGCACCGTGTGCACCAGCTGGTACTTGGACCGGCGCCGCGCCGAGCCGCGGTTGGACAGCAGCAGCGCGGCGCCGCCCATGCGGAACAGGCAGTTGGACACGAGCATGGAGCGGTCGTTGCCGAAGTACCAGTTGAGGGTGATGTTCTCCATGCTGATGACCACGGCGTACGTGTCCCGGTGGCACTGCAGCAGGTCCCTGGCGAGGTCGACGGCGATGAGCCCCGCGCTGCAGCCCATCCCGCCGAGGTTGTAGCTGGCGACGTTGCCCCGGAGCTTGTAGTGGTTGACGACCATGGCGGACAGCGACGGCGTCGGGCAGAAGAGGCTGCAGTTGACGACCAGGACGCCCACGTCCTTGGGCCTTACCCCGGTCTTGGCGAACAGGTGGTCCAGCGCGCCGAACATGACCATCTCCGCCTCCTTGCGCGCGTTGGCCATGGACGGATTGGGCGGGATGTTGAGCACGGCCTCCGGGAGGTACGTGTCCTCGCCGAGCCCCGACCGCTCGATGATCCGGCGCTGGAACTCGACGTTCTCCGGCGTGAAGGTGCCCAGCTTCTCGGTGCAGTCCATGAAGCGCGCGCGGCTGCACTTGCGCTCGTCGTCGGGCTTGTAGCACGCGAAGTCCACCAGGTACACGGGCCGCGGCCGCGTCAGCGCGTACGCCGTGGCCACCACCACCAGCACCGTGGTGCAGACGAGCACGGACACCAGCTGGCTGTACTGCAGGCTCTCCCACAGATCCGCCAGGTCGCGCAGCGTGAAGGTGGACAGGTGCGCCGCCACGAGCCCCGGCAGCGGCGCCAGCAGCACGTACGCGCCGTGGCTGATGAGGTGGTGGTACCCCAGCTTCACGTACTTGAGCTTCACCGACTGCTTGAAGTCCGGCATCGCCGCCGCCGTTCTTGGTTCGTCCGCCATGCGATCGAGGAGCGAGCGAGGACGGACAACGATCGCCAATCAGCAGCGTGACAGGACGACTATCTGTACGTTGTGTCGATCTCTCAACTTGTTTCTACTTGTGCACACGCCCGTGGGCTTATATAGACGCGCGCGTGCAGGCAGAGGCACGGATCTGATGGAGTTCCGACCCGGTTCGGTACACGAGTCCGAGACCAGACACCAACTCTCGATCAGGTGCCCGTTCTACAGTCGGAGAGGGGCTGGACAGACACTGCGTATGTCACGCGAAGTTAACCGTGACGGAACCGGGAGGAGCGCCCACCTACTACGTACCCGGCCGCCGGCGTATCTCGGATCGGAGCCGCTGGGCAGCTCGGTGGGGCGGGCAAGCAACCGGCCGGAGTTGTGCTGCGTTTGAAGGGGGCACGCTAGCGGCGCTTCATGCGTTCCGCCTGACGCGCCCGACAAACGCAGCGCGGATAGGGGCTCGATCGACGTCGACAGCTACGGGACCGGGCGGGCGGGCATAGGGGAGGAGAAGGGGAGGGCCAGGGCCCGGGCGGGTGAGCGCGACATGCGGCGGCCGAGCGAGGCGCGCGGTTAGCCCCGGGAGAGCCGTGCGCGGCTGCGCGAGCGCCGGTGGAGTCCAGCCATACACGCGGCCAGGCACGGAGCTCGGGGGTGGACGGACGGTACGCGAACGTGCGGTGCGCGGCGGGTGGACGCCTTTTCCGAGCTTAACGCACTAGCTCGTGTACGCGGACGTACGTATCCGTCCGGAAAAGAAGGCAATCGTAACGTTTGAATATTTTGCGGCAAAAAATGCACACTACCAATCTGACCACGTGAAACCAACTCGTACGGCCCTAACAGAAATACCGTAGACCAGTCGGCTTTGAAAACCTGATACCTTCATGCATAGATGTGGCACCTTGGTGCTTCCAGAGCATTCGGCATTTTGGTATTTTGCCTTGTACAGGAGAATGCTCTGGAACTTTAAATGGAGTATTCCCTCCGGTTTGGTATTAGAAGTCGCCTGAAGCGATACGGTCTCCAAAACATAACTTTGACCTCTCTTTGTTATTATAAAAATATTTATAAAAATATGATATATGTATAATTTTATCAAAGTATTTTTTAAGATAAATCTATTCATATAATTTTCACATTTACAAACTCGTGTCATTTGTCCTAGACGACTTCTAATACTAAACCGGTGGGAGTAAGTTTTTTCCCAATGTTTTATATTCCCAATGTTTAACCCAAACCTTTCCAAAGCGACTTCTAATACCAAATCGGAGGGAGTTTTTTTTTTTTTTTTTTTTTTTTTTTTTTTGCTGCTAAAGCGTGGGTAGCTTAAATAGTCATATATTGTGCACATAGAGGCATTTTGGAATTTTGCTACCTCTAGCTGCCTTGATATCCGTGCTCGATCCTACAATTGCATTTTATACTGAGGCCCTGTGTAGATCTACATAGAAATGCTAATGAGAATTAGTTTGAAAAAATATACTTAGGCCCCATGTAGGTTTTTTTTAAAAAAAATGAGAATCGGATCCAAAAACTCGAATTTTTAAGTAAAATCGTAGAATCCTAGCCCCTAAAGATTTTCAGTAAGCAAATGCAACAATCGCTTTAAGTTCAATTGTAAAATCCTACCCCCACTATTTGTCCATTTTTAAACCGATTAACGATGTTTTGTTGTGAGACAAAAAACACTAATTTAGTATCATAAATCTTCATCCTATTTTCTATAAATTTAGTAAAAGTTTTAAAAATATTAATTCGGTAATTCTGAAATTAATTTATTTGGAGAAGGAGTACGTAAATGAAAGGCTGTTTCGAGGCCATTTCGTTGCTCGCTTTCATGCAAATCGTGTGTACCATGAAGTCCTTCGTCGAAGGACTCTTTTTTTTTTCCAAATGAGGTTTTGGACTTACTCTAGTGGACGATTAGTGCAAGTAACAAAGTATAGTACGAAAAAAGCCAGGGTCAAAGTCTCAAAGAGATGCTGTTTTCTTCACCGAATCACCTGGTCACACTGCATAGATCATAGAGGTCAGAGTCTCAGAGGATAGATATATGCAGTCGATCTCATGTTCCTTTCGTCTCGCAAGCACGTCACTGACCTGCCCAATCATCACCTTCTCGCCTACAATCCTGCACTGCAAGTTTCCTCCTACCTTTCCGGTTAGTGTGAAAACAATTACATAGGAATATATATATTCGTTGCAGTCGAGCGGTCTCTGTTTTGTACTGTAAAAAACAATGCTTTTTGAGTCGTCGTAGTAGGTCGCGAGAACACATGTTGAAAAAGCGACGCCACAGACTCGACCTAAACACGTTATTAAAATATAAAAAGTGATGAAAACAGGCAATGGTCAAAACTCAGAAAGAACCGCGCCGTAAGAGCAGGTTTAATAGTTTCGTAGGTTACTCGCCGACTGGCGGCGACAATGCAGGTGGAGCCCGCTACTATTTAAGGCAAAGCTGCATGCGGAGCCAATTATAACAAGTGCATGGCGTAGTCGCCGGCCGCAGCGGGCGCGTCGTGAGACGCCTATTTTCTTCTCTCTCTTCACTTCTCTCTCCTCCACGTAGATATGAGACGGCTAGTCGCTCATTATAGTACTTGCTCTAACTTGCTGCAAATAGTATCTGTTCACGTTTGATCACGCCCCGATTGGTGGGATCGATAGCGCCAGAGATGGAATGAGGACAAAGAAAGGGCGCATACGCTTTATTCACCCTAGTGGCCTGGCGGATCCGAAACAGAGGAATGTGAGGTGGTTCCGTAACAATGTGTAGGTCGTTTTTATCATCAAGCACACCGCCGATCCGTGGATTAAAGCGGGGCATGTAAGCTTAGTTGTCTAATCCGGGAGTAACCGCCTTAGAATCTTCTTGAGTGAGGAGGCAGCGCTTATCGTAAAACTTTTCCTCCCAAACGCGCGGTTCGCGGGATGTAATTTTTCAAATCTCCATAAATAAAAAGATGCGAAAATCTTTTGCGAGAAAAAAAACCTGTATCCACTAGAAGGCAACATCCAAGATGAACTCGCAAGTCAGGCCGCAGATGGACAAGAAGACCTTGTTATGATTGGACAAGGTAAAATCAAGAATGATGAAGTGTCGTATGGGTACGGTTCCTCTGACTTAACATAAGTATCGTGCTATTTCTGTAAGTGCTACTGGAAGCACCAAACAGCAAGCGTAAAGTACTTCACAAACATGCATGTTTGACCATTTGTGGGCACAATGAAAGGGCTCTTTCTGTACAACAGTAGGGTGGTCGACACTGCCATATTTTTCGAGGAAGGCAGCCAAATTCTACACGTCATAAAATCTTTAAACATTTTACGCTATTTGCTAGTCTGCCACTGCTAATACGAGTGTATGACATCTGCAAGGATCCAGCCCCACTTGAGCCTGATTTCTCCATTAAATTATGGTTACTTAGCCTTAAATTCACTATTAATATCTACCTCTAACCCTAAACCTATATTATTTACCACCACCCCCGGTCCTCAGCCTAACCAACCACTTATGCGTTGCAAGAACTTTGTAACTCGATAGGAGTGAGAAAAAATTGTGGATGAAAATCAATAGATAAATAAATAGTGTTTGCGAGCTTGCAGCAATGTGAGGAACTCAAGAACCTGTTCCAGAATTGAAGCTTACAACTAAAAAACAGTAAAAATCTCTTTTTCAAAAAAAAAAAAAAAAGTAGCAGTTTTCCTCCTTCAACAAAAGCCATCGTCACTCTGTTCTGTCTGAGAAAGCCAACCCCAATATAGCTATCTTGTTTCTTCAGTTATTCAGGTGACAAGTGGTATAGTTGTTGAATTTGTTTAGACAAAAATGATATGCAGGTTTCACATTGACTATTGATGAAAAACTCTTACCAATCTAGAAAATATTCTGCAGTCTAGAAATCTAACATGCAATAATCATTTCTACTATGTAGATTCTTTTAAACAAAACATGCAACAATGACGTTAGTAGAGTGCACATTTAAAAGTTGTATGGACTATTTGCAGAACATTAAAAAAGGAAACAGTGGCGCTTACCTTGACCCAAGTTAGGCTGTTTGGTTTCCATAAGTCGGTGACTAAAAATCGGTGTGACTTATAAGTCATGCTTACTGTTTGGTTGTAAGCCCGACTTATAAGTCAAGGGAAAAAAAGAAGAGAAAATGGGTGACTTATAAAGTCGGGTGAAAAAAAAAAAGAGAAAATGGTTGCAAGTGACTCCATGACTTATAAGTCTCTTTGTTTGGAAAAATAAGTCACTTATTTCAAATATAAGTGAAAATAAGTCACTTATCTCTTCTGTTTTTCCCAAAATGGGCCATTAAGTTTTTCACAGATGGGCAATTTTCTTTGGAATGATATGAAAATGCACACAAATATCATTTAGCTAATTGGGAATTAGTATCAATGTGCAGAGAGTTTGGAGGCTTGGGAATACCTAGTATTAGAGATTTTTAGGATCTTGGCAAACCATGAAAAAGATAGAAAAAACGGAAGTTGATTAATTTCAAATATAGAACTAGAGAAGTCAATATCTTCCAGTCTAGAACTGATGGTGTTTCTGATTTTAAAGGGTTTATGTGGGCTGCACCATCAGTCGTGTCACAATTCTTGTCATGTGTCTTATCTGCATATGCTTTCACATGTATGTATTCAAAAAAATTCAGTTTTTAATGAAAAATACAAAACAATAGAATCAAATGGAAGTTAGCACAACGGTGTCTGCAAAACTCTTCCTCCGCACAAGCATCGTTGCTCACAATAGCGCTGAACACATCGCACCAGCAAAATTATACTGGGAATTTGTGATGAAATGATCACCAATGCAATTGTCCATCTTGCCCCTCGTCCTATCCACTCCCCGGTCGGAGTCGGACTCGATCCCATCCCCGTGCGCTCGTCTCCCCGGTCGAAAGCAGCTCCCGTCGCTCTCCAACCAGGTCCGGTGAGGTCGCCCACCGCCCCCTCCCTCGCGCGTGGCCGCCGCGTGGAGGGCTACGGAGGCCAGGGCCCCACGCTCCAGGACCGCCGCGCGCCAGTGGGAGGTCGCCAGGGGCGCCGCCGTTGCGAGGGCCGGAGCGGCCCCGTCAATCCCCTGTGAACAAGGTACTACCTCTGCATTGCGAAATCGGTGCCCCTCTTCTTTCAACTGGTTTGCCGCTAGTATGTGTTCCTTTGGAAATTGGAGTATGATCCATATCTGCATGTGTTTCAGTTAATATTGCTATCCTAGCTGTGTCTTCCTTTCTGAATGTGTTTGTGTCGTCAGGTGTCCAGCCCCTGTGTATGTTCACTGATAGAAGTGATCGAAGTCTGTACTCACCTATTATGTCCTGTATGCCTATGCAAGCTCCGAAAACCCAAACTACACAATCAAACTCAGAACTACACAATCAAACTTCCATTATCTGCATCGGAGTCCCATTTTACTATTGAATCCACTTTAGGCACTAAGTCCCACTTAAGGGTTCAAACGTTTGATTTGGCATCAAACTTCCATTCTACGCATCTAAGTCCTATTTAACCGTAAAATCCACTTAGGGTTCAAACTTCTGTTTTGGGGTCAGCAAATTTCTATTTTAAGCTTTGTCCATCATGAAAGCAAGCAAGTCAGCAAGTATGCTAATCACATCACTTCATTTTTTGTAATGGCAGCGCATCCTGTTCTTCCAGTGTTCCCAGTCTGCTAAGGATATGAGATGAAGTCAGATCCCATATCACACTTTACAGCTAATACAATAAGACTTCATCAGAAGCTGTATTAGCTATAAAGTGTGATATGGATTTGACTTCATCTCATACCCTTTCAAATTGAGGCGTGTGCAAGATTGTTGGCATGATTCATCTAAATCAGGAACAAGCTAAGTACTACTCTTCCAAAAATATATACTATTTTTAGGGTAATATTATAGTTATGCCTAAAATGGATGTCTGACTGTGAAATGAACTTTGAATGGTTAAGGTGGAATTTAGTTTCGAAAATAGATGTTAAGCTAGAAAATGGGATCCATGCCGAACAAGCGAGCATCCTCCATCCTGTGCGCACTGCTCCTTCCGACCGTAGCCCAACAGACCCCAGTAGACCAGTAAAGCCCATCACCACTTACTCCAGTCCACCCCACATTGCTCCTTCCGCCATGTGATGCCTCTGAAACTGTGTTTGTAAGGCGGTTAACATTTTTAGAAGTCTAGAAGTGCAACTGTAGGTTCACATTTTGATAGACTGATGGCGCTGTAATGGACTAACGGCGTTGTGTTTCTTTGCAGAGACAAGAACCGAAGAACAAGAAGAAAAGAAGAAGCTGAATGAGACCTAGGTATCTCAAACATCTCCGAACCTCTTCTCTCAGAACATGCTACTTTAATTTTTTTCAGGTGTTGTACCATACTACTTTTGATACTGTCTAGCTTTGTTTTATGGGCATTCCTAATGAATCTGTACCAATACCATGAAAACGAGGCTAAAAGTTTGTTGGGCATTAGCAGTTCTAGCTGCATTCATTGAATCATTGCTAATAATGGAACATGTGAAGACATAGTTGTTGTTTAGACATATGTGTGGCCAATACTGACATCAGTAGTCAAGTATTTGTCAAGCAATTATATTCTCCTTTTCTCTTGCTCCATTGTATTGAAACATTGAGACAAACAATTACCTTTAACTGGCAAATTTCTACAAGTGGTATACCTTCCAATTGTGCACAATTATGTATTCATTATATCAGTATTCGTAGAGGGTCGGTGTTGACACACTAACAGACACTTGCATATAGTGGCCTATGCGTGAAAATCGGCCAGCTCCGCCACTTTGAGATAATGTTTTTTTATTCTTTTTCGCCCATTGCAAGTTGCAACGACCAGTACAAACTTTGAATGCCCATCTAGCCTCCCCTCCCCCGCAAGGCCACATCACCGGTTCTCTCCGACGACCAGACGCATCTCGCCGTTCTTCGCCTTATCTGCGACGGCCATTGGCGCACTGAATCATCATCGGGCATGCCATCTACACCGCAGCTTGCCTCGCTATGCCGCGCCTGCCTCGTCCTCATCCCGGCGCTCCTGCTGCTCCCTTCCATGGCGCACAGGTACGCCCGTCTATATTCCTCTTCCACTCCCTTCTGAGTCCTAACAGCTTCGTGTGCGCCCTGCAGTGTGGGGGACGAATCGGCGAGGGTGCTTAGCGTCGGCAAGGAGCTTGTGGCCGAGACCATGCCGCTGCGCGGCCGCCGGGTCTACAGGATCGACGGGCTGCGCGCCTCCGCGTGGTATGAAGTCAAGATCTCCTACCCGGCCTCTGTATGTATGTTCAGTACCCTTCCCGTGAGACCAACGAATTTTCAGAAAACATGTAGGGATTGTAGTTTCACTGTTAGAGCATGTTCGTGTGTCTGACGGTTGTGTTGGTGTGTGTAGATACCGTCGAGCTTTTCCATTCGGCTCGTGGACGATTGGAGCAGTAAGAACAGGAGGCTGCTCAACACGGAGAAGATAATTTTTAAGGCTGAGAGCAGCAACCCAGTTAGTGTTGAATGTCATTCATCTATTTGAGCTGAATTTGCTCATTGTCTAGGATATCAATGTCGTTCCTCGGTTAGGTGTTTTTTACAGCTCTATGTGATCTATTTCAGGTTTATGTTCTTGTCACTGTGGAGCCTGAGGGCGTGGTGGCAAAGCCAAATGTGCCAGAGAGGGAGCTCACACTTTTTAACATTGGTATGGTAGCAGTATTTCTCTAATTCATTCCGGTTCACTTTATGATATGATATCAGAGATCAGACTTGGTTCATCAACACTTTTTAACATAGGAGGAACCAGCCCTTTGAGCAGTGTCAAGCATCATGCATTTCCAAACTTGGTTCATCAACACCCAATGCTTGTTACTATTACACAGTTTATCTAGGAACTGAAAGCTTTGGAAAGATTATTTGGAATCTGAATAGGCTCAGATGCTTGATGAATGACTTCAAATTTGGAAAGCTGAGCTTCTTACTGCTTAGCTAAGAAAAGGCAGCCCAATACAGTATTACTACCTAACAATTCTTATGTTTTTCAGTCTGGACTTCTTTGAATTATTGATGTGAATACCTTGTTTGCACGCCCTCATTGGTCCTACCAATGGATACTTTGTGAATGAGTGGTTGGGTCTTGGGTGTTCCAATGCATTTGTTATGAATCTCTGATGTTCCCGTGTAATAAAATATGCTAAGCATCTGCTTGAGTTTTCTAAATTTTTTTTTTTATATACTCATAGCTTAAGAGTTAAGAAGCTGTTAAACATTAGCTTCATTTAGCCTCAAGGACTTGTTTTCACTTCCATATTAGTTATCAATAGCAGTTCATTGTATAATACTAAGAAGTTCAGAACAAATTTCTGTGTAACACATACAAACCGTAAGATGATCTATTGACCTCGGGGTACATTTTTCTGGTGGATTAATGGGTTTCATTTGCGTGCATTCAGTTATTTTGGACTACAAATGGTTTAGATTCCTCTTTATGATTGCCGTGTTTTATAGATAGTAACTACTAAAGGGTTCCTTCAAACAAGTGCCAATGCTGTCTGAGTGACTAATTAGGCACGTGTCGTTTGCCTTGCTCATGCTTCAGTTTCTATCGCCTTCACTGTCCTGCTCTACAGGCATTTATTATGATGGCGCAACAGCCTAAGAGGCACACTAAATCAATTCACTGATATCTGATTTTTTTTTTTTTTTTTGTGCAGTTTGCGATGAGCTTATGCTTGGGATTCCACGTTTTGCCTGGTGGGTTGGGACTGCTGCGCTGCTTTGCATCGTGCTGGCGGCACTGGCACCACTTGTTCTCCCGCTGCATAGGCTTCTGAACTGTGAAGGCACAGAACCGAGCAAAGCTGATGCTGCTAAGATGTCATGACTCGTGATAGGTGAAGCAGGGTTGAAAGACAAGAATGTTCAGTTTTGCAGACTAGGCAGCTGTAGTGATCTTTTCCCTTTGGAACGATCCAAGCGTGATTGTTGTACCATGGAGTTTATTGCTGTACGCATCCATGTTTATCATGTCGGGACGGAGCATATGTTCAGTCTCTGTTGATATTTTTGATAGGGAACGATTGGGAGGCCTGATTATTTTAGTTTTTATATATTTTTTCATAGAAACAAAATTAATACACAACATATAGTAAAAAAGAAAGGTATCATGTTGAAGCTGCTCTATGGTCCTGACATGTTCTGACTAATGCAGTTTGTGCTGTTGCTCTGTGGTCCTTGTGGAAACTAAGAAATGAAGTTTGCTTGTGGAAACTAAGAAATGAAGTTTGCTTTCGGGGTGTGGTTTGGACAGGGACAAAGAAATTGCTGATGAAGATCTCAAGGATGCTGATAAGATGGATTCCGCTCTACAAGGAAGACGTGGGGGAGCAGTTACAGAGAGTGGCGCAACAGCTAGAGACAAAAGCCTGCTCGCTTCCTCAACTGCAGTGGCTGGAGGAGATGACCAGCTCATCATCAGGGTCGGCTCAATCGGATGCTCGGCATTGGGTCTCGGCCACTTCAGTTCAACTTAGCTTACCTAGTGTTTAGTTGTTTTGGGTTAAGCTGTTTTGAGTCTTAAGACCAGTTTACTTTTGGCGGGCGCGCCGATACGCTGTGCTGAACTTGTACTGAATGCTGGTTGCTTTTGGTAATACAAAAGCGGGGGAAACCCTTTTATCTAAAAAAAAAGAAAGGTATCATGAAATGTATAGTAAAAAGGCCAATATAAATTTATACACACTGATGTTAAATCCTCTTCAAGCATGCTTAACTTTTCCTTTTAGTTAAAAAATGATATAACAACATCGGAAGTGTTCTCCTGTCCTGCCTTGCCCTGCCATGAGCAGCTAGCGTTCGGGCAAACCCCAGCGATCAATCCTCATTAGGGTGAACTGGTGAATTTTTAAGATGCGTTTGGATCGAAACAAAACTTAGGGTCTAAGTACATGTAGAAAGACAACTTTCATGATTTGGAACAGAGGGAGTAGATATCTAGTTTTAAATTAAAATATAAAAAGTGAAAAGAGGCGATGGCCAAAACTCGGTCAGAAAGAATAGCGCCGTAACTTGCTGCAAATAGTACGTGTTCACCGCTTGATCACGTCAGACCAGTATCCGCAGGCAGGCAGCATCGAAGATGAACTCGCAAGTCAGGTCCTTCCGCAGATGGGCAAGAAGACCTTGTTATGATTGCACAACGTAAAATAAAGAATGGTGAAGTGTCCTATGGGTAAAATCTGGGGCTTTACGGAAGCGGCGCAGCGCCGTCTTCCTCTGACCTAAGTATCGTGCTATTTCTGTAAGTGCTACTGCAAGCACCAAGCAGCAAACGTACAACACAAAAGTACTTCACAAACATACAAACATGCATGTTTGACCATTTGTGAGCACCATGAAAGGGCTGTTTCTGTACAATAGTAGGGGTGGTCTACACTGCCAAATTTTTCCAGAACGGCAGCCGAATTATACACGTCATCAAATCTTTAAACTTTTCACGCCATTTGCTAGTCTGCCACAGCTAGTATGAGAATGTATGACATGACATCTTCAAGGACGAAGAAAACACCTATTCCTGAGCCAACTGTTTACAATTACATCGAAGTTTATATTGGACCAATATATTCACATCAACGCACCTGATTTACACCATTTCACTACATCAGTAAGCGATACCACCCGAGAATGCATCTCCATCATTTATTAAGCTCTCTGTTAGCCAGTAACCATCCCATGAGCCCCCTACTCTCTACAACAAGTAACAACAGCTGGTTAAAACAACCAGATGGCTGAAATGACAGCAAGTGAAAAACAAGCTGACAGAGTGACAGGTACCTGAACCATTGTGAATTGAAATATTTCTTCTTCCTCTGGACGGGCTCCTTGTACCCAAACTCTTTGTTTAAACCGGTTCTGTTCAACATGATGCGAGCAGAATAACATAAATTTAATTTAATACTCAGAGAATGGAGATCATTATGTATGAATTATGCTAACTTTCATCTGTTTTGCCTTGTAATACCTCTTCAACCCATAAACAGCTTAATATTTTTCTTTCTTTGTGGCTCAGCAGCACTCTGTAAGTTGAATGGTGAAACAAACGCCGGAAGCGTTCAAACTGGAATAGTAGTGGTGGCAATAAGTAAGGAAGACACTATGATTGTCAGTATGAGCCAGAAGGAATAGGTATGACTGCCACTATAAGCCAGAAGGAATAGGTTTCAGACTACCTGTCCTAGATCAAACTGTCGTCCAAAGTAAGTCGACCTTTCAAAGGGGTCAAAGCCTGCAAACTAATAAGATCACACAAAAACACAACTCGTCAGCCTGATCAAAGTTGAGTTTCATTAACACCATGTCCAATGAAATGAACAGTTTTCATGCTTGTATAGTTACCCGGTACATGACCTCTATCCCATAATCTTGGCGGGGCTGATCATTGTATTTTAAGGACTCAAGCTGGTATTCGACTGCTTCTTCTGCACTAAACTGAAAGATAGAACCGCTTTAAATGCCCAAATGTTGAGATTTAGATATTTATGCTCTTTTGCAATTATTTTCAGACAGGGCATTACATTCAACCTGGGACCAAATGGCTTTCTCTTGCGAGTTTCAAGCCTGAGGCAAACAACAGAAAGTTCCAGTCAGTATTGCAAGCCCATCAAGTGCAGGATTAATTCACGTCCATGTACTATGTCAGACTAATTATTACATCTGGATGTTAGGCATAAATGCATGCCATATCATGGTCGACACAATTTGAGAAGTTTCTTATTGCTTAGTAGAGGCTACTCCATAGCGGTATGAATTGTTCAGGTGTCATTTCCAATGCCAAGCTCACAAAAATAATCTAAGTAGAGGCCTGAAAGTCCTCAAATTCAACCACTTTATACAGGAAGACGAGATCTTGGGAGCAGGAAGACAGGATTTACAATACAACATAGAAAAAATAATTTCCTAGGAGAGGACATGCCACTTTGCCAGAATGGTTATTACAGGGAGAGGATATTTCAGGATCTCCTTAAGCTTTTTGCCTGAAGGAATACCTGATAGGTAATGGTAACGATCTCACAACTCACTGCAAATTTGTGGCTATGCCATTAGTTTCTCAGTTATCTGTGCAGTTCTTAGAAGAACAGGAAGCAAAATGAGTTGATCAATCAAGTTAAACAAAGCTGACAAAGACAGCAGTCCTTTCCGTGGCCTTTTTACTCCACAATGGAGAACATTAGTTAGAACAATAACATATGAGTTCATATACTATGATAGTTGGCAATCCTTGCAATTGTATTTTATAAAATTTTGATGGACATATATGCAGGTAATAAAATCGACTCAGCCTGTCTTCCACAGGTTACAGTTTCACTATATGTGCTGTGCAGACAACCTAATTTTCAGAAAAGTCAAGTCCTCCAAAAACAGGCATCCCTCACTTGGGATGCTTCATGCTTGCAGTCTCACACACGACTCCAAAAAAAAAAAAAACCAAGGAATTTGTTGGAAATTGCAGAAGGAAACAGGCATGCCTGCGTCCTAATCCAGACCCAGTACTTATCCATTCCTAACTGCTTTCACACTGACGCTTAGCATATCCAATTGCCATGTATCATGTATGGTCCAGCTAACTAAAACAAGTACAGAAGCCCTGAAATGAATGAATTACTACCACAATGTTTTGGAATATGCAGCATACAGATAGCTGTAACCATGTGACTATTTTGGTAGACAAAAGGTGGGTTGGAGAAATGATTGGTATTGTTTTGTTCCACAGAAAGCCAAATTGAGGCTCTGATGTCAATACTGTAACCATGTGACCTAATACACTTGTTTCCAGTACATACTTTGATTGTCAATGATAACATCCTGTCAATACAGTGCTCAGTCAGGCACACAAATTTCAGTTGATGTATGTACCTGAAAACATTTTTTTTTGCCTGAAAACGATTTTTTCCCCACGAGTTTTGTTCCAATCCTGGACTGTCAGGATCATGGTAATCAATCCAAATGATACTTTCATGGTATTTTGTTGCATTCTTACAAATATATTTACTTTATAACTGAAAAAATGGTGCAGTAGTCACCAAAATGTGTTTGAAAACACACTAGAAACCAAAACCAGAAGCCCCATCAGCTATCCGTGTCTGCCCTGATTACGCAACCTAATCTAACTAGATCCCGTAACGTGTACTCAACCTAGCTGAGACTTCTCTCACGCGCAGAGCAAGACGCAGCGAAGGGGCAAGGGAAGTCGAAACGGCGGGTACTGACCAATTGGACGAGAGGAAGTCCGGCACGTCCGACGAGGCGGCGGAGGCGGAGACCCTGAGGCGCGCCGCCGCAGCGGGGACCGTCGGCCTGGGGCATGCCCTCCAGCAGCAGCTTCCGCCGCGGGCTGGTGCCCGCGGGAGCGCGATCGGCTTCGCGGTAGCAGCAGCTGACGACGCCATTGTCGTAACTCGCAACCTGTGAGAGTGAGATGATTCGTTTCCGCCTCCCCGGTTAATTCAGGCCAGTGAATTTTCCCTGACATTTGGGCTTGGGCTGAGCCGGGCTCCACGCTTCCGCCAAATCGGGCTGGATAAGGGCCTCAGTAAAATGGAGGCCCAGTAAGACCCATGGAGGCCCATAATATAGTCGTTAACTTGTGAGCACGGACACGGAGGAAGGCGTTTCTCGCTTGCTTTATCCACTCGCGCAGGCGGAGCAAGCGGCCAGCAGCTTGGCCACGCGCTCCTCCGCTCGCCGTCCGCCAAACCTCTCCAAAACCCCGCGGCCGCGGCACCATCGCCATGCGCGCCTCCTCCTCCTCCGCTTCCAGAGATGCCGCCGCTGCCCACTAAGCCCGCACTCAATCCAGTCCTCCTCCCACTCGCTTCCTCCCTTGCCTTGCCGCGCGCTCCCGCCGACCCGCCTCTACGCCGAGAAGCGCCTACTACGCCGTCTCAGCTCGGCCGCCGTCTCGGCGGCGGCGTCCACCTCGTCCTCCGCGGACCCGAGCGCGGAGCTGCGAGCGCTCTGCTCCCATGGCCAGCTCGCGCAGGCGCTCTGGCTCCTCGAGTCCTCGGCGGAGCCGCCCGACGAGGGCGCCTACGTCGCGCTCTTCCGCCTCTGCGAGCGGCGCCGCGCGGTGGAAACCGGGGCTGCGCGCGTGCGCGCGCACGCGGACGACCGGCACGCGTGGTTCGGGCTCCGCCTCGGCAACGCCATGCTCAGCATGCTCGTCAGGTTCGGGGAGACGTGGCACGCGTGGAGGGTGTTCGCCAAGATGCCTGAGCGGGATGTCTTTTCTTGGAATGTCATGGTGGGCGGGTACGGGAAGGCCGGGTTGCTGGAAGAGGCACCGGACCTGTACCACAGGATGATGTGGGCAGGCGTGAGGCCTGACGTGTACACGTTCCCCTGCGTGCTGCGGAGCTGTGGGGGCGTCCCAGACTGGACGATGGGGAGGGAGGTGCATGCGCATGTTCTTCGGTTTGGGTTTGGGGAGGAGGTCGATGTCCTGAATGCACTCATGACCATGTATGCCAAGTGTGGGGACGTTGTGGCTGCGCGTAAGGTGTTTGACAGTATGGCCGTGATGGACTGCATCTCATGGAACGCGATGATTGCTGGGCATTTTGAGAATGGTGAGTGCAATGAAGGGTTGGAGTTGTTTCTTACCATGCTGCAGGATGAGGTTCAGCCTAACCTCATGACAATAACCAGTGTGACTGTTGCATCAGGCTTGTTATCTGACATAACTTTTGCAAAGGAAATGCATGGGCTTGCGGTGAAGAGGGGTTTTGCCACTGATGTTGCATTCTGTAACTCTTTGATTCAGATGTATGCGAGTCTCGGTGTGATGGGGCAAGCAAGAACAGTGTTCTCAAGAATGGATACTAGAGATGCCATGTCATGGACAGCTATGATATCTGGGTATGAGAAAAATGGCTTCCCAGATAAAGCTCTTGAAGTGTATGCACTTATGGAAGTGAACAATGTAAGTCCTGATGATATTACTATTGCAAGTGCCCTTGCTGCTTGTGCTCGCTTGGGCAGTTTGGATGTTGGCATTAAGTTGCACGAGCTTGCTGAGAGCAAGGGATTCATGAGCTATGTCGTAGTTACAAATGCAGTCCTTGAAATGTACGCGAAGTCCAAGCGTATTGATAAGGCTATTGGAGTTTTTAAGTGCATGCCTGAGAAGGATGTAGTATCATGGAGTTCAATGATTGCAGGATTTTGCTTCAACCATAGGAACTTTGAGGCTCTTTACTATTTCAGGCATATGATGGCAGATGTAAAGCCCAATTCTGTCACTTTTATTGCTGCTCTTGCTGCTTGTGCTGCTACTGGGGCTTTGAGGAGCGGTAAGGAGATCCATGCACATGTTTTAAGGTGTGGTATTGCAGATGAAGGTTATTTGCCCAATGCCCTTATCGACTTGTATGTAAAATGTGGCCAGACAGGCTATGCATGGGCACAGTTCTGTGCACACGGTGCAAAGGATGTTGTGTCGTGGAATACAATGATTTCAGGTTTTGTTGCTCATGGTCATGGGGATACTGCTTTATCATTCTTCAATCAAATGGTGAAAATAGGAGAATGCCCAGATGAAGTTACGTTTGTTGCTCTGCTATGTGCTTGCAGTAGGGGTGGAATGGTCAGCGAAGGTTGGGAGCTTTTTCACAGCATGACTGAGAAATACTCTATTGTTCCAAATCTCAAGCACTATGCATGCATGGTGGATCTTCTAAGCCGTGTTGGGCAACTGACGGAAGCTTACAACTTCATAAATGAAATGCCTATCGCACCAGATGCTGCTGTTTGGGGAGCCTTGCTAAATGGATGCCGGATACACCGGCATGTTGAACTCGGGGAGCTTGCTGCAAAACATGTCCTTGAATTGGAGCCTAATGATGCTGGATATCATGTTCTTTTGTGTGATCTGTATGCTGATGCTGGTATATGGGATAAATTGGCTAGGGTGAGGAAAACCATGCGGGAGAAAGGATTGGATCATGATTCTGGATGTAGCTGGGTTGAGGTTAAAGGAGTGGTCCATGCATTTCTTACTGATGATGAATCACATCCACAGATCAGAGAAATAAACACTGTTCTAGAAGGAATATATGAGCGGATGAAAGCATCTGGATGTGCTCCTGTTGAATCTCATTCTCCAGAAGATAAAGTATCGAAGGATGACATCTTTTGTGGTCACAGCGAAAGACTTGCTGTTGCTTTTGGTTTGATCAATACCACACCTGGCACCTCAATTTATGTCACCAAAAACCAGTACACATGTCAGAGTTGTCACAGGATATTGAAGATGATTTCTAACATTGTACGAAGAGATATAATTGTTAGGGACAGTAAGCAACTCCACCATTTTAAGGATGGAAATTGCTCGTGTGGAGATGAAGGTTTTGGGTGAAGTTATTGCAGAAGGGAGGCAAGCTTAGTTATGTTGCATATACCCTATTTTTCATCTTGTACACGTTCATCGCTAGCAAGTAGCAGTGCAGCCTAGATATAGCTACATGTGCATCAGCAACACTGCTTGGATCAGCAGAACTCATATTTTGAGTTCTGTATAGCAGTTTTGTGCACATACTCGACCTGTTACATGGCAATAGCAAAAAATATACTCAAGTAATGGGACTTAAGATTCTCACACATATCATGGAAGGTAATTTCTCGCTTCTAGTCTTTCCCTGGTTAGTTGATAAAAATCATGTTGTTTTCTAATACTTATTTTCTTTCCTTGCAGTCTCCTTAAGAATTGATTCTTGGAGCTGATCATTGCTTCCAACAACTTGCCAAAAAAGAAATAATCAAGTAAGCTTGAGCTATAGAGGATAGCCTAGTTGGTGTATAATGTTGTTTTGAATAGGCTTTATTTAGTTTTAGTGCTATCTGTAGTGCCCATCAACCATAGTCTACAGAATAGAACATAGAGTTGCAATTTTGCCAGTCATATATACCCATTAAATACATGAATCTTCAAAGTATATATACTTTGGAATTGCATTGTGTCCCTTGGTGTAATTTGGAAAATGGAATGCTGAGTCGCTGACAAAGCAGGTACAACTAAAAGGAAATTTAGACCATGGAGTAAAATAATTCAAGATCAAAAGTTCATGTGATATATAGAAAACTTGGGAAATGGCCCCTTCTCACCAGCTCATTTGGGGCTTATCAGCAAGTTTCCAATCACTTGGGGCAAGTGATATATGCTGTGCTACCAGTTTGGTGGCCGAAGTTAAGATATGCAGCAAAACTTTATGATTATCTTAAATGTTCCTACCAGTGTGATCTGACTCCATCTACTCAGACATGTCTGTCTTAAATGTAATGTTTAATCATGCAATCTAGTGGCTTTTCATATTTCATATATGAGTGCCATATATGAATGGATCGATAGTGGCCTTGCTTTAGTTTTGGGGGTCTCAATATTAGGGAGATTTCGTGTGCTTGTTCTGAAACAGTATCTTGTTCAATCTAAACCTATCTTGGTATCTCATTTCATGAAATATGCATTGAGAGCGCTTTTTCAGCTGACAATTTTATTTAAGGCAGCATTTCCATGCCACAAACAAAACATAGATGTCCATATAATTTCATCTGTCTTATTATGTGCAAGTGCTTAGCTTAGCACAGGCCTTCCTCTCACGGTCTCAAGATTTGTTGTTGTCTGAGAGTAAGTCAATAACTACCATTTTATCAAATGAGGAAAGTCATTTGGCTGCCTGTTGAGCTAACCCAGTCCTTGAAGTTTAACAAATTTCATATCAGTTGTCTAAATTTAGGCTGCTGGGTGAGAGGTGTGGTCATGCACCCAACCACCAAGGTTAAATTCAAATCCTCTTAGAAATTTGGGTGCCTATTTATCTTTTTAATGAAAAACCATCTAGTTCCTCCTAGATTGAATCTAAATTATGTCAGCTGAAAGAACTGCTCACTTTGCCAGAACATTTGGATGTAATGTGGGAAGTATGCCCTTCACCTATCTTGGACTCCCCCTTGGCACCACCAAACCAAATGTTCAAGATTTCTCACCCATGCTCACAAGGATTGAAAACAGACTCTCTCTGGTAAGCAAGTTCTTATCTTATCATGGGAGACTGATACTTGTAAACTCTGTCATGTCAGCTTTACCCACTTTTTACATGTGCACATTGAGCCTGCCATCTCAAATCATCAAACAAGTGGACAGCTACAGAATGAAAGGTTTAGTGAGTGGAGGAGAAATAAATAAAAAAGGAAACAGCCTAGTGGCATGGGAAGAAGCCTGTAAACCAAAACTTGAGGGAGGTTTAGGCATCATTGACCTAAAAACTCAAAATGATACTCTACTCCTAAAGTTCCTGGACAAGTTCTACAACTCAGCAGATTTACCTTGGGTCTCACTCACTTGGGAAAAATTATACAGCAATCATAGAACCCCTCCTCAAATCAGAAGCCCTGTTGGTTCCCATTGGTGGAAAGATGTGCTCAAACTTTTTGACAAATTCAGTTGTCTAGCCAGTTGTAGTCCAACCAATGGTAAAACTAAGCTTTTGGTCTGATAACTGGGCTGGTAGTCCCTTGCAATCAAAATTTCCACATCTCTTCTCATTTGCCAGGAGCCCAAAAGCCTCCCTGCTACACTTGAGGAACCAAGATTTGGAAAGAAACTTCATTCTTCCTCTTTTAGCACAGGCTATCTCTCAGTTAAGTGAATTACAGCTGCTGCTGTTGGAAAGAAACATTGACCCAAATGAATCTGATATTTGGACATTTGTTTGGGGAGGATCGTTCTCATCTAAAAAGGCCTACAAATGCATGAAAAATCCAGTTCCAGCTTCTCCCTTGTTTAAATGGCTGTGGTCCTCCAGCAATCTTGGGAAACATAAATTTTTCTTCTGGCTACTCCTAAGAGACAGACTTAATACAAGGAACCTACTAAGAAGAAAAAACAGACACCTTCCAAGTTACTCTTGTGTCCTCTGTGATGCTGGAAATGAAGAAACACTCTTTCATTTATTTTTTGGCTGCTCCTTCAGTCAGAGATGCTGGACCTCCCTCCATATCTTCTGGGATGATACCCTTGACAGGTTAGACATGGTGATTGAAGCTAGAAGAAATTTTGGGCACCCAATCTTCAGAGAAATAGTAATAACTGCCTGCTGGATCATTTGAGTCACCAGAAATAGAATCATCTTTGATTAGGGAAACAAAAACTTTGCTATTTGGAAGAGTCTCCTCAGAGAAGAACTGAGTTTTGTTGCTCTGAAAGCCAAGCCAGCTAAAAGATCTCAACTGAAATCATGGATAGAACAGTACTCCTAACCCAACTCTGGTTTTTTGTTTTGGGCATTGTTGCCTTGTATTTCCCTGTCTCCTTTCTTGTGTCCCCCCCTGCTGGCTGCTTCTTCTTTTTTCAGTCTCAGTCTTAGTTTTAATCTCCCCTCGAGATTAGTTAGACTAGTTAGTTCAGTTTGTTTAGCTTCCTTAAGTCCTGTTAGTTGTTTTTTCTCTTCAGTCTGTAAGTTTCTCTTATTAATGAAAATGAAAAATAAGTAGGGCGAGACCCTACTTTCCTTTTTTTAAAAAAAAGATTGGATCTAAATATCTGTCTCACTTAGGCCAGTCTCAATGGGAGTTTTATGAGTGTTTCATGCACATTAAATGCAGCGCCACATCAGCAAAATTTCACTTTTTGCATGAAACCTGAGAGAGACGTCTATTTCATGCCAAAGTTTCACGTCTTGGAAACCGAGAGGTGAAACTCTCCGTTGAGACTGACCTTAATACATAAACCAAAGTATACAGTAATTGCTAACTTTGTACAACTATGTGCAAGCTGTAACCATAAATATTTTCTATCTTTTCACCCAAAATCCTCAAACAGCCAAGCCACTCACTGCCAACAAAGATTCCCAATGGCACCAGTCATGCGCCTGTGACTCATCCAACGAACAATGGTTATCTGGTGTTCCACCTCAGCACCAGCACTAGGTGCCAAATCCACCTGTACCCACGTCATCACTGCTCGGACCCATCTGCTCCTATAAGAACACCATCCAACTAGCTAACCACCAGGCGGCCAAGCGTGGGCGCTCACACCACTCAAACTGTTGCAAGCAAGAACGCTTCGCTTTCGATCACCTCCGACGAGCTCATGGGTCACATCCCATTTGCTTGGCTGCCCATGGACCCCTTCATTGCCAAAGCACTCACCAGCACCCTCTTGCCCTCATTCCCTGCCGCCGTATCTCCCAACGGTGCCATGTCCTTCCTAGACCCTGCATTGTATGCATCCCTCATGCCACCAATAAGGCAACCCATGGTCCCGTCTGCGGTTGATGCATCAAGACGGCGCAAGGAGGAGGAGGATGCATCCATCCGCCTTGTGCACCTCCTCATCACTTGCACCGGCGCCATTGAGGCGGGCGACTACCCGGTCGCACAAGGAAACTTGTCCGAGGCACGCAAGATCCTCGAGGCAATCCCAACTTCGACCGGGATCGGCCGTGTTGGGAAACACTTCGTCGACGCGCTCGCGCAACGCCTCTTCCCAGCGTACCCAAGACGCGGCATCGCCTTCTTCTCCACCTCCTACCACACCGACCGAGTTGCACAAGAATTTCTATGATGCAGGTCCCTACCTAAAATTCGCCTACTCCACTGCCAACCAGGCGATCCTCAAAGCGTTCCAAGGATGCAACCATGTACACATCATCGACTTCGCCCTGATGCAAGGTTTCCAGTGGCTGGCACTCATGGAAGCCCTTTCCACCCGTGAGGGCGGGCCACCAAAGCTCCGGATCACAGGCATTGGCCCAAACCCAACAGGTGAACACGATGAGCTCCATGAGGTGGGAATTCGCCTTGCTAAGTATGCACGCTCGGTGGGTATCAGCTTCACCTTTCAGGGAGTTTGCACCGACCAACTCGATAGCTTGTGTGATAGGATGCACCTGAAAACCATCAAAGGGGAGGCAGTGGCCATAAACTCCATCCTCCAGCTTCACCGTCTCCTGGTTGATCCAGACGCTGACCCGGTGGTGCCCGCACCGATAGACGTCCTCCTCAACTTGGTCGTCAAGCTAAACCCCGTGATCTTCACGGTGGTTGAGCAAGAGGCGGATCACAACAGGCCACCACTACTAGAGAGGTTCACTAACGCCCTGTTTCACTATGCGACCATGTTTGACTCCTTGGAGGCCATGGCCATGGCGGCCATGCACCATCGTCGCACTAGTGGTGGATCAAGAAGCTCCTCGCTCATGGAGGTGTACCTTCGGGATGAGATCTTCAACATTGTCTGCGGCGAGGGCAGTGCTCGCAGCGAGCGTCATGAGCTGCTGGGTCGCTGGAGGGAGAGGCTCACTCGTGCTGGGCTTACTCAGGTGTGGTTCGACCCCAACGAGGTCGACTTGCTAAAAGACCAACTCATCCATGGGGCGTCCTTGTCTGGCTCTGGGTTCAACATCCTGGTACGTGATGGAAGCCTCGCGCTGGCGTGGCACAATCGCCCGTTGTATGTGGCGACAGCTTGGTGTGTCACAGGAGGCAATGCTATCAGTTTCATGGATGATAGTAGCAGCAAGGAGGGCACCATGGAGTAGCAGCAAGGAGGAATAACAACCATGTTGTAAGCTAGTCACAAGGAGAGCTGGAGAGGGCGATTAGTAAAATAATAAAATATTAATAATGTCATGGTGATGTGCTGGTCAGTTGAGTGAACCTGCGATGATGTAGAATTATTCAATCTGAATAATGTAATCAAAAGGAGAATGTTTTGCTGCCAATTCAATGAATTTTGTTGGTGCGGGCCAAATTTGAGTAGAGGCCTGGGCCTAGGCCTTGGATGGCCCCTCACCTTACTCTGGGCCTCCGTCGGCTGCCTCGCCGCCGAGTTGCTCTGAACTGCGGCACGTCACAGTGACACGTTATAGGCGCACAAATATCCAACCCAGTTGGGTGGGGCCCGCGCTCCCGACGTGCCTGCCGGAGCATGGCACACGCGCACGCCACCGGTGGTTCCACACGCCAAGTCAGTAAAACGGGACAAGTAGACGCTCCGATCCCGGCGCTAAAATCCAGCGTCCAAGTCCGAATCAACAGCCGTGATCTGACCACCCACCTCTGTTTCTGCTCTCTTCACCAAACGCGTTTCGCCTATTTACGTGGCTCCCGCGGTCACGAACGAACTCACCGTCGATCACCAGCCCGTCTGTCTCGGCCGCCGAGCGCCGAGCACGAATCCAGAAGCTCTCGGGATTCGAGCGAGCATGGCGGTCTCCTCCATCAGCTGCTCCCTCAGACCTCCAGCTCCCGTCAGGAAGCTTCCGCTCGCCTGACGCCGCCGCCGACACCGTGGTAAGTTGCTACCTCTCGCTCAAGTTCGGTTGCATACGTTGCGTCATGTCAAGCTATCCCAGCGGCAATGGGCAGACGTCGCTCAAGATCCGTCGTCGTGATCGTTATCTGCAGGGCGGACGGGCTGCGGCGTGCGTGCGTGGCGACAGCGGCGGCGGCGTGCGTCGTGATCGGGACGGCGGGCGGCAGCGGCGACGTGGCCGCGTTGACGACGCCACGCGACACCACCGTTGTGGCTGTGGCGGCGGCGGCACCGCGGTGGAGCGACCGCAGGGAGTGCCCGCCGTGGCGTGCCAACTCGCTGGAGAACATCGTGCCGGAGAACCTGCCCCGCCCGTCGGCGCGCCGGAGGTTCAATAGCGTCAAGCGGGCGCCGCGGAAGGCCCCCCGCGCTCGGGCCTCAGGCGGTGGCGCCGCCGTTCCTGGCGCTGGGATACGGCGTGGACTACTGCTTCACCCTCTAGGCAGTAGGCAATCAACGTTAGGCAGGCAGGCAGCAGCTGACCATTCTGCACTGCAGTTGAATTTCTTGTATTTGTTTTGTATTGTACATTTGTACTAGTACCCAGGAAGTTCGAAGTGAAAACGATAACACTAGCATTTACTTGTACTTGTATATTGTAAAATTTTACACGAGATCATTTGTCCCACATATCATGCTATTACTATTAGGTAGAGTGGGAAATAGAATATATACTACACACGACATACTACGAGCATGTTATTCGTGTTTTTGTCACTATCACGTCCAAAGGCCCGACAGCAACGCCAAAGCCACAAAAAGGCCCTTTTTTGCATGTTATCATGTTAGTGGGAAATAGAATAGAATATACTACACTCGTAGCTTGTTATCGTGTTTTTGATCGCGTAAAATGTCACTGTCACGTCCAAAGGCCCGACAGAGACGCCAAAAGCCACAGAAAGGTCGAAATTCACGTACGTGGAAGGCCCGCCAGTTGACACGCAATTTGCACCCTCGCAGTACCTGGCAGCGGCTCGTCGTGCCGAGTGGAATTGTTTTTTGCCACCGCTTGGCCGGCGGCAGCAGCGCAGGCGACTAGGCGTGCCGCAAAATTCATTGTGCAGTTGGTCCGTATCCTGGGCCTAGCCGATCTTAGCGATGAAGAAATGGCCCAGTTGAGAAGAGAGCAGGACTGGACTACATCTCTTTCCAGGGAGGATTTTGGGATGGCTGGACACTCGAGTTCGTAACCGACGAATGTGCTGATATTGTGATTCAAATGTTGGATTTGCCATCCAAGTTAGTTGGCAAATTCATGTTTGCTCCAAACTCACAATCACTAAGCTAGCCACATGGATCCATCGCCTTCATGGTATATATACTTTAATAAAGTTTAAACAACATTTTTTTTATGCTTTCGAAACAAGCTTGACGACGTGAACCAACCAACTACCTACTGCTGTCAATGAAAAAGCCCACATCAATTAGCAGAACTACCGTGCACAAATATCTAACCATGCGGGCCCCACGCTCCCGACGTTCCCGCCTTCCCGGCCGGTGCACTGCACCACCATGATACACGCAACCACCACGGGAAGCGAAACGAATTATCGCCGTTACAATCCATTGTATAAATAACTTCCGTGCCCAGACCAGCCAGTTGAGTCCACCAGTACCATCGAAGCAGCTTCAGCGTTCGTGCGAGCGACCGCCCGTCGCCACCAGACATCCTCAACAATGGCGGCTTCCTGCACCACCACCATCATCTGCTGCTGCAGCTGCAGCCCCGGGCCTCCCACGCCGCCCAAACAATCAGCTCCAAGCGCTCGCAGGCCGCAGCAGGCACCGGTAGTAGTAGGCGTATCGGTGTCGCTGCGCCAGGCGTGCGTCGCAGCCGCGGCGTGCGCGGTAGTGGGGATGGCAAGCGGCGGCGGCAACGGCAACATGGCCCTGGCGTTGGTACGGGGCGACAGCGCGGTCGCCTCGAGGGCCGTCGTGGCGGCCCCGCGGTGGAGCGACCGCAGGCAGTGCCCGCCGTGGCGCGCCAACTCGCTGGAGAACATCGTGCCGGAGAACCTGCCCCGCCCGTCCGCGCCCAGGAGGTTCGACGGCGTCTCGGTCTCGGCGGTGGAGCGAGAGGGCGCTACGCCGGACTTGGTGGCGCCGTCTTCTTTCCTGGCGCTGCGCCCCGGCACGGCGGGCTGCTTCTCACTCTGACAGCCTGACGCATGCAGTCGGCAACTGTGGAAATTGGAAAACACACTTGTATAGGTATTGTTTTAGTACTTACTAGGAAAAGTACCCGTGCGTTGCAACGGGTGATAGGTAAATATATCAGTACCATTGATTTAAACTGCAATGGCTAATAATACTTTTTTTTGTTATCGTATTATTTGACACATGACAAAAGTGTAGCCCTTGTCCAAAGAAGTTTAAAACAGAAAAGAAAGAAAAAGTTATGTTGTGCGGACGGGCCATGATCTTCGGCCCAGCTCACGGCTCAGCCAGCCAAGAGCCTGGTGTCCCAGTCCCGAACGATAGGTCCATGCGTACAAAAGAATAAGAAAAGGAACCCTAAATTCTTTATAAACTGTTTAAGCCCTAATTTATTTGTCTTTGATATATTTGCATCTGGAGCACTATTGTTTATTTCTAATTCGTTTTTGTCCTCTTCCTTTGATCTTGAGAAAGGTCGGAGGCGGCCCACCGCGGACGACGTTCGTCTGTTTGATCGACGAACGAGACACCCCCACCGGTACCCGTGCACATGAGCAATCGTCGATGACACATGAGCAATCGAGAAAAATTTCCCATGCACAGTGCCTGCTTGCTGTGCCGCTGCCGCCGGGGTCCCATGCCACCACACAAAAGACCACAGAATCCGGAGCCACACCACAGATCCCGTTGCACCTGAAGACCGCGACGCCTACAATTCTGCACACCTGCTACTCTGTTTTCTCAGAGTTCATGACGAGATAGGCCCCGCTAGCTCTTTATTGTGGCCATCGAGTCATCGACCGTCGGATCGAGGATTCATCACGCGGATTGCTGACTTGTCGCGTATCCAAAGACTTATCGCGCCGATACATTTGTGCTTCTTCTCTCTGGCTGACATGCGGGCCCTGCACGACGTCAGCACATGTGGAAGGCGTCGCCTCTCGATTCCAAATCCTGCGTGTGGCGTCTGGCGTGCCTGAGTCTCTTCGTCTGCGACAACAACAACTGCGTTGGCTTAGCTGAGCGGGAGGCAGCGGCGTGTAGAGGCGCTCTGGCCACGAGCAGAGGCAGCGGCGCAGGTTGACCTGGCTAGCGACGCGGAGGCCGTGTTGCCGGGCGCTGGGGCGGGCGCCCGGCAATGAGACGCAACCTCGTCTGATGCCCTCTTCGATTCTTCTCTGATTTTCTCGATCAAATTCTTCTTTAATTTGCTCTTCAATCTTGTTGTTTGGTGATTGTTGAGGAGGTCTGCAGGATTTATTTATACTCAGTTTTGATTGTCTGTGTTGTATTCGTGATCGTATGGCGGAGGCGGACAATACGTTTTTAGTCCTCTGCAATCGGTGATTAGGCTGGAGGCGTGTGGGGGGCGGACTGCACCGAGAGTGGACAGAAAAGGCTAGCAAGTCATGGCCGTGGCTGATATGGAATCGGTGATTAGGCTCACGCGGACTCGGGGTGCCGCCGGTTTGCTGCGCGTGGACTCGGTGGCAGGCAGAAAAATAGGTGGAGGCAGAAATTTTTCTCTTTATTAGTAGGTATAGATATAGATAGGTTTGAGCAGAAATCAACTTTGGCTCCGTAGCTCATGAAATCAAAATTTACTATGGGTGTGGACTTGAAAAGTTGAAATGTTTGGGGCATGCTTGCATGAATCAATGTGAATGAACAAATCTTGCAATAATCGATCAACGACGATGACCAAGGGGAATTTGAAAGCCTGTGACGATCCAGAGGATCCGCGGTTGCTTTCGTGGAAAAGGAGAAAAGCGTGGCAGGCACAGTGAGTGCTCGAAAACGAAACGGAGAATTGATCGAGCCAGTTTCAGAAAACAAGATATGAATTTTGCTCAGAATTTCATTTTAAAAAAAAAAACGGGCTCGTTTCGTTTTCACGTACGTGGCGTGAGAGCCAGGGGGCGTGGGTCCGGGCACGTACGACCGTGTCGTGCCGTGCCGCTGCCTCTGAACAGTGGTAGTACAAGTGTACAACGAGCTTCGAGTGAACGTTGCCTCTGAAGCGAACTCAGTGATAGTACAAGTGTGCAACGAGCTTCGAGTGAAGTACAGGGCCGAAAAAGCCTGCCACGTCTTTGTGTAGTACGAAAGTGACAGTTTTCTGCGTGTTTTGTGCAAGGTGTTTAGTTGGTGAAATATTTTGGGTTGGACTAATGTAGCACTTTTCGTTTGTATTTGGTAATTAATATCCAACGACGGACTAACTAGGCTTAAAAGATTTGTCTCGCACTTTTCACCCAAACTATACAATTAGTTTTTATTTAACTACATTTAATCTTTCTAAAAATACGTTAAGAGATTTGATGTGATAGGGAACTGCAGCACTTTTTGGGTTATTGTTGTAGCAACTCGTAGTACAACATTCAAAAGAGGAAGCACCACCAAGAAAACTCGGGGAGATCTGGGCAGGCGGCAAGCCGCTCGCTCTTCTCACCTTGCTTGGTGCATGATGGATCCTGGGCAGGCGGCAAGCCGCTCGCTCTTCTCACCTTGCTTGGTGCATGATGGATCCTGGGCAGGCGGCAAGCCGCTCGCTCTTCTCACCTTGCTTGGTAAGGCCAGGAGTTTCGTAGCATCCACCATCCAACAAGCTGCTTTGCGGTAGTAAACTCATCCGAATGACCAAGATTTTTCTTACCAACGCAGGAGAGCCAGCAGCAAGATCGTTGCTCACGTCGCTCATAAGTCCTCACCTTTGTTACTTTGATTATTACTCGTGACTTTTTTCATCAAAAATACGCAAAAAAGATTTTGCGCGTCAATGTAATTAAAGTGGAGATAAAAGGTTTTCATTACCATTGATTGAAGGCTAAATAACTTTTTATTCAGAAGTGTTCCCTTTGGACAGGTACACGAAGTCCATGATCCTTTTAGCCAACCAACGTTTGTTTTCCTTTTTGTCAAAAAAAACATTTGTTTTCCCCGGTATTAGGGCATCCAAGAATGGCAATAGCTAGTCTTAGCTACGTAGTCGGGTGACGTGGAGGTGAGAGATAACAACAAAGACTATTTTATATTGTTGGACTCACACGCCTCCTCTCACACGTGTTCTTGGGGCTACGTGAAATAGTCTAGCTTATTTGCATGTAGCTAGTGACTATTATCTCTCCTACTTTTTTTTCTTGCCACGCCACATCTATATAGCAAAATAGCTAACCATTGCAAACGGACTAATAGTACAACAATTCTTTAGCTTGACCCTGTTATGTGTATGTTAATCATTTGTTAAATACGTACCCTATTAATTCAGCTTACACGTCGACTTCCATTCCAAAATGACGGGGAGCACCTGACCCAACCCGCGCTGGCCGCATCTGCCAAGGACAATAGCTGTAGTACGGGGATGTTAGGTGCTGACAAACATCGCGCCGACCACCCCTTTAGTGGGCCAGCCCACGACCCGCACGGCCCACGGCCCGCTTGGTACGACGACGGCGCCCAGCGAGCTCGCGACGACGCTGGAGGCGACGACGACGCGCTGAAGCCAACCGCGGCAAGTTCGGGCGGTTAGGGTTCCGGGCCTTCCCCCTCCCTCTTCCTCCTCCCCGGCGGTGAGCGAGGCGGCGGGGGCGCCGCCGAGCGGGGCTGGGCAAGACCCATTCGGCTGGGTATGGGTAGGCGGGGGGGCGAAAGCGGGCGAAGAAGGGAGCGCGAGGTCGCCGGAGCTGGAGAAGACGAAAGCAAAGGGCGGAGAAGGCCGGGGAAGGGAAGGCGGGCGGCCGCGGGCGGGGGCGGGGAGAAGCGGGCGGGGGGCGCCGTCGTTCGAGCTGGAGGAGGAAGACGACGGCGACGTCGTCGCGAGGGAGAAGACGACTCGAAGCGGAGCGTGTTGGTGGGCCGGGCCGCGTCTTCTTGGACCTTGCCTGGTCGGCGCATAACATGCCCCGCTCAGCTGGACACGGACGTTCCTTCCCGAACCGGGCGAAGCAGTGCGGTTTTGGCGGCAGCAGCCCGTAATGCGGCCGCAGCCCGTAATTCAGATTACTATTAGCCTGACACTTTGACTTGCATCCCAAACTGACGGCCAGGAACCCAACCCGCGCTGGCAGCATCTGCCCAGGACGGCAGCTGTAGTTTCAGCTGACACGGACGTTCCTTGACGAACCGGGCGAAGCGGTGCGGTTTTGGCGGCAGCAGCGCAGATTATTTTATCTTGCTAATGCAGGTCCCTCGGCGCCTCGACGAGGACCGGACCTCGACCCGCCGAGCAGGACCATTTCAATGCGGGCGGGCGAGTTCCAGCCGTCAACAACGTCCATCTAGCGCAGCGCCCGCCGCTTGCGCCGGCAAGAAAGAATTCACGGTCATGTAGATGAAGAGATCACATCACGTCAACACATATTGACTTGGCACTTCCATTTCCAGCCGCTCATCAGCTGAGCTGCTTCAGCTCCTACGGTGGTACTACACAGTAGCGTCTATATCTATATAAACCATCCACCTGCCAGCAGCGTACTTCACAGTTCATACCCACACCTCGCCACGGCACCAGATCCCGTCGAGCGTCGACACCTACACCGGCGGCAGCGAGTGGTCCCTGCTGGTCCCCCTGCACGCAGGCCATGGCCAGTCTCGTGTCGCAGCCCCGCCGCAGCATCAAGACGTACTGGGCGCGGAGGAACTACCAGCGTCTGGGCTCGCCGTCGCGGCGCCTCAAGGTAGCCCGCTTGGGCGGTGGCAGGTCGGCACTGGGCTCCTCTGCCGGCTCCGCGTCGTCGTCGAAGTGGAAGGCCAGCTTCAGGGTGGCGCGCCGCGCCGCGGCGCTGCTGGCGGCGCCTGCGCTCCTGCTCGCCAGGCTCCGTGACGCGTACGTCGACGCGATGCTGGCGCTGGGCGGGTCCGGCGCCGTGCGGCCCTGCGCCGCGCTGGCCAGGTCCCGGAGCGGCGCCGAGGCCGGGCTGTGGGACAAGCGGGTGCCGCGGGCGCGCCAGGGGAATAGCCGGAGTCGGAGCAAGCGGGCCGGCGGCGAGTTCGAGCGCCGGATGATGGCCCACATATACAGCATGGTTGTCACGCCGGAGCTGCCGTGCGCCGCCAGGGCCTGATGACATATATGCATCTAGTGTTTGTGTCTCTAGCTTCAACCCGTGATATCTATTATATATGTTCAGCTTAAATTCTTATTAGTCATCAGTAGTGCTGCAAGGGCGCATGTGTACATTACAATTACAAATGATGATGAATAAGAGTGATACAATACAGTTAAAGGCAGCTAGTGTGCGCGTCGGAAGATATGGATTGGAAGACACAGTCCATATGATTGAAATTACTAATTATATATTACTGAAATTACTGAAAATACTGAATTGTTGGATACTGCATGGCCTCTCCGTGTTTCTACTTTAAGCTTTTTCATACGTAAATACTTGGATGAGTACTGCTACCTCGTGTGCCAGTGTATTATAGGATTAATACGCATGTGATGGCGATGGCGGGAGCCTGATGTTCTATCGAAGATGTTCAAAGCTCAAGTCAGACTGAGAAAGACAAAAACAGAAGCGGTCAACAAGGCCATCTTTAATTTATCCTTGAGAAAGCAATAAGCCCATCACTGATTTCAACTGGAATGTGCCAACTTTCTGGCCCAATTTTGTGCTTAGTTCAGATTCAGAAAATTAAGTCCATTTTCAACCACCAACTAGTATGGCAGTCTCCTCTCAATAAATACTGGCAGACACGTTTTCGGTCCTGAACTATGAAATCGTCTAACAAACATCCTACAACTGTCGTGATCCAGCAAATGTGATGCCTCCCGCAGTCTCGCTAGTTTCAGCGGTGTTTTTTTTTTTTTTTTTTTACTTAACCTTTAAATTCGACAACTAATTTATGTGAATAAAACATGAAACTAGTATCAGTTTGGCTTGTAAGAGTGTATCTATTTGTTCCTGCTCTATTTAAAGTTATTTTAGCTTATTTTATCTCAAATAAAAAAAAATGAGAATGACCGCTACAACTCTAAATAGATCATTAACCGATAGATAGCATTTTCTAGAAAACTAGATTTTCTTGTTGTCTGTTTGTGTTGTGGGATTCACTGAATCTTATGTATTTTCTAAATTTTCACTTAATGAAGTACATGCTAATGCTAAGGTACACTTTAAAAAAAAACTAGATTTTTATTATTTTTACCGATAAAAAACCATCCTTTTTATACAAGATAGAAAAAGAGCATTTTGGTTGTTCTCTGAACAAACTTGTAGTTATCATCATGGATTGTCCTGCCTCGATAAAAGCATTTTGGTAGGGCGCTATGAGGTCTTTCATCTTTGGCGCGCGAGGCGGGTGACAATCACTTTTTGAGATCAGCTTGGCTAGACTGTGGATCATAGTGATTGGGCGGCAGTGGTCCGGCTCTATGACGTCGGTGGATTTAGGCAGTAGCACGACTAACGCGTCGTTAAGCCGCCCGAAAGCCCTACTGTCGCCGAAGAGTACCACATTGATCGCGTTCATGGCATCAGCTTTGATTGCCGGCCATGAGGCCTTTGTAGAATGTGTCAGTGAAGCCGTCTGGCCTAGGCGCCCTGTCAGCCGGAAGGTCCCGGATCGCCGCCCAAACTTTCTTCTCCGAGACGGGCTGGTCAAGGTCGGCGAGAACGTGGTCGTAGTTCTTTTTATGTTGTAGAGATAGAACACACCGATGCAGTTGGAATTGAAAATAGATATACACCATTTGGAAATTGCATTTTGAAAATAAATACTAGGTAGGGAGAGGGGGACACGTGCCCCCATCCTATAGAACCACAACGGTTTAGGGTTTAAGGATTAGGGGTACACGGTGCCCCCCATGATTTTTTGACCGAGGTTCTTTTTCGCACGGTGAGTGGAGGAGAGGGGTGCGGGTTTTTCGCGCTATGAAGTCCGATGAAATTGCCACACTGAAAATAGAGCTTCAGCAAAAGGATGCTCAAATGGAGAGGCTTGGTATGGATTATGCCAGTTCAATGATCCTCTTCACATGCTAATTGGTTGGATATACACACAATTGTTTATCCATTTTCCGACAGTCCAAGCTCTTTCTAGAGAGAGTGACCCTTACATATGAAAAAGAAAAGAAATCGTTGGCTGCTGCTATATGTAGTATGGAAAGTCAAGTCAAGATACAACTGGTTTAATGCATGTGTTATCTCAGCAACTTCTGAAATAATTTGAATATTTTTTCACTCTTCAATCCACAGGCCATCAAAGAAGAACAGGCATTGTTGTCACGTGAAGCACAAGAGTTGGGAAATCCTGATTTTAGCAAGATGATGAGAGCAGTTCAGACTCAAGGTAGCATTTGTGTTGAAGCCTTGGTACCAACAGTTTAGAGAGAGTGAGAGGAGATGTTGTAGTTAGAGTTTTGATTGTGCATGTGAGGAGAGTAGAGAGAGCCAAAAAGCCCCCCTCCATGCCCATGGCACTCTATATATATATATGGGAGACCCCCTGGTGGGGGTCAGTTTTACAATTTACTCTCAATAGCTCTACTTGGGCCTCTTCTTGTAGGCTTGGCCCATAGGAAAATGCCAAGTCCCAACAGTAGCCCCCCATCTACTAGGTTATGGCACATGACCCAAGTAGATGTTTAAGCTAGAGAGGCGCAATAGATCTTGGACCTTGGTTGTGAAGGGTTGCCCTTCACATCCACGTGCATGCCTCGCTAAAAACTCCATCCCAAAAACCCAGTGGGGAAAAAATTAGTTTAGTATGGGGGGCGAGCCAACCGTGTCAATGTTTAGTTCTTTTTTGTGTTGTAGAGATAGAACACACCGATACGCTTGAACTGAAAATAAATATACACCATTTGGAAGCTATAGCATTTTGAAAATAATATTATGACTTCTCTAAAGATGCCTCACCAGGTAGGGAGAGGGGACACGTGCCCCCATCCCCGAGAACCACAACAGACCATTCCAAAAAAGACACATATGAGATTTATTTTCCTTTTGCTGAAAAGGGAATGTTCTGGCATGTCCGAGTTTTGTTCGGTCGATTCACATATGTCCGAGTTTTGTTCGCTCGATTCAGATGTAATGAACGTGCGGCTAATTAGTCTTGTTGAATTTGTATCCTCAGTTCGGTGCTCTTAGGGCTGCACTTGCACATGCCGACACACATGATTGAACGATGTCAGCCATGGCTGTGGAACCAAGATTTTATAGTTGGATAACAAAATTAATTGGCAACGACTTTGATTATCCATAGAATAACAAATTCAGTACATGGTTAGGGTCTATTTGGATCAACTAGAACTACTTGCTAGTTGAAGCTAATAAATAGTTAGAATTAGCTAAGGTTGGCTATTAACTAGTCGAAAACTTGGTGACACATCTATTAGCTAGCTCTATTGTTTAGATGTCCAGTGGCTAATTATAACTAACTTTTAGCTAGTTATTAGCAATTAGCCTTTAATATCCAAACATGTCCAGTGCATAAGATAACCATCAAGAGCCTTCAAACTTGAGAGTATGTGTATCTTGGTGGCATAGCGGCACACAATCAGCAGGGCACGTTCAAGGATCAAAAGAAATAACTACCTTGTAAAGTCTGCAAATAGTTCGATCTATTAGTGTTAATAGTTATCCTTTGGAGTCTGCTAATAGACCTAATAACTATTAGCATGTGGTGGTGCTGATTAGTTGGTGAAGAGATAATAATAGATCATAGATGCTAATAATTCATACATAAGCCAATTATCCTGTTACGAAGCAATCCGTTCCTCAGGAGATGAACCAATAGGATTAGAGAGATCACACCCCCAATAGGATTAGTGACATGGATTAATCCTAACCTTTAGATCTAATCGTGTCTCAAAAAAAAACCTTTAGATCTAATCTAATGATCAATGTAATCTCCCTGTAACAACGGTAGTATTCGTACAAACCGACATCGCTGGGAGGACTAACCGTTCGGGGAACGTGGATACGCGTTTACGTGGATAGGCGGTTCTCGAACGGACATCTCCGACTCCAATGGCGCCCCTTCATCCTGTATAAGTATCGAAGTCAATCAATGGAAAAGGCTTGGCTCGAATTCATTTGTTTCTCTCGATTGCCCACGCTGAAACATATCCGACCACATATTAGTAGCAGGTGGGTTCAAATAACCCTTGATAATAATTACTTCCTCCATTCTTCTGTACGTGTCACCTTAACTTTTTTCTAAATCAAACAATATTATCGTTGACCATCCATTTATAAAATATCCTTACAGTACTCAATAGAGAGAGAGGAGTTTGCCTAGAAACCATCTGACTATTTATGGAGACGGTCTCTAGATGTGATCGATCGGTTGCCTCCTAAACTTTTTTGGGCAGAGAAATCGGACATTAGCTAGCTAGACTATGGAAGCTAGCTTGTAGAGTGTAGAGTATATATTTAGAACCACCTCAAATTATGGAAGCTGATGCGGGTAGTGTAGATTATTGTTAAAAGCTAGTAGTAGATCATTTTTTTTTTGTTGAAGGAAAGCTAGTAGTAGATCATAAGTTGGACTTCGATAAAAACTAGCGTGACCCATGGACTACAAAAGCTAGCTTGAACAAATTACAGGATAATCCAAATTAACAACACGACCCACGCAACCTCGCTCTTATATATGATACGAGAAGTACTGTATTCCGTATGTTATAAGGCGTCGATTGGTTGCTTAGTTTTTAATCACAGGGTGGCATAATAACGAGTCCTAAAAACAAATCAAGCGGGGTCCAATATGCTACGTAGTCGTACGTAGTGCACTTTATAGGAGTCCTAACAAATCAAGCTACACTGCTTGTAGTACTACAGGAGTCGACCGAGCGTCGTGCATGGTTGCAGTGCGTTTTCTGATGGGAACCAGTCTAGTTTGCTTTGCTTTCACGGGTCTATCCCTCTCCGAGCGAGCGAGCTAACCCGCGTCGTCTCCAGCAAGAAAGGCAGGAACACAACGTACGCGCACACCCATGCAAAAGGCCAAAAAGGACCAATCCGTCACGCTCCGCGCCTCCGCCCGTCCCTAGCGTTGCTTACTCGGCACCAGGGGCGGAGCCAAGTAATTATATATATGGGGGGCCGGACAATTAAATATTAGTCTACTATAAAATTTTAATATATAGAGAGAGTGTGTGTGTTTTGATCGTATATTGAAATACCAAAATCTCTATTAAATCATATTATATATGTTGTGTCAAATTTGTAATGAAAAATATAACAGCAAGCAATGCTACAAACAGTCATAGCCGCAGATGGATAAAAGTCCATTTTTGTTTACCATTGAAAGTCAGAAATCCCTAACAATTGAACTATGGCTGTGTTTAGATAGCCAAATTTCTGCTAAACTTTTTCAAGGTGGACGAAAACGACAATCAATTAAGGCTGTGTTTAGATCCCAACTATGGCTACTGTACAATTTCCTCTTCGAACACACTTAGTGACTTGTGGAATTGCGTTCGATGTTGGTTCGAACGCACTTGGCGGCCGCCGGCCGGCAACGTGGATCGCGCACACGCAGGATCGCACACCAGGCCGGCAACGTTCGATGTTGGTTCCTGTAAAATTTCACCACCGAGTACATACATGGGCTTGGGCTGGGGATGCAACCGATGAGCTAATATAAAAGACTTGCTGATACAAAGGACTTGATAATTCTTTCACTCAATAATGGGTGGGGCCATGGCCCCAAGCTGGCCCACCTGGCTCCGCCGTTGGCACAACTTTAACGAACTTGGCCCATCGCAAGACGCCGTCGTCGTCCGGACACTGCGCGACGCCTCGCGCGGCCGCCTGCCCGGCCGGGCCGGGCCGGGAACGAGAACCCACCGCCGGCCGGACGCCGACATCACAAACAGCTTCAACTTAAGTAGATCCAAGAACTACTAGATCGTTCAAGAACTGAAGAACAACGAACTTAAGAAGATCAAGCTAGCTACCTAGGCCTTGTTTAGATTGCTAAAGTTTCTAACTCTTTTTCCACTCTCCCTCCATCACATCACATTAAATACACCAAAAGACATATGTTTGGAGTATAAAATGTAGTAAAAAAAATAACTAATTACACAGTTTAGATGTACATGGTGAGACGATTCTTTTGAGTCTAGTTACCGTATGGTAGGATAATATTTACCACAAACAAACGAAACGTGCTACAGTGCACTACAGGAGTTCCAACACTTACTTTTCCAAGTTTTTGGAACATCTAAACAAGGCCCTAGAAAGAAAATTAACAGAACATCAAAGTAGATCCAAGTTCACACAGCACAACTTAAGTAAACACACACAGAAAGTAGAAGATCACGGAGCAACGACTGCTCCTCCCATTGCCTGCCCGATGTCTGCCATGAAGCGCGCCATGCTCCCTGCCTAAACTTTATCCTGCCAACGCCGCAGCGAAAGTGTTACGGCCGGGCGGCTCGCCAACTCTGCCGGTGAAGTAGCGCTGCACGTAGGTCACCGACAGAATGGCGTGCCTCAGGAGCCCAAAGCCCAGCGCCAACCCGATTAACGCCACGATGCACTTCTCGAAGTCAGTCATCCTCTTGCGACCCACGTCGTCGTCTTTGCAGCTGCTAGTTGGAACTAAAAAAATAGATATACACCATTTGGAAGTTATAGCATTTTGAAAATAAATATTATGACTTTTCTAAAGATGCCTCACCAGGTAGGAGAGGGGGACACGTGCCCCATCCTGCGGAACCACAACAGCCATTCAAAAAAGACACATATGAGATTTATTTATTTATTTTGCTGAAAAGGGAATTAATGTTCTGGCATGTCCGAGTTTTGTTCGCTTGATTCAGATGTAATGAACGCGCGCTAATTAGTCTTGCTGAATTTGTATCCTCAGTTCGGTGTGCTCTTAGGACTGCACTTGCATGTGCCGACACACATGATTGAACGTGTCAGCAATGGCTGTGGAACGAAGATTTTATAGTTGGATAACAAAATTAATTGGCAATGACTTTGATTATCCATAGCAATAACAAATTCAGTACATGGTTAGGGTCTATTTGGATCAACTAGAACTACTTGCTAGTTGAAGCTAAGCTAATAAATAGTTAGAATTAGCTAAGGTTGGCTACTAACTAGTCGAAAACTTGGCGACACAAATTAGTCCATCTATTTGCTAGTTTACATGTCCAGTGGCTAATTATAACTAACTTTTAGCTAGTTATTAGCAATTAGCCTTTAATATCCAAACATGTCCCGTGCATAAGATAACCATCAAGAGCCTTCAAACTTGAGAGTACGTGTATATCGGTGGCATAGCGGCACACAATTAGCACGGCACGTTCAAGGATCAAAAGAAATAACTACCTTGTAAAGTCTGGAAATAGTTCGATCTATTAGTGTTAATAGTTATCCTTTGGAGTCTGCTAATAGACAACTCCAACAGTTTTTACAAATAGGGTTTGCATTCTTCAAATTTGCCAAAAACATTAAAAAGTGGTCTCCAACGGTTTTGCAATTTGAATTGGCATTTTAGGCAACTTGGCAAATATGCCTGTTTGGGAGGGACTTGGCAAATCCTCTCTTTGCTTGCATGTTGCGTATTGACCGTGAAAAAAAATAAAAATCGTCTCCCTATTTGTATCTTCGATATTGCCTTTTTCTTTTTTGCCAAGCTAAATTTGCAAAACTATTGGAGAACCACAATTTTTTCACTTGGCATATATTTTTGGCAAATCATAAGTTTTGCCAAGTACATTTTGCAAAACTGTTGGAGATCTTGATTAGTTGGTGAAGAGATAATAATAGATCATAGATGCTAATAATTCATACATAAGCCAAATTATCCGACCACATATTAGTAGCAGGTGGGTTCAAATAACCCTTGATAATAATTACTTCCCCCATTCTTCTCTACGTGTCACCTTAACTTTTTCTAAATCAAACAATATTATCGTTGACCATCCATTTATAAAAGGCGAAATAGCCATTTGGGCCCCTAAACTATCACCCAAGGTTCAAATTGGCCCCTGAACTTTCAAAACGGCCAATTTGGCCCTCAATCTTCTGGTTTCGGACTCAATCCCGTCCTTGCTTATGGATTGCTGGACATGTGGACAGTGAAGATGCGAAATGACTCTGCTGCCCTCCTAATTCCTTTACCAAGCCAACCGGTTCATGGCGTTGTTTTGCTCTTTTCGTTCTTTCGCTTGTCCTCATCGTATCTCTCTGTTCTCCATTTGTTGTTGGCAAGTCCTCGAGTTGTGACCATAATTTTGCAAAGCAGCCATATCTAATTTTAGTACCCACTTTTGATGCCTTGGTTCCTGAGAGATACGACGAGGACGCCGTAAAGAAAGAACGCGAGCAAAACGCCGTGATCCGGGTGGCTTGGTAAAGGAATTAGAAGGGCAGCAGAGTCATTTCGCATCTTCACATGTCCACGTGTCCAAGAATCCATGAACAAATGACGGATTGAGTCCAAACCAAAAAAGATTGAGGGCCAAATTGGTCGTTTTGAAAGTTCGGGGCCAATTTGAACCTTGGGTGATAGTTTGGGGCCAAAATGGCTATTTCGCTTTTATAAAATATCCTTACAGTGCTCAATAGAGACAGGAGTTTGCCTAGAAACCATGTGACTATTTATGGAGACGGTCTCTAGATGTGCTCGATCGGTTGCCTCCTAAACTTTTTTGGGCAGAGAAATCAGACATTAGCAACTCCAACAGTTTGGTAATTGGAGTTGGCATTTGCAAATTTTGCCAAAAAATACTAAAATCATGCTCCAGTTTGGCAAATTGCTTTTGGTATTTTAATGAGTTTGGCATTTGAAGGCTCCTTGCGCGCCAAAAATGCGCGCGTGGAGGGGCTTGGCAATTGCTACGACGGTTGTCCTCCCGCGCTTCCTTCTTTCCTCGCGCGCCACGGGCGCAACTCACGAGACCGGGCACCGCGCCGCCAAGCTAAAGTCACTAGATCGTAGGGCGCAGGCGCGGGTCCGTCTCTGTGACGGCACGGCGGTGGTGGTGAAGAGGAGGACTTGGGGAGCGTTGGGGGTGAGCGAGCAAATCAGATGCGCCGTCGATGTAGAGCTCGGCGGCGACGCTGGAGGCCTCGAGATCGCCGGCGGCGGAGACGGAGGCAGATGCCCATGGGGAGGGCGAGGTCTTCGGCCCGCAATCGGGCGGGCGGTTTCGTTCGGTGCGTCTTCTCGCTCCTGCTCGCGGCGGCGGTGCTCGTCCCGGCGCTGTTACTGCTCGTGCCCTCGCGCCAGGAGGAGGGGTACCTCTCGGACAACGACGACGTGCTCGCAGCATGGGTGTCGGATTCTTCGATTCCACCTCCGGTGAGCTAGGATTCGCATGATTTCATAACCGCAACATTCACACCATCCGACATGCATGTGTTCTGTACAGATGCATCCAAAAAAATCATGTGGCGGTGGAGGAGGTGCTCGCCGTGCTGCTCGTCGAGATGGGGATTCGTGTGCTGCTAGCGCCATGGAGGAGGTGCTCGTCAGCAATGGAAGAGGTGCTGATGGCAGTGGAGGAGGTGGCTCGTCCGCCATGGGAGAACAAGAGCTGCTAGCGGCCGCCGTCGAGATGGGGATTCTTGTGCTCGGATTTCAGTTCAAGTCGATAGGGAGCCGCTGACGACGGCAACGGGCTCCCCCATCCTGGACTGGATCCGACGCCTGAGCAGCGAGGCCAGCAGGAGCACCGATGGAGACGTGAGCGTGCACATGCAGAACAATGGCGACAGGCCAGCAGGAGCATGGAGAACGCAGGTACGTTCTGGACAGCCTTGCGGATCTTGCGGGCGCATCGGAGGCAGTGCACGTCCATGGTCCATCCTCAGTATGACCGGCGCCATTGCTCCGCTCGCCGTCGCCGCCGATGAACCTGCAGTACTATACGAGCTCGATCGGATGCGTTGTGTTGGTGGACGATCAGGAAGCCTCAGCGATTAGAAGCCAACTACCGGTCTCTCCCTGGCCCACTTTATTCATTTGCCAAATCAAAATTGGCAAACTTTTGGAGAAGTCCTTTTTTATGACTTGGCATTTGGATTTGAGAGTTGACAAATAAGAGAAAATGCCAAACCTAAAATGGGAACTGTTGGAGTTGCTTTATATTTAGAACCACCTAAATTATGGAAGCTGATGCGGGTAGTGTAGATTATTGTTAAATTGTTAAAAGCTAGTAGTAGATCATTTTTTTTTTGAAGGAAAGCTAGTAGTAGATCATAAGTTGGACTTGGATAAAAACTAGCGTGACCCATGGACTATAAAAGCTAGCTTGAACAAATTACAGGATAATCCAAATTAACAACACGACCCACGCAACCTCGCTCTTATATAAGATACGTTCCGTATGTTATAAGGCGTCGATCGGTTGCTTAGTTTTTAGTCACAAGGTGGCATAATAACGAGTCCTAAACACAAATCAAGCGGGGTCCAGTACGCTACGTAGTCGTAGTACACTTTATAGGAGTCGTAACAAATCAAGCTACACTGCTTGTAGTACTACAGGAGTCGATCGAGTCGAGCGTCGTTTTTTAATAAAGAGGTTGAAAACCTCAGCTTTTTAGAAAAGCCAGATCACCAGGTTTACATCTGGGGTTACCAGTTACAAGGAAAGCATAAAAGAAGACAAACATCTTAAGGTTTATTACAAGGATTAAATTTCAACTACATCCGAAAGCTGAATGTTTGTTGCCTTGAAATTCCTCATCCATCTTGTAATATCCTCCCTGATCCTCTCGATGCGGAGTCGAGCGTCGTTGCATGGTTGCAGTGCGTTTTCTGATGGGAACCACTCTAGTTTGCTTTGCTTTCACGGGTCTATCCTCTCCGGGCGAGCGAGCTAACCCGCGTCGTCTCCAGCAAGAAAGGCAGGAACACAACGTACGCACACCCATGCAAAAGGCCAAAAAAGGATCAATCCGTCGCGCTCCGCCCGTCCGTAGCGTTGCTTCCTCGGCACAGCTTTAACGAACTTGGCCGGGCCCCGCGCACGTCGTCGTCCGGACACTGCGCATCGCCCGCGGCCGCGCGCCTGCCGGCCGGGACCCGGGCCGGGGAACGAGAACCCAGCGCCGGACCGGACGCCGACGGCCAAACGAATCCGCGGGACTTTTAGGTGCGGTGCGGTGAGGTGGCCTTTCCGCTGGCAATCTCAGTTGGTTCGTTCTCGGGCCAGCCAGCCGCCAAACGGATCGGATCAGAATTTGTGCTCGGCCGTCGGCCTGTCGCGGTCCGATTAGTTATCGGTTCCACTGAAAATAAGAGTTGTTTATTGGCGAGCTTGTGTACATGTTGGGTTGGTTGGTACGTGCAGGTGAAGGCATGCATGCGCGGCGACGAAGGACGTACCTGCTGATGTGCAGGTCGCACCTGAAATTAACGGGGTGATGTGCCCCGGACGCTGCCTCCGGTCGATCCATGTCCGGCCGATCGATCCGGTGCGTGCATGGCAACCCGTACGTTCGATTCCGGGGCACGTCGAGTCATGCACCTGAAACGAGGGCACCAAATTGTCGGCCTCCTATAGTACTTGTTTAGTTCCCTGGATGTTATCGAATTGACCTTATATCTACATATGTTGGTATAAATTTAGTTGGATCGATATAAATCCGACTACATCCGAACCATAGAAAAGTCAATCTAACTAGGTCAGATTCACAGTGAAATAGAGTACTCATGTGGTTAAGGTTTACTTTGTGCACGGTAGTCTATTTTTTTTTATCTCTAAAGTACAAAACTATATTAGATTTGGTTTGACATGTGCTTTTCTGTTTTATAAAAACAAATAAAAATATAGTTTAATTTCTAAAATAAAAATTGTAACTAATTCATTTTAGATTAAAAAATGTGAAAATAGCCTCAATCTTCTTGTGACGCATGCATTAACGTGTGTGTCATCTTTCATATCTGTTAACTTCAGAGTAGGTGCACACAACAATGGCTCATTTAAGTTAATCTCTACTCCGTTTCATATATGTGCTTAAGTTAGTTACTAATTGTATGTGATTTGTAGAGTGACTGAGTGAGATTGGTCTCAAAAGACGCTGCTCTGCGCCGTGCGCGGCAAGACACGGTGCGGCGCACGGCAGGCCCCCGGTGATCCGCCCTCGTAACAGAGCCTGCCACTGAATCGGCCGCTCGATCGCGCATGCTGCGGGCCCATTGCTACCTGCGGTGCGGTGCGGCCTATGTATATGCGAGGCGCCCCACGGCCAGCGTGATTCAAACTCCCTCTGCGAGCTCGCTTCCTCCCCCTCTCCTTCTCTAGCAGCAGCAGAGCACCACCTCCAAGCCGGCGTCTCCGATCCAAGAGGTGAGTGAGCTGTTCGATCTCTCCCTCCCTTCCTTACCCATTCAATGATTCAATCGGGGATGCCCATTTGATCGATTCGGCCGTGTTGTTTGATCGTCTCGCTGATCAATTGGGGGTGCGATTTTGTGTTGTTTAATGCCGGGTTCAGTTCTACATGAAACTGAACAATTGCAGATCCAACTCATCGGTCTAATCTCTAATTGTGAGGAACTGCCTGATTGATTTCTACCTCGTTTTTGCCCAGTTATTCTCTGTCTGTAAGAGTTCGGTTCAGGGTTCAGCTACGAGCATTAAGATTTGGGGATGATTTTACTCTGCAATGTGTGCAGTGCCATTCGCTTCAGGGTTTTATTTGCCCCCTCTGCTTTTCCTTCGATTTTTCCCGTGACGTTTCGATCCGATTCGGTTGCAAGGGTGAAGGCAGGTGGTTTGCGGGAGGTAGCGCCATGGAGGTTGTGCTCGCTCCGGTCCAGCACGACGGCCTCCAAGCGGCGTTTGGAGTTGGACCCAAGCCGTTCGGCGGCATCGGCGGAGACGGGCGGTTCTCCTCCAGCCTCTCCTCGCTCGGCGGCGATCGCTTCTGCGGCTACTTCACCACCACCACTTCCTCCCTCTTCGGCAACAGCCCGGGCTGGCCTCGCCGTCGCCGCGCGCCGCCTCGCTGTCCCGCGGCTCCTCCGACTCCGGCTCCGTCGTCGACGACGGGGACGACGCGGCGGCGGCGGTTGTAGCGGAACGTCGGCTCCGCCTCCAGCGTCTCGCGCTCCAGTACCAGGAGGTGGTCAACCGCTTCGAGCTCTGCCTCTCGTACCTCGCCGACGCCAGCAACGAGGCGGCCGCGCTCCGTCGGGGAGAACGATGAGCTCCGCGTCGCCAACGAGGACCTCTCCCGCCGCATCAACGTCGTCAGATGCAAGCTCGTCGACGAGTTCAGCGGTCTTCGTCTCGCCGAGGAGCACTTCACGCCACCACCACCACCTCCTCCTCAGTCACCGCTGCCTGCCGCACCGGTGATGCCGAAGAGCATCTCCGTCCGCTCGCCCGGCTACCTCATGATGAACCAGAACCGCAAGCATCGGGGTCCAAGCCGGTGAGATCAACGCCCGCCCAACTCATTCCCCGATGTTGTCAGTTTTCGATCATTCGTGTCCATGAGTCTTACCTGTTCGTGTGTTGTTCTCAATGCGGCAATGCAAGCAGCGGCGCGTGTTTGTGGGCATGGACGGCGGCGTGAGGGGGGAGGAGGAGCACAAGGATGTGGAGGAGAAGAAGCTCAACGGCGGGCTGGAATTCGAGGTGTACAACCAGGGCATGCTCAAGACAGAGCTGTGCAACAAGTGGGAGGAGACCGGCGTGTGCCCGTACGGTGACCAGTGCCAGTTCGCGCACGGCATCGCCGAGCTCCGACCTGTGATCCGCCATCCGCGCTACAAGACCCAGGTCTGCCGCATGGTGCTCGCTGGCGTCGTCTGCCCCTACGGCTACCGCTGCCACTTCCGCCACTCGTTCACCCCTGCCGATCTCTTCCCCAGCGCCCTTGATTATGTCAGCCCACCACCCGCTGCCGCTCCTCAACCTGGGTTCCACCCTCTCCAGCTATACTTCATTATGCGGTAATGCCATTGTCAGTCTTCAGAACACCAATGTCTGATTAGTTGTGAGGCAGAAAGGAGAGCCCCGTAAATAAGGTATAGATAGATACACGAGATAGAAAACGAAATTGGTCACATAATTAGCACACAGGCAAGATGTGAATATAGAGTTCTAGACACCGAGGTGTTCCTATGGGGTTGATCTGGGCAATCAAACTCAAATATGTGAGTTATGTTAGGATTATTGCTTTTGTCGTATCGTTTATTATACGCGGTATAGTTTATGATGTCCTGCCTAGTTGCATTTTTTGCGGGAAAATTGGATGATACATTGGTGAACTCATGTAAGTAAACTAAGTAAGGTTGTTATCTGAATATCTCTCTGATGTGTCGAACACTTGGCAAGTGCAAAGCACCTTCAGTTGTATTGTTTCTGAACAACTGAGGCAATGAATTCTATTTTCGCGGAACATGTGAAGCTTCCACATTCTGCCTCTACTTTCTTGTGCTCATTCCTTTCTTTCAGTGCTGTTGCAAAATTCTCTGGATGGACTTGTGTTGTCAAGGTCCTTTTGTGCCTGCGACTTTTAAGCAGATATGGATTGGACGGCTGGTTACTGTATGTTCTTTGCATCTGCACCCTAAGTATGGGCTGCATTGCGGATTTCGATCTAGGGTTGTGTTTGGTTCTGGGATCAAGTGGGTTGGGTTGGGTCCAACCCATTTTTGTGGGATGAGATGAACCCGCTTCGTGTTTGGTTAAGGGTTGGAGTGAACCAGGTTTTACGTTTGTTTCTGAGGTTGAGTGGGATGAAATGGATGCCTAGTTATATGTACATTTGGTGAGACCCACTGTCATCCTTTCTTTTTTTTTTTTCCTTGTCTTCTTCCGGCTATCCGCCCAAGCTAGTGCACATCCATCGGCAGGTTGGCCATGGCGCACCCGCATCCCGTCCCCCGTCGGCCCCCGGCGGCCGGCCGCCGCCCCCCACCGTAGCGTCCGCCCCGGCCGGCGCCGCCTCCCGCGCGCGTCCCGGCCGACGGCCGGCCGCCGCGCCCCCACCGCGCGCCCCGCCTCCCGCGCCTCCCTCCATCGACGGCGGCCGCCGGCGCCGCGCCGCCCCGCACCCGGCTCTCCCCCAGCCGCGCCGCCCCTCGCACCAGCTTCCCAGCGCCGCCGCTGCCGACCTCCGGTCCTCTCCAACGGCCGGGCAGATCCATGTCTTGGCGGCCCGCACAGCCCTCACCAACGGAGCGGAGACGGCGTGCGTGAGGGACGACCTAATTTGCGTCCCCGCTATTTTTTGGCGAATCCCTCGACCCGCATCTAGAGGGGTATATTCCATCGGGTCCATCCCACTTCAACCCACCCCCAAACCAAACAAATATCCCATCCGGGTCCAACCCAAGACAACCCTGGTCGACCCTCAAACCAAACACTACCTAGGTGATCCATGTTGCCAGCTGAGGGCGTCAGTCATGCTCAGTGGTGTTATCTGAATATTTCTATTGATGTGTTGAACACTAACGCGTGACAATTGCATGTGAAGCACATATATGCATCTAGCCTCTGTGTTCTATGTTTTCTGGAGATGATGTGGCAGTTCTAATTTACTAGTGACTTTAACTACATCGAGACTCCTAAAAACTTTAAATTCATCCTTTTAAAAGGAATATTCCATCCCGATCATCGATATTCTCTTTTTTATATACGCTTTTCTCACTGGCCCATACTTTATATCTTCTATTCTAACTACCATAAGTGTCGGCTACTTATAATTTTATCTAAATATATTCATGTGAGATCTAGTTTTGAAAGAATTTTTGAAACGAATTTAATGGTGTAATCGAATTTAGATTAGTTTTTTAATTTGTGAGTTATAACATTTTTAAGATAGTTCAATGAGTGGGCCCTGCCCCTGGCGCATGCTGCATGCTGTTGCTCATCCGATGTGGCGCCCTTCAGTACGCACGCGAAGGCCTGGACTGCTGGCGTACCTGGAGCTGGTGCGCTTGGGTAGCGTAGCTTCCCAGTACTGCGGTGCAGCAGTTTTTCCTCGAAACGCATACTGGAGGAGACTCTCCCAGTATGCGGTGCAGACAGTCTGAGACTATCCGCACTCATGTTTCTCTATTTTCCTCCTCTATACATATTAGTCATCAAGATTCTCTTCTTTACAGCACTCTCTCCTGCACTCATCCCTTCTTTATATCTCTACTCTATACTAACTACCATTTGTGGGGTCCACTTGTAATTTTATCAAAATATATTCATGTGACATCTAGTTTTGAAAGATTAATTGAAATAAATTCAATGGTGTGATCGGAATTTAATTTAGCCTTTTAATTTATGAGATATAACATTTTTTTTAGTGACTTTAACTAGTGGGGTCCGCTGCAAATGATCTCGTCTCTCTCATCCTTCTCTCCCGCGCCCATGTGGTGGGGCCACAGCAGGAGTCCGGGACAGAGGCCTGTACAGCGGCAAATATAGCGCCATCGCGTTGCTTCACGTGTGCCACCTAATCAATAGAGCAGACCAGTGCAGCAGATTTTCCGGTAAATAATCCGATCTGGAGCCGAGCTGGAGCTATTCCGGATGGGATTGACGTCCCAGTGCAGACAGTCTGATGGCTGGACAAGGACAAGTGACTTTAATTTACAGTCCTAACTTACAGTCCAGGTTCTGCAGTTCTGCCTCCATCACTTGTTACTGTGTGAGATGAATTATGGATTTAATTTGTGTACTACGCTTTATATACACTGAATCATTGAGCTCCTGTATACTACAGAAACGGAGTAAAAGACTGCATCAATTTATTCTTTACTTTCAGTCTTTCACGCTTATCCGATTGCACAGTTGGCTGGGATTACATATACATCCAATAGATCAATTGAAAGCAGTTCGAATCATTTGATCAATTTGCATTCATCTTTAACACTAGGAACAACATTTTACTTTACTCAATTTAATTTCATGGAATAATACACGCCAAAAGAACGATACTACAGGTAATTCTGACAGATAGTTAGACACGTAAGTGCTGCTGAATTAATTGCCCAAAGTCATTGCTCCTCAGTTGTTCTTTGTCATGAGAACCTGCATCAGTATTAGCTTACAAGTTTAGCAAAATTGACATGTCTGAAATAAGTAGTCAATACAGTAAAATTCCTTTTTATAAAATTTTTAAAAAAACACAAGGGTCCAAAGTTTTCTGTCATCAATCAAATCTTCAAACTTCAAAACAAATTGCACCCTGAGCACTAGTTTCAACCCAAAACAAAACTCTGTCAAGAATATAAGTAGCAGCTCCCAACATAATCTGTCACCTTAGCCACGGTGCCACTGCCCTAGAAGCCACTTGTTTTAAACAAGCTACGAAATATGCATGTCAAACCCCTTAAAAAGGCATGTCAACTAAAAGTAGGACAAATGTGATATATATACCAAAGATGATGTGGTTTGAATTATTGACATTTGACATCCAATGCGAGGTCATAGTAAAATAATCAGCTTTTAGGTTCCAGATCGATTTTCCCATAGCTACAAAACAAAATTCCCCTTGAATTATCCAAGATGTCAATGCAACTGAGCTTTGGAAGGATAAGCATGATAATTGTAGTCAGTCTTGCATCGACTTTCGAGGCTAAGAGAGGATTGCGCACAAGAACTATAAAGAATAAATTTACCTTAACAGCTTCAAGAAGGACTTTGGCTTCATTATTGCTGTTGAAATGATCACGAACAGGCTGCAAAAGAGATTGTCGAGGTCATGATTTTTTTTAAGAAATAATTGTTCTTTAAAACGAACTTACATTGAAAAGAACATTTTAGCACTCGGTCTATTAGGATAGGAGTGATTAACCTCCTGAAATCTCTTATATATAACAAGACTAATAAGTTGATTTTAATATGCTTGCCTGCAATATCCTATTTAATGCTTTTTGTGAGAGCAGGCTTCAAATCAGCAGGATGCAAAGCACCAGAACTATAATCAGCAATAACTTCATCCATTCCTCTGTATATCCTGTTCACACGAATAACTATTAGAGCTGAGCAAGACTGAGAAACAGTGACATGCAATTTTTCCTGAAACAATTACATTACAGAGGTGGAAGTCAAGTTTAGTAGAATATTACTTGTTACCACCATTAGCTTCCTTTCGAGCCACGTCATAACTTCCAAACCAAGGGAGAACAATGTATTTAACATACTCCAAACATGGATTTCCTTCAACAACATTGATAGGGCAAAATGCCTTCTTTATCTTGGAATTTATCTGAGACTGCAGCAAACAAATTGCATAAGCCATAATAATCATCATTTTTGTTAGGAAAAAGGGATAGATTTTTTATTGAAAGCGAAAAAAAAAAAAAAGGATAAATCATTGTTTGTTAGGTGATTTTATAGGTAAAAAACTTGGCACATATGTGAAAGACAACATAAATTACTGCAGAAGGGATAAATCATCTAGTAAACTGTAATTTTACTCAGTCAACTAACTATACAGATGAAATCATACTATACCACCTAAAAAAGATAGTGACATGTCATAATATTATAACAAAGAGCACACTGCAAGTAATTTATGCTTTACTGCAGGTGTAGATTCAGGCTGGTAACAAAAGTTCAGGCATACACCAAGAAAAAAAAAAGACTAATAAACGGTGTGTGACCATCTCTTACAAGTTTTTTAACTTGAAACTGGAGCTAGTTTTAACTATGCTTATTAGTCAGCAGCATTATTGATAGCACAGTATTTTTTATCACTGGATTCAAAGCAATCAGGCAAATAACATATTAATTGGAAATACCTCATCATCTTCCATAAAAATAGCCGAGGATGGATCACTCTTCGACATCTTCTCTTGGCCTTCCTTTAAACCAGGAAGCATGTCTACAAATGAGGTTAATGGATAAACCCGCTAGTGCGAAGAAAAGAGAGAACATTTTGAAAAATAAATTAAATAAACATAAATGCATGCTTATATATCCATACGATGTGACAAAATAATTGGTTTGGACTTCCCACTGAGATCACCATATTCCCTAGCTAACATATTCACTTTCCTTTGATCCATGCCCAACTGGCATATGTCTACCTGCAGAAGTGAAGGTATAAATGAAATCATCAACAGCTATCACAGATCATGTATGGTCGGCCATATAACATTGTGTGACTAGACTCAAAAAACATCAGAAACTGAAAGATTTTATTGATATACATACAAAAAATGAGTCAATAAGCTTCCTTTTTGTTTAACATGCTTGGTGAGAACTTAAACAGTACAAAAAAAACTGGTTCTGGATTAACTAACCTTCAGAAGGAACACATCCGCACACTGCATGAGTGGATACAGGAACTGTGCAGCACTCAAGTCATCCTTCTCACTCCGACCCATGATCTGACAGCATCTACACCATAAAGAAAATGATTACATGCAAATCATAAAATGAAAATCATAAAAACTGAACTGATAGTGAATTAGCTTTAGAGGTAGACAAAATCCTACCTCATGATTCTACTGATATTCCTTTACATGATTGAAGTGTGGAAATCGCTTGGTGTGAAGACGGATGAGGTGGAGTTCCTGTGGTCCTCTGAAGAAATATTCAATCGACCAAATGAATATTGGCCACTTGTGATGGACATAGCCCAGAAAAGGAATATCAGTAGAATCACGAGGTAGGATTTTGTCTACCTCTAAAGCTAATTCACTATCAGTTCAGTTTTTTTATGATTTTCATTTTATGATTTGCATGTAACCATTTTCTTTATGGTGTAGATGCTGTCAGATCATGGGTCGGAGTGAGAAGGATGACTTGAGTGCTGCACAGTTCCTAGTGCAAGCGGAAGCGGCTGTTTTATCACGCGAAGACTCCTTGACGCCTACTCTAACACGATGGAGTGTGGGCCGTCTGGGCTGGCAGTTTTATATGGCCTACGGCCTTACGGGACGGACGGCCGTTTCCTTTCACAAACTCTAATGGCCCCGGTAGCCCGTGAGCTTAATTTATGTTATTAAATAAAACAAGTTTGGACCATAATCCTTAGCTTCCAGAATAAATTCACTACTTTGCTCTGAACTGTTCGGTAAACGTTCCACGCGTCTCATCTATATCGAGAAAAGAAAAAATCCAATTCTTTCATGGCTGCCAGAATGCTATGTTGTTCATGTCCAGACTACAAGAAATGCAAACCAAGGTATCTTTTATTGCGTGTTCTAAAAAATTCTAGTATACAGGGGTGGTCTCTGCTGCAACACTACCTGCTGAGGTAAATAAACAGATGCCACTATACCATATGGCTGATATGTTCTTCTGCTTATTACACTCCACAGAAGGCCTTGAGTTTATCTTGGTGGCGAGCACCTTCTTCGGAAACACAGAAGCGGACGAAGTCCTGATTGTCATGGGGCTTGAAACGGGGAGGGTGTTCGTCGTCCACGAGCTCATCCGCCACCTGAACCTTGAAGTTGGGGATCGAGAACAGCATCGCCGAGTATCTGGTGACATCCCCGGCGACAGTAATCCGGTGAAATGGAGCGTATAGGCGGTCGTTTGTCCATGCCTGGAGTAAGGTGAAAAACACAGCGCAGAACAGGTCAGAAGACAGGATCATTGTAGAAATGGACGGCTTCAATCTTAGATTAGGACCGAGAAGCTGAATGTTATCTGAAGCTGAACAGTTCAGTTCATGATCTGTGGCTTCAAAATAATTGGGGACAAGCTAAGTCTATGCCTGAAATATCTGCGTGCTATTGCACTGACAATGTCCTCTGAATGGTTGTTCAAACTCAATGTTCAACTAGGTATTTGCTGAAACATTTCAATTTGCATAACTTAATTCTTGCTTGATCGCAAAAGTTCGTACCCGGAGCGCGTTGCCAACCATGAAAACCAGCGACGTGGGCGACGGCTCGACGACGATCCAGTCGCCGTCCCTGCTCTGCATCTCCAGCCCGGCCACCTCGTGCTGGCAGACGACGCTGAGCCAGTTGGCGTCCTGATGTGCCCCGTACCTTACCACCTTCTCCGCGGCGTTGGGCGCCTTGTACTCCGACATCCGGAACAGGTGCCACATGGACGCGCTCAGCGCGTCGTGGTGCTTGGCCACCCCAAGCCCTTCCATCACCATCCGCCGCACGGCCTCCTCCAGCTCAAAGATCCGCCGCGCAGCCTCACCGACGGTGCCGCTGCGCCGCCGCGGCAGAGAACAGGGTCAGTCAGACCAAGCATATAGAGTACGATCTGCGAGAAGGACCGGACGAGGTCTTCTTGTGCTTACCAGAAGCCGTCGCTGTTGTCGCCGGCGTCGTCGGGCCACATGAGGCGGGCGAAGTCGCGGACGGACTCGTCCTTGGTACCGTCCACGATGGCGACGCTCGTATCCAGGGAACCCGGGATGTCGCCGAGGTAGCCGTGGAACGGCTTCTCGGCGCCGTAGTAGTTGCGGCGCCTGGCATCGACGGGCAGCGCGAAGAGCGGCTTCACGGCGCCGTCGAAGAGCTCGGCGCGGAGCTGAGGGTCAGAGCTGGGTAGTGCGCTTCGAAGCAGCCGAAAGTGGCCACCGCCTTCATCACCTCGCCGCGCGCCTCCTCCCAGGCCTCGCCGCCCGGCGAGGACGGGACCACGCGGGACAAGTCGATTTGAGGGAGCTTCTTCGCCTCGCCGCCCATCCTCGCCGTCACGGGATCTCGCCGAGCTGAACTCCGTGCTCTGCTCTGCTTTGCTTTGCTTCCCGCGGTGTGGTGATTGGCCAGCGAGTCAGCGACCGATCCCCGACGGCCGACGCCATTGACTTTGAATCAAGAGCCAAGAGGAAGACAAGTGTAAATCAAAAAAAAAAAAACAATAGAAGAGAAAGACAAGTGGGCTTTCTATGTGAGGCCCAATTTTGCCGCACTCGACGTGCAGAAGCCCATCAAGTTATCTGTTTCGGAGCCCGAACAGGCCGAAACGTTGGCCCAAGTAGAAACTAAACAAACTGTCGACGTAATTTTTTGCTCTAACAAAATAAATAAATACCTACTATTAAAAGCACGAAAATTTCTCGTTTTTTTTTTTTTTCACTCTATTCTATTTTTTTCACCTCTCCCTTGCCTCCCTTATGTATCAATACCGGACTCTAAAAGCCTAGGTGTTCCAAAAACAATACAACTCATAGCCAACCCAAACATACTGACCTGGGCGTGATGCGGTTTAACTCTCCCTAGCTTGGACGAGTTCAATAACGCACGGGCATCTCCAACCAGCTGTACATACACAAACACAACATGCAAGCGCGGATAGATCCATGCATGCATCATCACACGCCACCACGCCCACCATGCGCGGTACCGCCCGCCCAGCCGGGTCAGAAGACTTCGAGCCGGAGACACGTGCATCGCGCCGGTCAGCAGTCGGCAAAGAAACCCCGGCATGCGCCGATATGAAAGAAAGACCTCACGAATTTTCGACGGCGGCGATGCGAACGGAGGAGACGGGCGGGACGTGGCCGCGCTTGGTTTGTTTGCCTCGGACACGGAGGACCGCCGCCGACGCCAAGTCTCCACCGTTGGTCGGAGAGCAAGCGAGAATATTGTAGCCTTTGCGCGCGCCACACATCTTCGTGGATGTCGTGGAATCATATAATGGTCTTGGAGTAATTGAGAAATGCTAAGGTCAACTGGTTGTTTTTGGTCCTTCCAAACAACCGGATCTCTAGCCAATAGGTTATATCGGATTGAAGCGCCGATCAATAAAACCACAACCGATAACGAAAGCGGCCGTGTAAAGATCGCGACACCGCCGCCGGCCAGCGGAGGAGACCCGTCGCCTAGGCGACGTCGGCACCGATCATCATCCTCATACTACTTCCAATAGGTTGAAGAAATTGACACAAAGCCTCTAGGCCGTCAATGCACCGGGCGAAGTTGCTTCATGTTGTTGGGACCTTAGACTCGTCGGACGAGATAACGCCGTCGAAATTAGAGGCCATCAAGGACATGCGTTAGCGGGACGAGGAACTCAAAGATCGAAAAAGAAAAGAAGCGTGTCTAGAAGAGGACTTTGATCCGCTAACCGGTCGGCCATCCACGGCTTCTCGCGCGATGGGACGTTAGAGCTCTCGGAAGTAGCTTCCGCGCGTGCGACCACCTAGGACACGCCAGATGCTTGAGTGCCACCGCAAGGAGGCTAACGGTCCCGCACACGCCAGGATGCTTGAGTGCCTCACGGTAACAACTACACCCTACGTCCCATGGGTTCGCTCGTTTTGACTTTTGGACTTCACGCCACCATCCGCCTTATTCAAAATATTTATGCAAATCATAAAATAAATTAATCAATATTCAAGTATCTTCATTGATAAAATAAATCGTAACAAAATAAATTATATTTACGCAAAAAAATTTGAATAAGACGGCTAAACGAATAAGATGGCACGGAATCGGGGTGACAAACTGGTGGGACGGAGGGACTAGCTATGTTGCAAGTTAGAGTGAATAAGTCAAAGTTTTAATTTTTTTTTTTGTCTCCCGTGACAACGCACGAGCATATTTCCTAGTAAAATAAAAACAATAAAAATGTAATGGACACGTAGACTGGCTGTCACATCAGTCAACTAACGATTGACTAGAGGCAGCCTGGCAGGTGCAGCCAAAATGCACCTGACGGTAGCTGACGTAATCGCTGACGGTAGCTGCATCATCATCTAAAAGGAATATTGACGGCCACTGATGTTTGCAGGCACGAACGCTTCAAACAAATTCAATCTTTGTCTGTATAATATGGATTTGGAGTTTACCAAGCTTTCGAAGAGCAACATGCTTGATTGTTTTGGGCTGAATCATTGCATGCCAAGCATTTAAAAAGAAGATGTTGATTGTTGAGTCACTGCAGTGAGTGAATTGAATTGGTCGTAGATGACACAACATAAGTTTATCATCAGCCAACATGCATATCCGGCGAAAACGATCGATCTGAGCGTTAGAGATCACACTAAGAAGTTTCCTCAATGCCAGGCCTGCTCAATGCTCCTAATAGATTGTTCATGTTTCAGGCCATTAGAAAATCTGGGCAGTGTCTTCTTCTTTAGTGTTGAGAGAACGAAGGAACCAATGGAGAAGAACAGAGTGTTCAGCATATCAGATCGGAAGCCTGAAGACACGAGCTCATGATCATCGTCGTTCAGTGCAGATCTGGATGGTTTTAATCAGATGATAAGCACCAAATTGTAACTAATATCATTAATTAGTGGTGCAGGCGTGGTCTATTGTCTCATAGTGATGTACATACAGTACAAGCTTATTAGCTGGTTTCCTTGTTTAGTAGTACTGCATTCTGCATTGAAAATCCCTGGATCAGTACCGGTAGTAGTAAAATAACAGCCAGTTCGAACGCAAACGAGATAACGGAATGTGATTCTTCACATACTCCAATCGCCGGCGCAAATGCTGGCAGACTTTTTCTTGCACGATATGGAAGAATTATAGATTGCCCTTGACCAGAGCCAATCTTGGCGACCTGGCCTGCAGTAATGAACTTCTTGGTTTGCAGCTATCCGTGCTCCACTCCCCAGTTCCACGGATGCCTACACTCACAAACGACAGTCGGAACACGACGAGATGCAGTCCAGGGGCTCATCCGGCTGTGTTTGATTGGGGTGACTAAAATTAGTCACCCATCACATCAATATTCCCAGATTCAGATCAGATTTTTCAGACCTGACGACGTCGCCTCGGCAGCTGTTTAACAACCTGTCTCTCATCAGTGATCAGTCTCTGGATCACGCCTGCATGCAATGCCAAACCATTCCACTTAAAATTACATCAGAGTGTGTTCACTTCATGAAAAGTGAACCCAAAAATAATACAAAGATCTCGGTCACATTAAATCTTTTGACACAAAAATAAAATATTAAATATAGTTAAACAAAAAAACTAATTACACGCAATCAGTCAATCTTGTCAACAAGTCTTGGCCAGCAGATTCCATAAAAAAAAATCTTGGCCAGCAGATCATCTTCTAGATGAAGGATAAGCAATGAATGGCAACAAGTGACCGACCCATGATGTAAATTGTGCGATTGCACGCAACGAACACCACGTGAGTGCGTGCGTTGACGAGGATCGATCGGAGGGGGACACTTTGGATGGGACTCTTATCGGCGACACGACTGCCGCTAACATTTTCATCTCCCTTTCTCGCAGAATTTCTAGAGGCAGCACCACATAAGTACAGTACAGGCACGTTGGGTGAATTGGTACACGTCCTCGCCCTTGGTCAACACACATGGCTCCGGACTTGACTAGCATGCGCGGATGCGAACCAGAAAAGTCGCCGAAAAGTTTACTGCGGACAGCGACGCGCCGGCGCCGTGCGACGGTAAATCTTGAAAATTCTCTCGTCTTGCATTGCATGTCGCTTTCGATCTATGTTGTCGTTGAACACAACAGTGGAAGGAATTCGATTCAGAACAACAACGGTTGATGTGAATGTATGAGACGGTTTTGTCGTTGGCTGAACAATATTCCTACAACTTGCATGGAACTATGCGAGGGAGCCACGAATTTGGTCGCCAAATTTTTCTTAGAAATTTACATACAGCAACAAGCTGCATGCCTCTTTTGCAGCAGGAGTGGCTTGCTTTTCATCGCTTTGATGCACAGTACTTGGGTGCATGCATCATTACGAGTAAACAGTAAACGACGCTGGTACGTACAATTTGACAGGTTGGGATTCTCTAAATCTCTCTTACAATTAAGAGCTAAAGGAGATAGCTCCGGGTCGTCGACTCGATCGACGGCGCAATCACGCCCTTTCACCAGCGGGCGTGCACGGATCGCTCACATGTCGAGGAGATGCGTGGACGTGACCCTCGTGTTGGGCGTCGGAAGGTGCGCGGTGGAGGATTGGAGCATGGTGGTGAGCTCCTTGGACGCGACGATGGACTTGTAGATCTCGAAAATAAGCCGCTGCTCGAACTCGGTGGGCTTGCCGTTGCCGTTGCCGAGCTGCCCCTGCTTGCGTCGAGGCACGCGCTTGGTCCAGAGCGCCTCGACGGCGCTGGGCAGCGCGAGCGCCGACGCTCGCTTGGCAAGCGCCAACATGCCGCCCACGTACGCGTCCCTTGCCCGTGCCAGCGCGCGCCGCGGTCCAGCCAGCAGAACGCGCACGCGACGCCGCATAGTCATGCGCGCGCCGCCGCCGCCGGTCCCCAGCTGCCGTGACCGTGAACGGGACTTGCTGCCGCCGGCTTCGTCCGACAGGCGGTGGTACTTTGCGGCGACGCCAGTAGGCGCGCACGCCCTGCGTGAACCGTATCGGGAACGCCTCCGCCTCCATGGATTGGTGGTGGTGGTGGTCAGGTCTCAGGTGGTGCGTGCGTATGTATGTGCGAGTGGGAGGGGGCAGGGGTTGGGGATTGGTGTTTGGTGGTGCCGCGGACGGACGCTTCATTTATGCAGGGGAGGCAGCGTTGGTGGGTGAGGAGTTTCCTGGTGGCGCATGCGCATGCACGGGGCAGATGACGCGTGCGTGCCAGGTGTGTGTTCCGGCTCACGGCAAGTGCGCAGCCGTCACGGTTGGTGGTGTGGCACGGTGGGTGGCGTGGTGGACTGGTCACTGGAGGTTGGGCTGCGGCTAGGCCCCTGTGATGTGATGCGAGTATGTGTGCTCCGTCACGTTGAGAAGTGTGCATCGTGTGTGAAAGAGTTTTTGGGTGAGCGTTGAACGTCTAGAAGCGAATCTACATCCTGAGATGGTTTTATATATTTTTTAATTGGTATTTATTTATTAGTATAGAGGTAGGATTACTTGGAGTTGGAGGCGTTGAACGTCTAGAAGCGAATCTACATTCTGAGATGGTTTTATATTTCTTTTTATTTTTAAATTATTATTTATATAGAGTTTGGACATAACTTACTACATGCTACTAGGTAGGATTACTTGGAGATGGTTTTATATTTCTTTTCTTTATTTTTTCGGGGAAGGAGAGGGTTGACTTTGAACGAGAAATGTATACAGTAGCTTCTAGCCTTCTACTCTGAAATTTCTGCAGGTATCAGCTCAAAATTCCACTGCTGCTTAGCTTTGCTGGGGTATATTGCTAACTGTAACACGAAGCTTGGTTTTCCGTTGCTGCGGAACAAGACGGAAGTCAGAATGCGGAAGTCAGAAAGAGAGGCTGCTACGCTCAGGTGCGTGCGAGGAATGGAGATATCTGCCTTGTTCGGCGGCCCAACAGTGTTTTCCTCTCACGTAAAAAAAAAGCACCAGCCAACCAACCGCCCCGCCAAGATTCTTTTTTTTCTCACAACAAATCAAGACGAGCCAGCCGAACAAGTCGATCGTCGTCGTGCCAAGCCTTGACTGGTCGCAGTCGTCGCAGCAACAGCATCTTGGATTGATTGATTCGATCATTGGATGGATGGACGGATGATATGGTCGTCAAATTAAAATGCCGTAGAGAAATGAACCATGTGGTTGGTTGTTGATTGTGGTTCGTTTGAGAGGAGGAGAGAAAAGAAAGGTCGACGCACGTGTATTATTTTAAGTGAATCAAAGACGAACGATCGTCGGTTGAGGATCATGTCTGCCCGAGCGCCCGCCGGTCATGGTCAATGACTTGTTGGCTCACGAGTGTGTGATGTTTTCGCGTTCCCGATCACGTGTTTGAAATGACTAACCATGATTTGATGCATATTTTCATTCAAACACATGTGACGTACTAGCAATGGTTGTTAAATACTCCCTCCGTCCCCTTACAAGTGACGTTTGGGGGTTGGACACAGGAATTAAGGTGAGAAACAAGTTAGTGGGCAACCTAGGGACAATGTCCGATGACATGCAGTTCTGAATTATACCGCAATTAATGCTACAACCTTTTGTCACCCACTGAGTTTTTACATTAAATAAATGGAGGCAATCACATGCAGATTTCACCCACTCGAGTTTTTACTGGTAAACAAATGGGATCACTCGGCGGCAAACTCATTTTTTACACCAAACAAAATGTACCGCCCTTTTATACAAGGAATCAAACAAATTTGAAACTGCCGCCATTTATCAAACGGGCGCCATTTATCAACAGCAGTAGCAATATAGCCCCCGGTCACCCTTTCTTTCCATTCATTTCAGCCACTTCTCATCCATAGCCCCATGCCAATCCTAGACTTAAACAAACCACCACAGGAGACAGGAGAGGAGGTTCCAGATCTCAACAACAATCCTGATGAAGACCATGGTCCCCTGGGAAGATGTAGTAGCTACAGTTCAAGTTGGGGAGCTGACCACTTTGGTGTCCATCCTGCGTGAATGATGAACAAGAACAAATTCATCAAAGTAAGCTCATCTATTTCTATCCAAACCGAGTTTTTTCGGTTCGGATTCTCCCTATCATCTCTCCTTAATATTTTGTGGTTATTTATTTGCATCTCCTAAAAATCACTAGCCAAAGAATGTGTTCTCTCTAGCGTCTCTCTCAAATTAGGTTGAACTTCTTTGGTTTAGTCGATTAAAGATAGGCAATGACCTGATTGGATCACATGTGCTCAAAGGTTACTGTGACATATTTGATGGATCTATGTATGGGTATATTAGCATCTAAAATTAGCAAGAAATCACAATGATACTCTAGTCAACTTTAAAAACGTAACATGCTACAAATAAGGACCCAATCGGATGTAATAAAGCTACAAATAAGGATCCAATCACAATATATGGATCTACTGTATGGTATATGAAGAGATAGTCTCTCCCCTCTCCCAAAGTGTTGGTCGATAACTCTAGTTTTTGGTTATCTTATACGGGAGTAACTTTAACTAAGGTTTCTTGAACCAACATGAGTGATTTTTTCGTGTAAGGCATGCAGCTCATAGTTGTTTCAAGGTCAACATTAAATTGTACTAATGGGAATAACTCACATGTGTGTTTGCCAATGCATTGTACTAAGAGGAATAACTCACATGTGTGTTTGCTAATGCATTCTCATAGCCATCAACTTTGCATACCGGTGATGATGACCATCCTTATGCAGTCCTCTACGTCCTAAAATTAGTAGCAACTGGTTTAGTCCCTTTCTCATAAAATTGCAAGCACGATTAATGAAGTCGTAAGGCATGCAACTCATATTTGCTTGAATTTCAAAATGAAATTGGAATGAGAGGTAACAATAACCGACATGTGTGGGTGACAATACAAATTTGTAATCGCACTTGCTTTTCTACCCGGTGACAATGCTGCCCATCCATTTCATTTCAATGATCCACAAGAAGAAGAAGAAGAGCAAAATCTGCATGCGAGGTCATTTTAGTGTTTATTCTACCTGTTCTAAACTTTGATCTATTGTTGTAATCGAGAGGGGAGAATAACTCACATGTGTGGGTGACGATGCATTCTTCTAATGATAAGATTGCTTCTCTACCAGTTACTGAGTGCAGGCCATGCATTTGATTTAAATGCCCCTTACGTACTGTGTTACACGGTGTGCAGGCCATGCATTTGATTTAAATGCTCCACAAGAAGAACAAGATAACCAAAGATGCGGTGATTATGTCCCCGATTTCCACTCATGTTCGCTGCAATATATGGCCATGTCAAAACATTTCTATGTACTCACAATCAGCACACCATCTGTTTTTTTTTTGTAGGAGATGACAACATTGACTTCCCAAGAAGAACAAGGTACCTTCGACTAAGTGGTACATGACTTTGGCGTGTTCGCCAGATGATATTACCATCCAATTTGACGAAGAAGAGTTGTCCGACTCGGAAGACGCTAAGACTTTCACCACCCCTACAACAAGAAGCGGCAAATACACGTAAGAATTTGACACAAAGAACAAAGGCATGACATATATCAAGAGTTGCTTCCGGATAAGCTATAATGGCATATTACAGTACCAAACAACACAACACTTATTGCTGAAAAGTATGGTGTCCGACAACCCGTCTGATACATAACGAATATGGAAGAGAGCACAAGATTGTGTGGCACAAGGCATACCAAAGATGTCGGTTCTAAGAAAGCTAAGAATTGTGGTCGGAAAAAAAATTCAAGTGGACCTCAGTATGGTTCCCGGTATTGAATTAAACAGAAGGGGAACCATAAGATCATTAACATATGCTCTTCATATCAATAAAACCTCCCTACATAGGTTGTTCATACAAGGCTTCCTCGTAAGACACTCCAATGCATTAAGGCCTTATTTGAAGGAAGAAAACAAACAAGCAAGGTTGCGGTGGGTTCTCTCAAAGCTAGATGACAAACACTTTGCCACACAATCCAAAGTTCCAAAGATATGAAAAATATTATTCACACGGATGAGAAGTGGTTCAATGGTACACTGAAGGTTAAGACCATGTACTTGCATCGAGATGAAGAAGACCCACATAGGACAGTGCAAAACAAGAATGCCATTCACAAAGTCATGTTTTATTCTCTGCGGTTGGAAGGCCTAGGTTTGATGTCAAGGAATTGCTATTTTAATGGGCTTGTAGGCTTATGGCCTTTTTGCAGCGTGAGGTACTACCCATTCTTCACATAGTACTCACAATCCATTTTTAGCTATTTGGTGAATGCTCTTTATAAATACAGGAACCAAAGACAAAGAAGAAGCGGCAACCGACCGAGGGGGCACACCAATCACAAAAGACCATAAAGGTTGACAGACAAGCTATGAGGTCTTATATGATCGATAAACTAGTTCCGACCATAGAAGCTTGTTGGCCTGCGAGAATCAAGGCATGAGACAATATGGATACAACAAGACAATGCTCCTTCTCATGTATGAGCAGATGATGCAGATTTCATGCTAGCAAGAGTCCCGAAAGGCCTAGATATACGCCTAACTAACCAAACTCGCTAATTCGCCCTCGATATGAAGCGCCTTGACCTTGGATTTTTTTGCTTCTCTTCGGTCCTTAACGGATAGAACGACATCTAGAAACATAAATGAACTTATCCGTAATGTGCTTGCGAGAATATGAAAACTACAACCCCATCGTTTTGAATAGAGTTTTCCTCACGCTACAAGGATGCATGATCGGTTATGAAAGATGGTGGAGGCAATAGGTACAGGATCCCTCACATGAACAAACAAAGGCTAGAGGCAGGCAGAATGCTCCCGTAAGTTCTAAGTTGTGATAGGCGTGTGGTTGAAAGGGCATTTGAGTTGTTGAACAACTCATAATTATGTATATATAAACAAGGCCGAAGTTGCTTTTGTTAGTGCCGAGGACCCTATTAGTAGTTGTGTACAAATGTGTTTGTCTTTGTAAAAAAATCGAGGAGGCCTAGTACTTTTTGTAAGTGCATTTTAGTGCACAGTTGAACTTACGCTCTCTCATGTAAAATATATATTTGTACCTATATATATCTATATATATATATATGTGCTTGAACCTCTACTCGATGTTGCATTTAAATTTTGTAGCAAGTCATTTTCAACCATGCGACCAAACATGTGTCTATATATATGTGGTTCGAACCTCTACTCGATGTGCTTCGTACAAAGAACATGTGCTTTCTTTTTCTTAGTAAACATAACCGGAAACCGAGGAACACAAAATTTGAACCTCTTATTACCAATTCAACTAATTTTTAGCCCTCAAAACCTTCAATTCCATGTACACTTGTACTATGATCATATGGCCGTGCACATGTTAGTTAATCCTATGTGTGTAATTTAGTACTTTGTGACCAAACGCCAAATAATTCCAAGGCCATAAAAACCGATAAGCCAAACTTGAAGGTAGTTAACGTCATATCAAAATTGTAAAAAAAACAACTAATTTAACAAGGTTGTAGAACACACACCGCAAGCCAAGATTTAGGAGTACATAATTTAATACCATAGTTCGCTTTATACAAACCCAACATTAAGATCACTTGTAAAAGGCAACATTCTCCCAAAGCAAGTTCCAACCAAAGCATACACATCAACATGCTTCATTCATCGCTTCATCGTCATACTTAACCTAATGTTATACTACCACAAAGCAACACTTCGTCGTCATAGATATGCACATGACAAAACAGGGTGAACCCAAAAGCAACACATCACCATTACAAATACTCCTACGGATCCTTTGTGGGTGGAAGCATGCAGCAAACAAATCCTAAGGAAGTCGAGGAAGGTGTCACGGAAGATGGGTTCCATCATGTCAACTTTGCACCCTTACCTCGGGTGTAGTTCATCGGGCGCGGCGCCCCACGGGGATGTCCACGACCGCTGCAACCTCCGGAGCCGGATCCGCGACACGGATGTTGACCTCTCGCGGCCTCGCGAGGGAGGTCCATAGCACGCCCACCGGCCCGGCGAAAGCACGTTTGATCGAGATGACAATGCCCACCACGCCAGGGGCTGCCTCCATCTTCCTCCTCCGAATCGAGGCGCAAAGGCCCGACTCCATATCATCGCCTTCATCCTCGGTGTGTCAAGCACGTGCTCGTAAAAAAGCCGGCCAGGGTTATCGGACGCATGGCGGTGCGGCTCGGGTTTGACGACGCGCTTTGGGGTTTCATCCTTCAGCTGGCGGCCTCGGCTTCCGCGGCTTCTTTCATCCTTCCACCGCCATAGACGCCCGGCTTTCGCGGTCCCCCAACCTTGCACCACCGCTGCGGGCTTCCATCAGCGCCCGACCCCCCCACCTCTCCACCACCGCGCCCATCTTGGGGATAGACATGGAGCTGGAGCCGCTTTCCCCAATCTTGGCGCCGGATCTCGAGGATTCCATTGCCGCCCCCGCACGAGGGGCGACGAAGCGACTCCCATCACGCCGCCACCCACATCGCCCACCGGCCGACCACCACCTTGACCGCCGCTCGGGGCTCCCATCATTTCTTCGCTGTAGTCGGCCGCCTTCACCCCAACCTGAACGCGCTAACCATTTGCGTCCCGTCTCACCGGGGGGAAAGGGCGGAATCGCGCCCGGCTTTCCAGCGCGAGGCCTTTCCTTCGTTGATGTAAGAACTTCCTTTCATGGATGGAGGATGGAGGATGGGTGGCGGGAAGAGAGATGCGGTGGAGGGGCGGATCTTGGTGCGGTGGAAGTCGGCGCGTCGGAGGGCGGAGGGGCGCGTGCTAGGGGGCCGGGGCGGCGCGGTCTTGGGCGGCACGGCAGGGCGGGGCGCCGAGGCGAAGGGCCGCGAGGTGCGTGGTGTCACGGTGGAGGCGGTCCGGCGAAGTGCGGGAGACTGGCGGCGCGGAGGGGTGGGCGGAGGCGCGGGCCGGCGAGGTGGAGACCGGGCCGGGCGCGGGGAGGTGTGGGGCGGTGTGGCGGAGACGGGATTCGCGGCGGCGTTGCAAATGGTGGAGGGGCGCGTCGTCGCGGCGTCGCGGTCGGGATTAGGTAGGTTTCTTTTTCTTTTTTCTTTTTACTCCATCCCAATTTGTGCGGTGGTGGAGGCCAGCCCCGTGGGTGGGAAACAACGATAAGACTGCTCGCTGTGACGTACACCCCGCTACCCTACTATTCTTAGCCAACGCCAATTATTTAGGGACTAGACACGTTTCTAGAGCGTCAATTATAAGGGGACGAGGGAGTACGCGAGTACATGTATACGGTCATACTCCGTAGAAAGGTAGTACAAGCAATTATGGAGTGGAGGACGGCCAGGTGTGAGAATGGATGTGTCCGTGGCTAATCCCGAGCAAAAGCACGAGGCACGGTGGCCCGCAAAGACGAGCACGATTATTGACCGGCTGAAGCAACGTAGGGCCGGGCCGGTGCCGGTGTGGGCCGTGGTTGGGCCGACCCAAGGCACGTGGCTATCCAAAGACGGCTCCCCAAAGTCATCTCCTTCAAAAAAAAAAAAAACAACTAGCTATCTAATCAAAAAAATAGAAAGAAACGACCCCACCGTGTCACTGTCCATCGCCTATCTCTAAAAAATAGAAAAAAAACGACCCCACCGGACCACCCGGCCCACCCCACCAAAAAAAAAAATAAATAGAAAAAACACTTGGTTTCACTGTTGGGCCGTGCTTATTGGGCCACCCGGCAAGACGAAAATCGCCACGTCTTGGGGCTGGGCCGACCGACCGACACGGAGGATCGGTGGGCATGGCCCGATGGCCCGTGGGCCGACCAGGCCTATGACCTGGGGCGCGTGTTCGGCACGGGGCTGGCCCGATGCTCATCTATATCCTAATGTCACCTGATGTCACGACCCTTGACACATGAATTCAGCCCGGTATAGACATGGTTGGGCCCTACCTCCATTAAGCCCATGCCGCCCAACCTATTCATAGGGTTATGCTCATGCCTAGGCTGAGCCTCTTCTATGTCCTGCAAACTATCGACTGGAGGAGGAACAGGCCCGACTAGGCTTGGTGTTGGGTGGGCTGGGAATCATTTGGGGAAAAGTCTACTTCACCCCTCAACTATGGGATTGGTCTACATAACTCCAAAACTATTAAACGTTATTCTACCCCTAAACTTTATAAAACCATTCACAGTACCCCTAGGCGTTTTGCTACAAAGATAGTGGTTTTTTTTTTACTTATTTCTGCCAAAATTTTGAAAAATTATGTAAATCATAGAAAAATTATAAAATGAAAAATCCAAATTTGTTGGACTCTACATGATCGAGTATATCTACATAGTGAACATATAATATGAAATGCTTTAGTATAAAGTTTATTGCAACTTATAGAAAACCATAGATATAAAGCTAAAAAAAACTTTTGAACTAAAGCATACCATATTATATGTTCGCGGTGTAGATTTGTTCATGAAAATGTGAAAATACTCCATAAAAGTGTACTTATATCACATTTTTATAAATATTTTTTTAGAACCGAGGACCCCCATTTCCACGAGAACGGAAATACATTTATGCGTTGATACAGATTTAGAACGGAAAACACAAAAGACGGGCGCCAAAGTACCAAGTTATCCACGGCAACCAGCTAAAGCGAAGTAGCAAATACTGGGGCATTCTACCCTACTTAAGCAGCGTGACCATACAAGGGTCAACGCGGAAACAGAGAATTAGGACTTTAAGTAGAACAAGTTTGAGGCATTTCATGAGCCAAAAGAACATGGACATGGGATCGGGGACATTCCACGAGCCTCCTGCAGAGCTTGACATTGAAGGGCTTCAGTCTTGAGAGCTTCCACTATCTTGATCCAAGAGCTTGACATCTGTCTTCAGCTTCTTACATAACAGCTTCACCGCATACTGGAGAACAGGATCAATGCCGCTGACGATCTCTTTTCTACTTCTTCAGAGTAGAATCCTGCCCAATATTTGATTAAAGGCATCAGCATGACAAATAATAGACATAGGACTCTTAATAACTTTTCCATCAAAACATGCTAAATTTCTGGACTTCCATATTGCCCAGACTATAGCAACAATACCAAGAGTATGAAAATTTTTTACTATTTGGGAGCCATTTATTGCACCACAACAGCAATGATCAAGATTTGTGGGAATGTCAGATGCACCCAGACATGTTGCAAAAGTTGCCCATACTACTTTGGACAAAATTACACTGGAAAAACAAATATTTTTATAATAATAAGAGGTTAAAGTTTGCGTTTATGAAAGATCGTTGTCTTAAACGACTTCTTTTACCAATACGAAGGAGTATTGCTTACACTAAAACTAGGGGAATCTCACCCGCGTTGCTGGAATTAAGAAAAAATGCAATGATCATAAGGGAAAGTTTCATGATAATTTTAATAATACTCCTCCGTCTCAAAAATAATTTCACGTCTCGCTTTTTTAAGAAGTCAACATGTTCTAACTTTTGACCAAGTGCATATAAAAAAATAATCATATTTTACGATGTGTAGCAAGTATCATTAGGTTGACACCGGAACATACTTTCATAATAAATTTATTTAGAGATAAAAACATTGGTAACATTTTTTTATATACTTGGTCAAAATTAAAATACTTTGACTTCTCGGCAAGTGAGATGTGCAATTATTTTAAGATGGAGGGAGTACACCATTCAACATAAATATATAGAGAAACAATTATAAAATTAATCTACACGTTTTATGAACACCTAGGCGCAAGAATCACGCTATTCGGACTTAAAATGAGAAAGTTATAAAGCAAAACCATTTCAAGGGCATTTCTGCAATTAAAATCATTTTACTAAGGGCCTAAAACTAATACCGAGGACTAAACTGTGATTAAACTGCAGACAGAAGGGTTAGATCATAAAGAACAAAGGCTCTGGATTATAAACATAAAAACAGAAAGGATCAGGGGTCAAACTGTTAAGAACAGGACCCAAAACTTAATCTTTTTTGAACTGGTTTCGACTGTACTGTAAAAACAGGAAAGATCAGGGGTATCTTTAGATCCACCAGACGATCAGTCTGCTCTTGCAGTCTCTGCCTCATTTGAGCCAACTCAATTGTCCTGCTCGAGAAACGCTTGCCTAGCCTGTAATCTGCAGCATTCTGGTACTCACACAGGTAACATGAGCAAATACATGGAGAATGACTCCATGGACGCTGTTCAATCTCCTGATTTGTTAAAGGTGTCATACAAACCTTCAGCTCTACTCCAGAGGAGCCATTCATCTTTGTAGCAATCTTCTTCAGATCAGCGCATCAAGTTCATTCTTCTTGAATGAATCTTCAAAAATATCAAAGCGAGACTGAAAAGGGCTGATCTGAAGATGAATAGGATAAATATCAATATAGTATTATCCACAAAGCCCACAGGATCAAGAAGAATAGGATAAATATCATCTTTCAGGAAAATCAGCAGCCATGTGGGCTTTTAAAACTTAATTGCTCAAAAAGCTGTTAGCACTCCGAGTATTGCATCACTTACAGTTTTGTTTGATTTGGAAATTCAATTTTCCTGTCAATGCCCAGGCCTCAGGAGGGCTTGATCCTGTTTGTTGCCACGAGAACCTTAATCTTGTTTGTTGCTTCAAAACCATCAAGTTGGTTCAGAAGCTCCAGCATGGTGCACTGAACCTCACTATCACCACTGCCACTTTGATTCCATCCTAGTTGATCCAATGGAGTCTATTTCATCCATAAATATAATGGATGGTGCATGTTCCCTGTCAAGGCAAAATTTGATGTATTAAGCGAGGCAAAAATATAATGGACTACAACTATGCAACGTTTATCGCAACAATTTATCTAAGAATCCCATTGAGATAACACTGATGGTGATGAGTGATGACTTGACTGCGACATAAACTGAGAATGTGTACCTAGCCATCACAAAAGTTCTTTTAACCATCGGGAACCCTCTCCAATGTATTTCTGAACCAGCTCAGAACCAGACACCCTAATGAAGGTACAGTCTGTGTGATGAGCAACTACAGGGGCAAGTAATGTTTTTCTAGTACCTGGAGGGCCATAGAGAATGATCCTGAAAGATGAATAGGATAAATATCAATATAGTATTATCCACAAAAATAAAAATAGTTTATTGATACAAAAACATATATAAAGGTTCTGATAAACAAATCCTAACCTTTGGTTGCACAATCCCAAGACTCTCAAACAACTCAGGATGCTTTATTGGAAGCTCAATTACCTGAAGATTGAGTTCCTACGCCAGAGTGCTAACAGAAGGGCAAAACAACAAAAATGTACTGTATGATGAAATTCTTTACACACCTCTTTGATCTATTTAATTTGCTGATCAAGACCACCAATCATATCATATGTAGAATTAGGATCGACTTTGCTGGGCAGAATAACATGAAGCAAATAGTGTGGAAGGTGTGAGCTTTGCAATATCTATATTTTTATCAACATCGACAATATATTTGCCTTGTGGATGCACCTGAGAGATTTCCATAACCAGTTAGACACAGTAGGATATGTGGACACTCAGTCCCATTCAAAACACACGTGCTAATACAAATACATCAGCTATGATAATGATCATACTGTGGACAATGTAAAAGCAAAGAAGCGCCAAGATCCATGGAGTATCGAATGACAGAGGGGCACAACAGGTGGGATCCGAGCAATTCGTTAGGAACTGAGAGCAAGGAGCCGCGCCACCTGAATCGACAGACAATTACCTGTAGCTGGACTCGAGGCGGCGAGGGGAAGCGCCTTTGGCGGTCGCGGGCGGGATGGAGCGCGCGGAGAGGCTCCAGAGGCGGCTCCTGCTGCTGCAGGTCATCTCAGTGGATGACCTTGGGCGCGTGGACCCCTCGACCTCGCCGACCGCACGAGCACCCAGCCGTCCCCCTCCCTCCTCCGGCGTACAAAGATTCGACCGAAAATACCAAAGCGACTTGTCCAATATCTGGGTATGTCTCAATATTGGGCAAACTGTCTATGCATCTCTTCAGAAGCAAGCCCGTAGCACGAGCTGGCACCCAACGGAGCAGCAGGAGGCTCAACCATCCCCTTCCTTGATTCCATAAGCTGTGGTGAGAAGTCCGACGCTACACAGAACATTGTACCCTGGAAATTCGACCAGTATAGAAGAGAAGTTCAGAACAGAAATCACCATCAACATCCTGAACCTAGCTAATTACTCTGCAGCCGATTCAGAGTTTCAGTCTGTTTCAGATATTCAAGTGCTACGATTTGGATATGAACAACAAAGGCAACAACAAACTTAACAACCGAGAGCAAGGAGCGCGCCACCTGAATCGACAGACAATTACCTGTAGCGCGGACTCGAGGCGCGCGGCGAGAGGTGCACCTTGCGGTCGCCGGCGGGCTGGAGCGCGGCGGAGAGGCTCCAGAGGCGGGCGAGCTCCTGCTGCAAGTCGTCCCAGTGGATGACCTTGGGCGCGTGGACCCCCTCGACATCGTTGGCTGGCACGAGCACCTAGCCGCCCCTGGGGTACGGCTGGGGTATGTACTGCGGGTAGTACTGCGGTGGGGGCGGCGCCGGTGCCGGGGCAGGCTCGGAGGCCTTCCGCAGGAGCAGCCGTGGCACCCACCGTGGCAGTGGTGGCAGCAGCAGTCCGGACGGCCACGCCGGGTACGGGTACGGGTACGACCACGGGTAAGGACCTCCACCACCTTCGGCGGCGGAGGCGCGGGCTTCTCCCTTGGGTGGTTCCTCCTTGGGCGGTGGAGGCTTCTCCTTGGGCGGTGGGGGGTGGCTCAACTTTCACCGGCGGCGGCGGGGCGGGCTCCTCCTCCTTCTCCGGCGGCGGCGGGGCCGGTTCTCTTTCTTGGGCGGCTCCTCCTTCGGTGGCGGCGGTGGTTCGCCAATCTCGATCTGCTTGATGATCTTCCACGCCTTGCAGCAGAGCTTGTCGGCGAGCCGGGTCGAAGGGCCCCGTGGGCGGGGATGGTGGAGGGAAAGGGGAGGTCGGTAGGGAGGCGAGGAGCGGCGGCGGGCAGCTGAAGAGGCCGCCGTCGATGCTTCGAAGGGGAAGAGGCCACCGGCCACCCAGACTTGCCGATGCGCCCATGAATATCGAACGAAATCGGCAGCTGAAGAGGCCGCGCTCGGGATGTCAGTTTCAGTGACGTGGACGTCGACGTGGCTTCACCAGGAGGGACATCGCCACGACGCGCAAGAGCTACATTTCAGTTTCAATTTCAGTTACCACTCCCAATCGTCGAGCGCGAGAATTCCAGGATGGATGAATGGAAGACTTCTATATAGGAGTTTTTAGATATCTGGGTTCTATCAATATCTTCTTCTTGTGAGAAAAATATTCTTGAATGATCTTACCTCCACCAGATATTTGCACCATAAAAAATAGCGCACTATAGCGCGGGAATTAGTGCTGCTATGGCGGCTAGAAGTTGGTCAAGCTCCCGCTAAACTATATAGCACACGATTTTTTTATGGATTTCCACGGTTCATCGGACGCCTGCAGCGCATTCATTGATTCTGGGCACAAGAGTGCTGGCCGCTGGCGAAATTATCCATCATCGAACGTACCACCAAGGCACCAACCCCACCTCGCTAGACAACATAAATAACAGCTCTTGTGATCTTTTACGTCAAGTTCACCGAGTGGCTGAGTGAGGAATATACTGATCCTGTTGCTCGAGCTCGTGGTGCAAAAGGTCATGGCGGCCGCTATCATCCCTAGTCCCGACAGCACAAGGTACATGCCATCCGCTATCATCTCTAGTTCTTAATGTTTTACAGTTTTAGAGAAATAACAATATAACTTTGGTAGGGTTGCTGTCGTCACCGGCGGGAACAAAGGGATGGGGCTGGAGGTGTGCAGGCAGCTGGCCAGCAATGGCATCACCGTGGTCTTAACAGCCAGGGACGAGAAGAGGGGCCGCCGCCGTGGAGGAGCTCAAAGATGCAGGGCTCTCCGATGTCATTTTCCATCAGCTGGACGTCACCGATGCTCAGAGCATTGCTAGATTGGCCGGTTTCTTGAAGGCGCGTTTTTGGGAAGCTGGACATCCTGGTAACATGTCATCATCGTCTTTCAAGATTAATTCTCAAGGTTAATTTGGTAGCTAGGGCCGGTGACTGACAGAGGAAAGCCATTGTTTCTGCTTCAATTCCTAGGTAAATAATGCCGGTATCGGTGGGGTTGAGACACTTCCGTCGAAGATCCTGCTGAAAAGGTGAGATCATTACATTCCATTCCGATATATAATCTCAGGAGTATTTTCAGCTCGTAAATCTGAATTGGTGTTGGTGCGTGGAACAGATCAAGGGCATGGATGCGTTTCAGATGGTGGAATGGATGTGGAAACACTGCCGGCCGACAAGCGACGCTGCTAAGGTAGGCATTCAGACAAACTACTACGGGGTGAAGAAGGTGACCGAGGCGCTGCTGCCTCTGCTGCAAGCCTCCTCCGACGGAAGGGTCGTCAACGTCTCCTCCGACGGAGGCGAGCTAAGCGTAAGCTCTTGTGATTTATTCGTACACAGCGCTTCAAACTCCATTCCAGCCATCGATCGCCGAGAGAGATCTGACTGAAACAAGCTCTCGCAGCATCTCAGGAACGAGGAGCTGAAGCAGGAGCCAGACGACATCGAGAACCTGACGGAGAAGAGGCTGGACGATCTGCTGAGCACGTTCCTGCGGGACTTGGAGGCCGGCGCGCTGGACACCGGCGGATGGCCGACGGAGTTCTCGGCGTACAAGGTGGGCAAGATCGCCCTCAACTGTTACTCGAGGCTCCTGGCGAGGAGGCACCCCGAGCTCCGCGTCAACTGCGCGCATCCGGGGTACGTCAAGACCGACATGAGCTTCCAGACGGCCTGCTGACGCCCGCGGAGGGCGCCGCCAACATCGTCAAGGTGGCCCTGTTTCCGGAAGGTATTCGACCGGCGGTTTCTACGCGTTAGGCAAGGAGGCGTCGTTCGTGTGACACCCCGGCCCGGCCCAGACTGGTATGGTGGTGGCGGTCTCCGATTGCTATTATCTACCTGCAGAGCTTTTGATGGTTTGAGACAAGTGTTGCTAGCTGCGGCTTTTTGGTATAAAATAAAATAAAATAAAATCGCCCAGATGTTTTTTGATGGTTTGGACAGAGCTACGCCCGTACCAGTGAGGGGTCACACTGGGCATTGGTGCTCAATGGCCGCGAGCGTTCCTATAGTGAACCACAGTGACGAACTAGCGGCAAATCTGTTGGGTCAGCGGGTGGTTGTCACGAACCGCGCAATTGCGCGGGCTAGGGAGCTTGCTAAAAAATCCACTGCTGCTTAGCTTGCTGGGCTATGCTATCTGAAACACGAGAGGAAGCTTGGTTTTCCGTTGCTGCGGAACTAGACGGAAGTCAGAAAGAGGCTGCTGCGTTCAGGTTCAAGTACGTGTGAGGAATGGAGACATCGTCGTCGTGCCAAGTCTAGGACTGGTCGCATCTTGGATCATTGGATGGATGGATATATGGTCAAATAAATTGCCGTAGCGAAATGAACCATGTGGTTGTTGATTGAGATTTGAGAAATTGAGAGGAGAAAGAAAGGAAAGGTCAACGTACGTGCATTATCTATCTATCTACCTAAACAATAGAAAGTGGAATGGCCTCGGCCAAAACGCCCGGTCACGTCTCCCACAAATCTTTCCCCGCCACTGGATCTGTGATTCTACAGTCAAGATCGTCTAAATCAGCTTTTGCTTTGGCCCGCTTCTCGGCCGAATCTAGTATTTGCCCTGGCTCCTCTTCGTGCTTCTCAGCTACTACACGAAGCCGGCCAATTGGATATATAGCTGGCTCCTGATTCTCAGTCAAAAAATGGCCACTCGTCTCTTCCAAGTCCCATCACTCTCTCCCTCATTGTGTCGAAGCAACGGCGACGACCATGACGCTGCCTGCGGGGCGTGCGGCGATGACACTCCTCCTCCTTGTCCTCCACCTCCGCAGCCTCCTCCCCTTCTCCTTCTCCTCCTCCTCCTCCCTCCCCTTGTGGTGACGCGCATGCGCGTGGTGTTTGCGGGGGGCAGCCGCGGTACAGGAGACGGCGCTCCGCAGGCCTCGTGCGCCGCCGTGGGACGGGCCGGCGCCGGGGAGCACCTTGAGAAGAATGGCTTGAGCAACCTCATCACAGTCAATGTGAGGGATGTACAAGGTGAAGGATTCCTAGAGGAACATTTTGGTGCTACCGATGATGTCTTCTTGACTTGCCCCGATTTTTTGTCTTGCGATACCATCCTGTTGGGTCGATGCTAAAGAAAGATGGTGTCCTATGCTCCTTTTCGCCTTGTATTGAGCAAGTGCGGCGTTGCTTGTGAAGCCATGAAAACATCTTTCACATGTATAGTACATTCTTTTTACTTTGTTTCATCTAGATAGCGTTGATAATGTTTCTTACTTTCCTAAAACATGTTTCAGCCCTAACCAGCCTTGTTTGGTAGGCATAAATAAATAAAATTTGTGCCCAAAAATATGTGATTTCATATCATTTTCATGGATCCCTGAATGGACTACATAATAGGTTCTCATAAGTCATATTGTATACATTTACCTTAAAGAGTCTTATTTTGTTGGTACTAATTGAGCATCTCCTTATATGGAACTCCAACACCTTGCGGTCCTTGGAGGCCAGTGTATTCACATGCTTTCAAATTGCCTTGCTCAAAGGGCTTTACAAAAAATAACCGTGTTTCACAGAGATTAGAACCTTTGAGATTCTTCTTCGCTTGTATGAAGTACGAGGTATGGTTAGTTCCCAACTTTCCAAAATTTTTAAAATTCTCATCACATCAAAGCATTAAATGCACCAAAAGACACATATCCCGAGTATGAAATATAGGTAAATAAAATAACTAATTGCTTGTTTAGATGCATATCATGAGACGATTCTTTTTGAGCCTAGTTACCCCATGGTGGGATAATATTACCACAAACAAATGAAAAGTGATACCATGCTTTTTTGGTTCGCTACAATGCCAATTTCCGTGAATCTAAACGCACCTTGTTGTTCTATAGAGTGTCGCCTCCGACGAAGGCATGTATGGGCCTCTTCTACAAAAAAAGAAGAATATTGACAACACCGGTGAAAACACAAACTGCTCACAAAGGAGTTCCTCCATTTTGGCTAGGCCATGCAGTAGTGCTAATAGGGGATTTTTTTTTAACTATTTATGTTCAATAGCCTAGCTTTTGCTATAAAATAAGGTCTTTCTCAAACATGCTGAGAGCCTATCATTTTTCACTGTCTCCTTGGATTTCAATGCTATGATTGTCTCCTTGGATGGTTATAATCTTTTATCATTGTATTCCACGATCATGTTGTTCTCAAATTCACAAGCAAAGATAGCTTTGTTTGAAAGGAGCATCATCGACTTAAATGGATTGTATTGTTTCATGGCAGCAATGAATTGTGTTTGGTTATGTTATTCTTCCTATTTGTCGTGTATACGTGATTTTTATCTCGCAGCTGTACCAAGCACTTAACTAATATAATCAAGACTGAAATATCTATAAAAATGCCCCTGTTTTTGTTTTTCTTTTAATTATTATATATACTAGAAAAAAATGCCGTCGCGTTGCTACGGGTTGGTCCGTGGGTGTATATGATGTAAAATGAAACAAAACGGCATGACAAATATGAGCAATGTAATTGTGATTAGCATATCTTGCTGAAATCAATCAACAACTACTTTCTAGTTAGATCGGTTATCACAGGCAAGAATACTTTTGGACCTTATATATGTACATATTTAGGAAGGTAACCTTGGATCCATCTAAAAATGTAAAAACTAATCGCAACGCCCAACTGATGCATGTACAATCAAAGGAACTACAGCATTATTATTCACGGAACGAAAGAAACCACCGCAGCAGACACATATCGACCAAGTTATGCAGATCCAGATTAAGAGGACAATGTGTTGATGAATGATGCTACCCACCGACTAAATGATTGGATGACCATGGAAGGAGTGATCAGAAGATGATATCGTCTCCCCACAAGCAACAAGCAGATTTGCCGCAGCCCCATGGAGATGCCCCTCGAGCTCGAGATCCTCGGCTAGCTGTTCCTCTCGAATAGCTTGGCGGCAGCCATTTGGCGCCGATCTCCCTCTTCTTGTAGCCCTGGATCTTCTTGTTTCGAAGAAGTCCTGCGCCGAGCTCGTCAAGCCCTTTGATGTAGCTGATGGTGTTCTCGATCCTGGGCTTGACAACGTTCGCCGGCGTGAGGAAGGATGTCTCGCAGCGATGGCCTTGATGTGCGTGGCGCAGCGACAGCGGCGACCTGCCGCCGCCGTGGGCCGATCGGGACACGTTGGATGCCCCGATTCGCGACGGGGTGGACGAAGGGTGAACTTGGGGAGCTTGACCGCCACGTTCTTCCGGGTGGGACGGACGCCGACGCCAGCACGGCTGGAGGAGCGCCGTGGCGCCGCATTTGGCCTTGGCGAGGCGGAAGGAGGATGCGCACGTCACGCCCATGGACTCTTGGCGATGGCGATATTCTTGAGGATGGCGCGAACTGGACCGCCGCGCCGCCGGACTTCTTCTTCGGCGGCGCCATGCCTGGTCGCGCCGACAAGCCGGACCTTCATGGCGCCGGCATCATCATCGGGCGCCGAGCATCATCACCGTGCGAGACGGCGTTGAGGCACTGGTTTTGACCAGCCATCACACGCCGCTCCTAATTTTGCGCCGCCGATAGATCCGCTTCCGCAGCGTAATTTGGGGAGGAAAAGAGGGGATCGTGGATTCGTAGTGTTGTTGTTGGCGTCAACTATTGAGACTCGTGGTTGTCTATTGGATGGGTTTGGGTTGAGTTGGACATGAATTCGTGGGATTGGACACGTCCCCACAGCGGCAGAAACGTGAGGCTTGATGTTTATCAACAGGCAGATGCGGTGTTCGCCCACGGACGGAGAGGGAAGGAACCGAGTCGAGCGGGAAGCGGAGAGGAGGCAAAAGAAAAAGGGGGAGGCGTAAATTTTCTTTTATTATTAGAGCAAGATAGATTATATTATATTGTTTTAGTTCTTACCACTGAAATATTGTTCTTCCTATTTCTTTTTCTATTATAATATATATTATATTATATTGTTCTTGATTTTTCCCCGTCGCCTTGGCGAGACAGGGTATCGATCCCACGACGCACACCAACTTCTCTCTTCTCAGCCGCCCCACTGCTCCCGCTCGGACTAACGCCACCGCACCGCCCCACAACACCGGTCGCGCCGCCGAGCGACGGCGCGCATCCGCCTCCTCCGCTCCGACCCTCCCGCCCTGCCTCCCGCGTCGTCTTGCCTCTCATCGCCGGCTGAGGAGGAGCCGCAGCGCGTGGATCCAGGGGCAGCGTGTCCATCCCGCCTGAGAAGGGAGAAGGAGCCGGTGAGATCTACTTTCTTCAGCTCCTCCATCTCTCGCAGCTCTCTCTCAGCGCGTTTTGCGGAGATTCGTTGGTAGCGACGGCGGGGCAGTCCCAAGCTTGGCGAATGGCGGCAGCGTCCGCGGCTGCCCCTCCCGTCTCTCGCCAGTCGCCTCGCGCCCTCGCCAAGGCTGGAGCCAGCAGCCGCTGCGCCGCTTTGGGAGCGCTTATGCCCCAAAGCGAAGCATTACCTGTCCGCTTAGCGTTCCAGCGTGCTGAAGCGTGCGCTTAGTGCGACTTCTTGGAACCCTGCTTTTAGAACGGCGTGTTCAGTCATTTTCCAGGAGCAACATTTGTTTTCCTCAAGAAGCTAAAATCCAAGTTTACTTATGCAAGTCTTGTTTCCTCCCTGGAATCTCTGGGGTGTAGAAGCCAAAATCCAAGTTTACTTATGCAGCATTTGTCTTTAGATCAAATCTTGTGCATAATTTCAGCTATTCATTAAGTTGGTCCGCTAAATTGAAGTATCATTTGGAGTTCTAAATGTTGCTCCTTGGTTGTTTTTGGGCAGGGCTTTTCAGTTCAGAGCAGCGTATCAAGATTGTCTCAATTAATTTGTGTATGAGATCAGTTAACTGATAAGGCCATGTGAAGAACCAGTGATCAGTAATTTGTACACTCCAGATTGTAGTATACTCTGAGATGGACGGAAGAGAATCAGGCTTATGGTAAATCCTGGTGAATATTCATGGGAGGTCAGCAAGTTCTGGCCTGACTAAGACTAGTAAAAAAACAGTGCTTCATCTCAGATCAGCAATGGTGAGGATGAGGTTCCCCAAACGTTATCTCATAGTATTGCTGACATTCATCTGCACAAATGTTTGCTACATTGAGCGTGTGGGTTTCTCGATTGCCTATACTGTTGCAGCTGATGCCATCGGTGTGAATCAAGCTAACAAGGGCATGATACTGTCTATGTTCTATTATGGTTATGTTTTATCACAGATTCCTGGTGGATGGGCAGCACAGAGAATAGGAGGTAGACGTGTTCTGTTACTGTCATTCGTATTGTGGTCTATGATATGTGGTTTAATTCCACTTTCGATCCCAACAGAGTAACTATTCTGGTCCTTTTCTGCGCCTATTTGTTGGTGTAGCACAAGGTTTCATATTTCCTGCCATTCACACTGTTCTGGCAGTGGGTGCCACCACAGGAGCGCTCTCGCTCAGTATCTCTCACTACCTCAGGGATGTATCTTGGTGCAGCCTGTGGCATGCTTTTCTTCCCAAGTCTGGTGAAGCACACAGGACCCCAGTCAGTTTTTCTCTGTTGAAGCAGTGTTGGGAGTAGCATGGTCTGTAATATGGTTGAAATTTTCGAAAGTGATCCACCGCGCACTGATCTTCCAAAGGTATCAATGCCAAAAGTGGCATCTCGAGAGATGATTAAGGCACAAGCAGGGGGGTTGTTGCACCTCGCACGGTAAAGATCCCGTGGTGAAGGATAATATTCAGTCTACCTGTTTGGGCAATCGTTGTAAACAACTTCACCTTCCACTATGCCCTGTATGTTCTTATGAACTGGCTCCCTACCTATTTTGAGCTGGGCCTTAAGCTTAGCCTCCAGGATATGGGTTCCTCAAAAGATGCTTCCCTATTTCAATATGTTCATTTTCTCCAATATTGGTGGTGTGATTGCTGATCACTTGATTACAAGGAGGATTTTATCTGTTACCAAGACAAAGGAAGCTTCTGAACACCATCGGGATTCATTGTCTCAGCGTTTGCACTCCTTGCCCTTCCTTTATTCAGCACACCCTCCGGCACTGTAATGTGTTCAGCTATATCCCTTGGTTTTTCTTGCTCTAGGAAGAGCAGGGTTTGCTGTAAACCATATGGATGTTGCTCCGAAGTTTGCTGGAATAGTGATGGGGGGTCTCAAATACGGCAGGGACACTGGCTGGAATTGTTGGTGTCGGCCTCACTGGGAATATTCTGGAGGCGGCAAAGGCTTCTAACAAGGATCTAACAGACTCGAAACCTGGAAAACAGTCTTCTTTGTTCCAGCATACCTTTGTATTTTCAGTTCTGTCATTTTTTTAATCTTTTCGACTGGTGAAAAGATCTTTGAATAAAGGGTGATTATTTTTTGCCTATTCTTTTCTTCTCATTTACAGTGAGGCAGGGTAGCAAAACGGGAATCTTACATGTATCTGTAGCATCTGTTACTAGATTTCAGATTTCAGACTGTATCATACACATGATCTAAAGTTATGTCAGGAAAACTCACATTTTTCATTATGAGGACTCATCTCATTGGCACAGTCGCACTCACATGTGAGTGCAGCTAACAGAATTTGCTGTGCACCAAGGTTATCTTATCTTCTTGGTTTTAATCTCACCCAAAGTTTGTTAAGTTCCCTTAGCTTTGCCCTGTGATGTAAACATATATGATTCCAATGAGAATAAACGGCATTGCCATTTGCTGATCTGCATGGCCATTGTTGAGTTGAGGCAAATTCACTAACTTAAATGCTCTGAACCTTTTTTTTTTTTTTTTGGAGTCTTTATTTGAGTTGCAGTGATATACTGTGTTTCCAGCATCTGCGGAAATCACGGTTCAGGTGAGCATGTGTGTTTACTTAGTAGTATATGGTGTGTTTTTTTTCTGCCCAGATGATAGCCTTGGTTAAATGCTTATCGTTTCTTAATTCTTCATTCATCCTTTTTGAAGTTATTTTTCTTGTCTGCACAGGATTTCTTGACAAATTGACTTCTCTGAATGTGCATGGGCTAGATGAACACTGACACTGACCATATTATATATATATTATTAGTTCGAGCTTGGTTGTGCACAGCGGTTTCTTACTTCTGGTTTTCAAGTAACTTTGCTTATATAGGAGTATGTATCTGAAAAAAAATAACATGTGCAGAAAGTATATAATTTGACGCCAGTTTGGAACTCTTTTTCTCAATAATGTTTTCATACAGGTTGTTGTCACACTCAAATCAATCCAGTGCCCTCGTTGAGAGTAGGAGGTGGTCTCGGTCACCAGATCTGGGCTGGGCAGTGGCAGGAATGCAGGATGGATGGTGTGCGTGCATCATGCGCATGCCATGCTTCATTCTTCACAAGCTAATAATCAGTACTACTTCAAGGAATACAATTATTATTCTACTAAATTTTGAGGAACTGTAGACTCATAATGCACCGTCTCATCTGGAATCGAGTGATTTCTCGAACAAAACACTCCATTACATCGCTAAGAGTACGTGATGTCACTCTGATCGCCCTGTAATAACAGCCCCGAAGAGAATCAATTAAAAGACTAAAGAGTACTTAGCATGTGGCAGACTAGGTACAACACCTCATTTTGCCCACTATTACACTAATCGCGATGGAACACATGCCAACTCCAGTTCTGAGATGGAGCAGCCTCAGCACTACTAGGGGCATGCCCAACAGAGCCTCTAACTGGGTAGCATGAGTGAGCAGTGGCAGCACAACCTCCTAGGCAATACCGGCAGCAACCGTTTGCAGGAGCAAGGTTGCCGTTGGACGAGAACTGAGCAAGGGCTTCCAACGAGTAGGCCCAAGCCGGTACGATACTTCCTTGCCGTCCAGGTTGGTCATCGCCGTGCAGTAGTGGCGGCCATCTCACCATGCATTCGGTACCATCCGGTGAGATATACCCGATAAGGCATTCAAAGTGCAGCGTCTTGTCTACCATGACTCCGAATTCCCGGACCGTATTCAGCACCTCACATTCTTCAATGTCGTCATCACCCAATGCCAATGGGCCAGCATATATCTTCAACCTGTCGCCAACCCGGTAACCACGATTACGAGACCAATAGATCCGCTGGCAGAGAGGCTTGTACTTATTATTACAGGCACTTCTTGGTCTTGCTCTTGCAACATTCACCTAGCAACGCATCAATCAAATCAAATACATACATTTAAACAGCATCAGCTTTCCTTGAATAAAATCTACCACAGTAGCTTTTTCTTACCTGTTGGCCATTGATGACGTGGCCTGCTGGGTCGGCGAGGGCGTGGCCGGCGTCCGCGGGGCGGGGAAATTGGACGAACGCGAAGCCACGAGGAAGGCCGCTGAGCCTGTCCTTAGGCTGGCAGACGTTGGTCACCTCCCCCGTAGCGACAGAAGTGGCGGCGGAGGTCCTCATCGCTGGTGCCCGGGGCGATGCCGCCCACGAAAAAGCCTGCCGTTATTCTCCGGCAGGCTCATCGCCGGTGACTAGTTTTGAGGCACCTCAAACGCTGGCGGAGGCGGCGACGGGGGTTGGGCTTGAGTCGTCACAATTTATGGAGGGTTATTATTGTGTTACGCCCGGCTTCCAAAATAGATGTCCGTGTCCGATCACAATACTAGTTCGAACCTAACCGCCGCCATGTTTTATATTGACGGGAGAGTAAGTGGTTAGATTATTGTCTTTGTTTATTCCTTCTCTGTACAGTACAGTTTTTTTTTTTCCCCTTTCTAGTTTCTACCTTCTAAAAAACTTTACGGTATGCCGCCCTTATGAAAAAACCACTTAAACCCTCCCACCTAGATACACGCGGGTTAGATTTAAAACCACATAGGTGGAGGAGTTTAAATGAAAAAACACCTGAGACGTTGGACCCAGATCTTGTGTGGTTTTAATTGATGGTTGTATATGTTGACGCTTAAACTTGGTTGCATTACGATACGTTGCCTTCAAGGTGTTCTTTTTCGGTGGTTTTGCTGACATGGTAGTGGGGTCCACTTTGTCACTTGGCCACTCTCTTGGAGCTCTTATATAGAAAACATACGTTTTTTCATATACAATCGTAAGAAAGATAAACTTTATATCCGAGTTGTAGAGCTCAACCCGGTCTAGGACTATATAGTTGATAAATTTTTTTATATTAGGTATAGATTTTATAGGCTCAAATAATCATTTTTAAGTTACTAGTTTAAGTTTTTTTTTATTTTTTTTTTCCAAAGGATCCTAGACGTTGACATAGTCTATACTAAAAGTTGTAGTTTTAGTAAAGTATGCAACTTCGTAGTTACAACCTTTTTATATATATAAGGTTGTTTAGAGGTCTAAATGTTTGTTCTAAGTTTTTTTAAAAAAACTTTCGATATTGGCGTGGTCGACGCTAAAGTTGTAGTTCTCAATATAAATTTGTAGTTGATAATTATTACATGAGATCGTATCAAATCCTAGATTTTTGTTCTTTGAAAATTTTTTTAAACATGAATTTCAATTTTGAGAATTTAAAATGATTATCGGGTCCCAACTCAGAAGCCGCGGAGACGAATCCAGTTGTGACACATGGAGATTCATCCGTCCTCGATGTTCTACAAGGATCATGCCGCAAGCCGAAGCGGAAAAAGAGCACCTCAGTTGGCTTAGCTTTCGCAGCTTCGCAGACGCCTTTTCCAAAAGCGAGAAGCAGAAACACCGCAAACTTCGAGGGGGCCAAAGCATAAAAACGCACAAGTTTTTTTTTTCCTCATATTTGAATTGAATTGATGAATTTTATATAGGGCACCGTCTGTGCTCCCTTCTATTTATTTACAAATACATGCTTGAATTGATCACACACGTATATTTTTTGATTGCACATGTAGGTGTGTCAATGTACATCATACATGTTTATAAGTAGCTATCCTTTTAGCTCATCGGACTGGCACATATATATGATGCCACCATGTAAACTATTTTTGTGGATGGTCATTTAATCCGCAATTTTAGTATTCCTCGGTGGGAAACCCTAGGTCAATCCCCATGCTCCCAGGCGAGGGGGGGGGGTGGCAAATTCCTCCACCAAAACAATGAAAACAAGGTTCCGCTAGGGCGAGGCAAGTAGAGACGGTGGCAGCAACCACCACCACCATGACCGGTGTCGCCGATCTTCTAGGAGCTACCACGGCGGCTGGTGCTGCTGCTCTGGAGGTGCCACAGATGACAATCATGGTCTGTAGTGTAATTTTCTTTAAGGCTATCGAAAGTGAGGTTTTTTTTTTTTGGAAACTGGGAGAGCGGGGATAAACTTTTGGATGTAGAGTTCCCGTGATAGAGCACTGATTATCTGTTTTTTTACTAGTAGCAAATATATGGATGCAATGTTATCTCACACATTGTACGCTAAGGACAAGCTTGTTTTCTTGTTTGTTTTGGGTGCTTCGGTTTTTTATCTACTCTTTGAGCTCTCTGATTTTCCCCAAATTATATTAGTTTTTAATATAGGTTTTGCACAAATGTAGGGTTGTGGCATGTAAGTTTTACAAATTGTGTGAATATAAGGCCTTCTATCAGAGGGTGCCCAAGTGCATGGTCCAAATCTGAATCAAATAGATTATATTTATCAACATCCAGGACTACCTGCGGCTCTGGGACCTCGTGGAGCATGTGGACCTCAACCACAATGAGGACTGGCTGGTATGGAAGTGGTCTCAAGTACTCTGCCAAGTCAGCATACGCGGCTCTAATGTCCACCGCTCACCCTATTCTGGGCTGTAAGAGGATCTGAAAAACATGGGCACCCCTACGAGTGAAGATCTTAATGTGGCTAGCGGTGCGGAGGAGATACTGGACTGCCGACAGGAGACGATGGCACGACCTGCCGGCGAACGACAACTGCTTCCTCTGTGATCAAGAACCCGAGTCCATTGACCACATCATAGCCTCCTGCTCCTTCTCCAGGCAGGTATGGTAGACAATGCTTGCGGTACTTGGAGTTGATTCCTCTCAAGTGGGAGATGCCACGATGCTAGGCTGGTGGGATGGTTGGTGGTAGAGATGGCACTGAGAAAAAAAAGGAAGGGAAGCAGATGGCGGCGACGATGGCGCAGAGAAAAAAAGGAAGGGAGTCGATACCCTGTTCATACTTACGGATTGGCTACTTTGGAAGGAAAGGGCGCTCGATGCAGCCGAACGGAGACCGCCACCGCCAGCCAACTCCTCGTCACGCTGGCGCCGACCTATGGATCGAGGCCTTGCGTGGCGACGGCGGCAAACTAAGTTGTCTAATTCATGAGTAGTAGTCGCCTTAGGGCACCAAACCTTTTCCCCTCTTGATCGCGCATTTGGCGTGCTGTAAAACTCCAAGAGGAAGCGCTTATTGTAAATCTTAAACTCCAAGAGGAAGCGCTTATTGAATAAATCTTTTCCCCTCTTGAGCACGTCAACTTTTCCCCTCTTGATCGCGCATTTGGCGTGCTATTGTAAATCTTTTCCCCTCTTGATCGCGCATTTTGGGGAATACAATGATGTCGAAAAAAAAATATATTTATCAACATGCACACACACTAGACCTTTTTAAGTTCTATATATATCTCTATTTACTTAAACAATATTTTATTGTGCATAAAGTATTTTTTTTTTCTGATATGAATTGCATTCTATTATTATTTTCATTCTTTAACTTAAAGACACGTAAAAGAAGTTGAAATGGTATTATTTACACCGTAGTGCCGCCATGTTTTGCATTGACGAGAGAAATACGAACAGAGCGATTCATTATTGTTTTTACTACCACCTTAAAAAGGTCGCAAGGAAAACAAGAAAGATCAAATTGCGTCAAGAGTTGGAAATTAACACCTACGTGTCCTATCATATCCTAGAGAAAAGAAGAGGAAATTGCTTGACAACATGGGGAGGGACGATCGGACCAGAGTACACACGCAAGTAGAACTACCAAGAAGACGGCGACGACGACCTAGCTAGCAGCAACGACACGGACGGCGGTGCAGTTGTTGATGCTTAGGCGCCGGGCGCGGCGTCCTTGGAGCGGTTGTGCACATACTCGCGGGCATAGTCCTTGACGTGGCTGGCAGTGTCGGCGATCCGGCTGCGCGCGTAGTCCACCCGGTCGGCGCCGACGGGGTGTCGCCCCGTGAAGTAGCGGTACATCCAGGTACCCACGGCGAGCGCGGCAACGACGAAGCCGCAGGCGGAGAGCGCGACGGCGGCGAGGACGAAGAGCGCGACGGCGATGGGCACCCAGATGGGGCTGGTGAGCAGCGCGATGGGGCCAAGGAACACGAGCGCCACGACGGCGCCCGTCAGCGTGAGCCCCGTGAGGAGCAGCAGCACGGCGCCGGAGATGAGCAGCGTCAGGAACCCCACCACCTGCGTCGAGTTGGGCGCGTGGGTCTGCACCCGACGCAGCAGCGTCGCCGACGACGGCGGGTCCGCCGATGGGTGCTCCATGCCGCCTTGCCCGTGCCCGTGCTGCTGCTGCCGATCTCCCATGCTCCTCGCTGGCTGTCGCTCGCGCCCGCGTCGTCGCCGGCTTTGTGGGAGTCCGGTCGGTGGTGGTGTCGGTCAGGAATGGCGTTGTCTGGTGGCCTGGCAGTAGGGACATGGCGGGGAGGAGTTAAAGGCGCGGAGAGGGACGTGCCCGCGCCGGCACGTGTCCGGGCGCCGAGCGTGCATGCGCGACGTGTGTGGCGGGGGAGACCACCAACGGACGTCCTGCCTCGCTCGCGCTGCAGCTCCTGGCGGCCGGCCGTGCATTTCTTCTCACCGTGCTCTTCGGATCACGCACTGCTGCGTGGTCTCGGCGTTCCAGCCATCTACTAGTGTCTGAGCTCACCGGCACGTGTGCGAAGGGCCTCGAGTCGACGACGTGGCGACCACGGCGCAGGTGGCCAGCACGCGTCGCGGTCGCCATGTGGGCGGGGCCGCGGGGCAGGTTTTGTTTGTCGTGTGCGCTGCTACGCACGGAGATCATCATCACTGGTGAGCTGGAGAGCTCGACGGTGTTCACCGCGACAGGTGGCGGCACGAGGAGTGGCGCCGCCCCGGTGTGGCACTGGCACTGGTCTCCGGCGGTGATTGCACGGCAGAACCGAAGGTCTCGTGGCCGGCCCGGAAGACGGTGGGCTGCGGGAACATTTTGGGTTCCGTGGGCTGGATCCTGGTTAGATTTCGTGGGCTTGATGAAAATTTCGTTCTGAGACACGTCGACGAGATGGGCCGGCTAACTGCGACTCCCGTTTGGATTCTCCGACGAGCGGCCGCGGCCGGAACCGGAACCCACCGGGGTTCTTCCGCCCACGCCGCCACGCGACGGCGACACTGCCACCGCGCTCGGAGGCGCTGAAGCCAGCCGAGAGGCGGCCCCCGGTGACTAGTAGGCGGCCAGATCACCGCAGCTGGCCACTGGAAGTGTTCGGTTCCACTTCCACGTTCAGTGGAGCTCGCCGCCGCAACCTCGACCTTCTCTGTTCAGGTGGATTTTTGTCTTGATATATGATTCTTCATTCAAGTCAGATCTGCTGTTCTAGCACTGTAACTGTGTGGTTGGTAACACGTAGCGGGTCAATTTCTTCAAAATATCGAATGCATTTTTTTGGGTGGTGGTGGGGGACAAAGACGCCAAGGTTCATCTAGAGGAATTATCTCCATCTCCATGGGTGTCCCATGGGTTTGAATCCATTTCATTTTTAGTAGTACGCAGTAGCAGAAGCATGCCCAGCTGAAAAAAAACAGTTGCAAAAACATGCATCTCATGCGATTCATTTTCTGGAACTGCCTGTTTACAGTTACAACCTAAGCTGAAAAATGTATAGGTATGGCATGTACAACTTGCTGATAACTTAAGCTACACAATTAGGCAAAACTGTTATACGTATGCACAGAACCTGATAACTTGTACATTCTCTTAGCATATACAACTTGCTTGACACACACCGGAATTTAAACTTCTCTTCTGTACACTTACACTACACAACTAAAAATCAGTTTTAAGCAAGTAAGACCAGATGTGTGTTCAACTTATGCTTTCGCCTTCAGATATCTGTTGAGCAGATGTCTGTGTGGTCATCTTGCTTCTTAGCTCTTCAAAAGCTTTCATGCTTTCTGCATCAAATCCCCCAGCAAACTGCAGAAGGTAGAGGAATGATTTACTGAAATTCACCTGTGAAGCACCTGGGTTTTGAATATCTAGATGTCAGGATTTTACCTGATGAACCGGAAAGCGAACCTCACACCCTGGAGAAGCAAAAACTCTCTATTGGGCTCTTTTTCAGTGCCTTCCAATGCATCAAGTTCTGAGGCAACCCTCTTCATATACTTGTTCGCAAGCTGAACTGATGCCAATTTGATCTGTTCCAACATGCAAATGAAATAGTGAGTTCATGTAGGTCATAGGTGCATACTTTGAGTAAAATCATACTCAACTTTGTAAGGAATTAAAAATGCATGTCTTCTTTAACACAAGGTTGCAAAATTGGAGTGTATTCTAGAGATGCACACCTTGCCAACTACACCAGAATCAGACAGCCAGTCAAATGGGATCCCATACTCCTTGTAGCGTGAGACGGTCATGTCTCTTTATGCGGAGTAGTGCATAGACACTCTGCTCCACTCTGGCATAAGTATTGACGCTAGTTAGTACCATCACTTTGGGTAAAATACTAAAATTATGTTCATCACATCTCATACAGATCTTAAACCAGGCAAAAGTATTGCTGTTTCACTCTGAAGGACTTTGTTAGAGAGAATACTAGGTCTGGTGAGACACTTACTTCTCAAGCAAAGAATACATCTTCTTGAGAGCTTCTTCACATGCAAGTTGTGGATCATCGGTAAAGGATGAAACCTTGTTCTGTAACTTTATCAGATCCTGGTACTCAAAAGCTGCTTCTCTTATTGCATCTGTTTTACTCTCTGGCCAATCAAAATGCTTTAGCACTGCTCGCTCATCAACCTAAAATGTTTGTTGATCCTCTTTAATATTAGAACATGTGTCATAAGTAAAATAACTGGTACTTTGTAAAAAAAAAAGGTGTTGTATGAAGGGCATGTTCGGGCTGCTTACCAAGAAAGACAACTCCTCATCCAACCAATTTACAAATGCAGCAACATCATCAATATTTACAAAGCTTGCTGCTCGGACCTCATTTGCTAGAGACTCAACAAATTCTCCTTGTGTCTCCACATCAGCTTTTACCTGAAGTGTTCCATGTTTTTATAAAGCATTTATCACTTTTCATTTTTATAAAATTTTATTACTAGTTATAATTATGCATTAATAGTGGAACTCATAAATTTGGCAGGATTCGCAGCAGAAAAATACTTACAGCTAAGAGGAATGTTGATCTGTTCTCAATCTCTCCAATCATGTTACTCCTGGCATCAGAAACATTGGATGACATTGATCCCAAAGATGTCTCTCTTTTTGCTTCACGCTTCATGAGACTTTGATAGAACTCCACAATCTCCGGTGCACGGTGTACCTTGTCACCCCCACCAAGGTTCCTTGGTAGAGCACCTGGTGGTGGGGCTGGAGGTGGTGGTGGAGGAGGGTGGGCCACCTGCTTTCCCTGGAGGTGGTGGTGGAGGAGGAGGGCCACCTGCTTTCCCTGGAGGTGGTGGTGGAGGAGGAGGTGCACCTGGTGCACGTGGCATTTGTACTCCACTTGCAGTATTGGTAGCCCCTGAAGCAGTGGTTGAACGAGGGGGGAGGTGGTCTGGGAACTCTTGTTGCTCTCTTCTCAATGTTGGCAAGCTTCATCTGGCTCACCACCAGGGTGTTGTTTTGGTTGTCACTGGATTTCTCACTGGATTCACCATTAGCTGCAGGGGATCTCTCCTTAATTTGAGCAAGTTTCGGAGGGAGTGCACCTTTAGGAGAGGAAATAAGAGCTGAACTGTGTCCACCGCCAAACCTTTGTGCTCTTGCTTGCCCAGCCTTCTCTTTTATTGCCTTCTCCCTCTCAGTTGCAAGTTTGTGCCTATCTTTGTAAGCAGGATACTTCTCATCAGCAAAACCTTCGACTGTCTTAGACATCAATTGGAATGACGACGCGACATTTTCATCGTCCAAGACATCATTGGGATCCCTCTTTCCATATGTTGTTATGGCTGTACCATCTCCAGCATTTTTTAGCATGAGAGCTTCCAGGGGGCCCTTTGGTTTCATCCTTGGAGAACCACTGATTGGGGAGCCTAAACTACTGCTGTCATCCTTGCTCCTTCCCCACTTTTTGAATTTTTGCATCAGATTAGACCTTTTGCTTAGGAAACTGTATCTGCTGGAAGAACTATCAATTGAAATGTTGTCAAAGTCTTCGCTTCCAGGTGAAGAAGGAATTGAAGAAACACTCTCAATGTCTGTGTCACCATGACCCCGTTCAGATCCTGCATACTCCAACATCAGTTGTTTGGCCCTCTCCTGTGATTTGGGGCTCAGTGTCCTGTTAAGATCACGTGCAGACACCTTCCCTGATGGAGTCTGATAGTTGCGGAGTTCGAATCTCAGACAGGCATTCACCCAGCGCAGGTATACCAACTCCTCTACTTCACTGAACCTGTTCATCTGTAGGCCTTCCACTTGCTTTGTGAGGTCCTCATTTGTATGCCTCAGCTTGTTTATCTCTTCTCTTGCGTCGGCAACTACATCACTCTACATGATATAAATGGTAGGGTATGCCATTAGCACATGTTCCTGCTTCCCAAAGTATATCAAAACTATATGAATACTTTGCAGAAATCACTAGGTGCATTCTTGCCTCCTAGAGAATCTTAGATTCTAAGATTCAAAAAAAAGGATCTTAAATTCTGATGTAGTTATTAAATGCAATGCTACCATTTCAAATCATGCTTTAGTATGTACTTTAAGTAACTGCATTTTCATTGTACTGGTCTGAAAATATGTTAATAATTAATAATGCTAGGCTGTGTAATCACTTGCATAATGATAACCATATATAAGAGGAAGCTACAATTTTTCCGTCATCTTTCATGAGTGTTTATGATGAGAAAGGCAACTTGTAGATACTAATAGTACTAAGATACCTCAGTTATTTTCCTTCAGCTGCATCCAATTTCACAATGAGATCTCTCTTCTCATACAACAACTCCTTGTTCTTCCTCCTTAGCTCAAGTACCTCCACTTCCAACTCCTTGAGCTTCTTCAGCTTCCGCTCAACCTCGGCTTCCTTTTTTGCCGCGTCTTCCTCCTTGGCCTTCAATCCGATGACCTGCTGTTTCAGCAGCATCAGCTGGCCTTTTGTCTGGCCTGCTTCCAGCTGTATCTGTCGCTGCAGCTCCTTGATCTTGCTCCTAGCCACTTCGAGCTCTTTCTTGGCAACTTCTCCACGTGCAACGTCATCTTGCAGCTTCTTCCGCTCCTCCTGCAGTGAGTTTATGGTGTCGTTGAGCATGTTGATCTCCGCTGTCTTGATCTTGAGCTGCTTTTGCAGCTCAGCGGCGTCAGTCTCCATTTCCTTCATTCCATAGTACTCCAGCAGCTCAGCCTCAAGCTTCGCCTCCCTCTCTTCCATCTCGCTCACCAGGCTGCGCAGTCTCTCTATCTCAGAGGCCTGGTTAGCCATGTAAGCAAGCTCGCCCTCAAGCTTCGCCTCCCTCTCTTCCATCTCGCTCACGAGGCTGCGCAATCTCTCTATCTCAGAGGCCTGGTTAGCCATGTAAGCAAGCTCGCCCTCAAGCTTCGCCTCCCTCTCTTCCATCTCCCTCACCAGGCTGTGCAGTCTCTCTATCTCAGTGGCCTGGTTAGCCATGTAAGCAAGCTCACCCTCAAGCTTCGCCTCCCTCTCTTCCATCTCCTTCACCAGGCTGCGCAGTCTCTCTATCTCAGAGGCCTGGTTAGCCATGTAAGCAAGCTCACCCTCAAGCTTTGCCTCCCTCTCTTCCATCTCTCTCACCAGGCTGCGCAGTCTCTCTATCTCAGAGGTCTCGTTAGTCATGTAAGCATTGTACCGTGACCGTCCATTGACATCAAACCGATCACGTGGTATAGGGATGTCAATCTCTCCTGACAGGAGGCTCTCGATCTCGGAAAGCATATCATCATCGTCATCGTCTAGTGAACGGGCTGAGTTAATTATGCCACTGATTGTTTTAACCTCTTCCTTCTCTTCTTCTTTCTCCCCCTGTAACAGCAGTTTGAGAGATCAGCATGACATAGGCCACTAATACAGCACAATTTTCGTTGAGCACACTTTTACTGATATAAGATATACATACATGGTCAGAATTGTGAGCCTTATCGTCCCTTTTCCTTGCTTGGCCATTGTCTGAAAGCAGGGATGTTTGAATGAAGAACTCAAACGAACAGAAGAAACCTATAGAAGAGAGTGCAGAGCAAGATTGGTACCTTTTTGTGCCTGCCGCCATTGTTAGTTCTCTGAAGAGTTAAAGCTGCGACAGAGGCTACAACGACAAAGCCTAATCTCACAAGCATGACTCCGTTCACTCATCACTCTGCCGCCGGCCTCAACCGGCAGGAGGGCCAAGACGGGGAGCCTCTACTCATCAAGAAATGGTGAAGTAGAAGAGCAGGTATGAATGGCCTAGCAGGCTAAACTCTCTTCATATCTTTAGGCTTTATCCCAGAGATGGATTGGAGGAGCTGCTTGCCTGCGAGAACTGATGAACATACACCACCAAAACATGTGGCTGGTTTTATTCTTCCCATTTTGGCGCTGCAATTGCCTGTATGTGTTTATCCGCTTACAAAAACGAACTCATGTATCACAAAAGTCACTTTCTTGCTTCTGTGTCCAGTACTGTGATACTATCTGGTAGCTGACAAAGTTTCCATATGCTGATGCTACCAGGAGGAAAGCGAGCCTCTTGGCGACTGATTTGGCCCGGCCTTGATGCACGGCGTGATTGTGGCTTGGAAGCTAGTAGGCCCATTTGCTAAGCTCGGGAATGGGTGGTGGCTGGTGTGCTTGGGTGTCACAGGAAAAAAAATGAGGAGGGGGGTTATCAGGCTCACAGGATGGAGCATGTCACTATCCTAATTTGGATGTTAGTCTAGATTTATTTTATCCAAAGCAGTAGTGTTTTTTTTTTACTATTGGCAGAGGCGCTGTTGCTTTTTACTGTATCACTGGAAAATTAGACTGGCTTTTGACTGGACGTAAATGCAATAACTGCTCTTGTTAACCGCCACTATTTACCTCCGTAATTCATTTAAATTTAAATTCAGATATATTGTACTGGAAGATTATTTTGTTGGATAAACTGAGCTGCTCACTGATAAGAGCTACTAGCAGGGGTGGCCAGTTGCAAATTGCGTTATGGGCAGAGTAGCTAATCATGAATCGTTTGATCATTTGTCTTTATTGTACCAATCCATGAATCCAACCTTGAAGACATAGTAAGCATACAAAATAATAATAATGAGTATGCAATAATAGGAATTGTATTGCTGTGCCGAAAGCAGTAAGCCGGCAGTAAGCCAAGTAGGTAAAACTGCAAGATTGGATAGATCATCCGCTAACGAGTATTGCGACAGCGTGGTTGTTCATCTGATGGTTTTCTGCGGTGATAAGCCGGTGATGATGTTCTATAAAAAAAAAAAAAAAAAAAAAAAAAAAAAAACACTCTACATTGGTTGATAAGCCATGTTGGTAAGTTAAAGCAACCAGGGGAGACATCAACCTCACATATTTCAGAACTTCACCGACCTTGTTTCATGGACTTAGTTCTCATGCTTTGATGTCAAGTCTATATATACACAACATACAATTAGCCCTGCTTAAAGACGGGCTCTGATTTTTTGTTTAACACGCATGAATGTATAGCTCAAGATACAACCAAATAGTACTGAGGCTACAGAGAACAAATATTCACAAGAGTTCATGGGAAGAAAGCTAAAGCCAGTTTAAAATTCAATCCTGTTGCTAGATGAACAACCAAAAAAAAATCTCCATAACAGTGACTCCCAACTTTCTGCATCCATCTTCAAAACATCTCTCTTCCTCTTTAAAGAACAACGACGAACTTCTTATCCGGCCCTTGAAAATAACCTGCATGAAAGAATCTTACCCGACCTCTTTAAAGAACAGCGACGACGACCTTGTATATTCAGGTGTTGCAACACCACCCCCAAACAAAAAAAAAAAAAAAAAAAAAAATCCAGGTTCAGGCACTAGAGCTAAATTGGTAGACATTCATCAATGATTCGTCCAATGAATCTTTCTTCTGTAGCTAACATTTTCTTTCCCATGGTGTCCAATCATCATTAAATGTTATATTAAGCCCCTATTTAGATCTACAAAGAAAATTGAGAATGGGATCCAAACACTTAGAATCGTAAAATGTTTTTTTTTTTTCCTTCAATACACACAAGCAGTGCGTATCATTGTATTAGGTAGGAGAGAGTTTAACAATCCTAAAATCCAAGTATCTACTCCAAATCTACTATCTGGAGACTTTTCACTGTGCAGACAATAATTACTAAGAGAACGAGATTCAAACACTCCTCATCTTTTTCTTTATCTAGAATCAAAATTCTACAAACAACATTCACTATCTAAAATTCATAATCTCAACTATAAATGATCCGAGAGCAACTAAGGGCGTGTGCGGTTGCCAACCCAAACACGCCACGCCCTAGCTGTGGTCGCCACAACACAAAAGATGTTGTTTGGTTCTCATCTATGGTTTAGTCGCCACAACTTTTTATCTTGTCTTTTTGCTTCTTGTGCTTGTCATCTAGTGTGTGTGTGATAGTGTGGCGGAGCTTTTCGGCGCGCCGCTGGCTATATGACAACACTTGGCCTTGAACTAAACAACCTCTAAGTTTTCCAGCCCCCTCCCCAAGGACCTCAACCATCCCCTTTGCCTTGGTGATCCTACACCATAGATGAGAGACCAAATTTTCTTTCCAAATTTTCATGACTGAGCCATAAAGAACTTGAGAATGAGAAACCGAAGGAAAAAAAAAAAACAGTTTGCTAGATGTGTCTGCTGCGGCGACGTTTATCACGTCCGTGCTCGTGCTCCCCACCCCCGTCCCACTAGGATCGGACCGGACCGTAGCGGCAGTTGGTTGGCAGCGTCGGGCGGGCCCACCCAAAACCGGCACGAACTGAACCGCCACTTCCCCCACACGCCCCCTCGCCCACCCTGCCTCGTCTCGCCTCGACACCACCCCCCGCGCGCCACGGCCTCGGCCTCGCTGCCCATCCCTGCCCTGCTCCGCCATTGCTCCCCGCCCTCCCATCCGCGACGCGCTCCCCGCGGCAAGCGGGCGTCCCCAGGTCCCCCAGGGAGCACGCACGCCCAATGCCCAGGGCGCGCGGTTTATGGGCGGCCGCGCCCGGTCCCTCCTCCGCTGGCTCCGTCACCGCTCCCGCCGCGTCTCCTCCTCTTCCTCCTCCTCCTTCCACCTGACCTCCACCACCACCACTAACAACAACGACAGCAGCCAAGACCTCCGCGCCCGCTCGCTCCCGCACCAGTTCCACGCCGACGAGGAGGAAAGAGGGAGGTTGAAGAAGGAGGAGGAGGAGCGGGTGGCCGGAGAAGAGATCGCCGCCGACGGCCCCGAGCCCGCGTCTGAGGTGTGCATTGTCTTGGGGATCCGGAGCCGGGTGCAGGACCCGTGCGCACCGACCCGTCGCCACGCATGGATCCGAGCAAAAAGGTTGGGTCAACTCAACATCATATCGTCCCCGTGATCCTTGCCACTTGCTTTGCTTCTTTCATGTTCCGCTTCTTCTGACGTCATGTCTGGATCCGTCCGCTGTCTGTCGGTGAGGGCGGCTGCTCACTTGCGTCGTCACGAGACTCCTCTAATGGTCGCGATTAGCCCTGCTGTTTGTTTCGTAGAGTGGTGCTGCCGTGCTGGGGCTGGGCAGGCTGAACGGAACGGATCGACCGATCTTGTTCTTGCTAGTTCCTTGGATGTGCGTAAGATGGTGGGTCGATTGGGTCATCGAATGATGCTTCGGTTCGGTAACGGGGGTCATTGCTCTTCTGATTTGCAAATCGCCGTAATACATACATCTGCGATAACTGTCTGTTCGAGTCCTTTTCGATGCAAAATGCTTTCCAAAACGCGTGTCCTTTTGAATGCAGAACGCGTGGCAGTTTAAGGAAACCGCTTGTGCTTTATGGAAACAAACAATCGTACATCCTGCAGTACTGCCTTTTGGAGGATTAACACTACGCCTCCACTGCCCATTGCCTTTTCTTGTAACTGGCATTTAAAACCGAATTGACTTGAACTGTAGTCTGAGAAATTGCTGTGGCGACCAACATTTAAAACCGAATTAACTTGAACATCAGTTTGAGAAATTGCAGTTGAAAGGTCTTGGTTTTTTATTTTTGCAGTGTTCCTTATATTCTTTTGATTTGATGAGGTATTGTTGTTTCCAGCTTATGTTGTTGATTTGGGAACAATCACCTTCAGTGTTTAGACTTTGGATTATAGTAAACCAAGTTTCTGTTATCCTCTAAATAAGTACCCTTGATCTGCACATGTTGTGTTGTGTATTTCCTTTGAAGAGGCGATAAGTGTTGTGTTTTCTTTTAAGAGGCTGTGTTTCTATTAAGATGTTCACAGTTCACACTATTCAGTATTTGCAACAGGCATACTAAGTTGTTTGAACTCTCTTGCTCCTTTTCAGGAGTCTGAATTCTTCACCGAGTATGGTGAGGCAAGTCGGTATCAGGTCAGTGAAGTCATTGGCAAAGGGAGCTACGGTGTTGTGGCTGCTGCTGTCGACACCCAGACTGGTGAGCGTGTGGCGATCAAGAAGATTGTTGATGTCTTTGATCATGTCTCCGATGCAACTCGCATCCTTAGGGAGATCAAGTTGCTCCGGTTGCTACGCCACCCAGACTTAGTTGAGATCAAGCACATTATGCTTCCTCCATCGAGGAGGGAATTTAGGGATATCTATGTGATCTTTGAGTTGATGGAGTCGGATCTCCATCAAGTAATAAAGGCAAACGATGATCTCACAGCAGAGCATCACCAGTTCTTCTTGTACCAGCTGCTCCGTGGGATGAAGTACATTCATGCAGGTTGTTAGACTCCACATTGAGGGGACTTGTTAGTAGTTTGTCAGTTCTTGTGACCTTTGGTTTCTATGCTTGTTCTATAAGTCTTGGTTTTGCAGCAAGTGTCTTCCATCGGGATCTTAAGCCCAAGAATATTCTAGCCAATGCTGACTGCAAGTTGAAGATTTGTGATCTTGGCCTTGCCCGCGTTTCATTCAATGACACCCCATCTGCCATATTCTGGACGGTAGACATTTTGATATTGTTGAGCAAAATTATACTTGTTCAACAGTCAATACTTGATTTTCTTATGATGTAGCATCTTTTGCTGTAGGATTACGTGGCTACTAGATGGTATCGAGCTCGAATTATGTGGCTCCTTTTTTTTTTTCAAAGGTGATGCTTCACGTCAGCTTCATTTTGTGATCAACATATCAAATATTTTTCTCTGAAATTATTACATTAGTTTGATAAGTTTGGATCCAATATAGTGATACTGGTTCCAGATTATCATCTGTTGTTGAGGTTACCGTTAAGCATAATTTTGAGTTCCCTGTGTGCAACAGCATTTATCCTTTTATCTTTGGTTCAGATCCTTTATTCTATATATATATATATTGTGGTATCCTTTTGATTGACAGCATTTACTTATAATCTGCATGTTTTTCTTCCCTGCAATTTCGAAAGGAAAAAAAAACCCCTCCACTCCACTTCTCAAGGCCCCTTTCATTAAATTGTGAATATTGAGCATAGGGCCATAGAGGCGTGTTTTATATGCAGATTTAATGCTGCAGACTGGCTGTGGTTTTTTTTTAACGTAATGGAGAACTGGCTGTGTATTACTTGAACAATTTGTACATGGTGCGGAATTGATGTCTCTGCTTGTTTTGCAAATTTTATAGAATTGCATGGTTCTGAATATGGCATTGACTTTTGCAGTACACTCCTGCCATTGATATTTGGAGCGTAGGGTGTATATTTGCTGAATTGCTCACAGGGAAGCCACTCTTTCCAGGGAAGAATGTTGTGCATCAGTTGGATCTTATGACTGATGTACTTGGTACACCTTCAGCAGAGTCTATCTCCAAGGTATGCTCTCTCGTTACTAGTGATAGTGAGACTTTGCATCTGATTTCTTCCATAGTTTTGTTGAGCTTGATTTTCTGTATTCGGGGCATTACTCTGCTTCAGATTTTTAGGTTCAGAACTTGTATAAAATGCTCAATCTCTCAATGGTAGTGTACAGTTACTGACTTACCAATTGTTCATTTATATTGGTAGTGCTTCAATGTTTAGATACCAGAAAGTACAACGTTCTGTACCAATTGACAACAATATTCAACAGCAACAATATTTTGCTATTCCTCTAGATTATGTTGGAAATGAAATGCCAACTGATGGATGACACAAAATCATGTATCAATACACTAACTATTGAACCATTGCAGATAAGGAATGAGAAAGCTCGACGATACATGAGCAATATGAGGAAAAAGCCTCGGGTTCCCTTTACTAAAAAGTTTCCAGGGATAGATCCTATGGCTCTCCATTTACTTGAACGTCTACTTGCTTTTGATCCTAAGGAACGGCCAAGTGCTGCTGAGGTAGGTCTAGTTGAGTCCAATTTCTGTTCACCATACAGATAAATTTCATCTTTTATTACGCACCCCTGGTTGCCGCAGAAGGCATAGATTACCTCCTTTATCTAAAAATATTTCACCTTTGAAATGCTGGATAAGTTCCTCCAAATACTAATACATGTTATTTCAGGCTCTGAAAGATCCATACTTTAACGGATTAGCAAATAATGAACGTGAACCCATAGCACAACCTATCTCAAAACTTGAATTTGAGTTTGAGAAGCGGAAACTGGCCAAGGATGATGTCCGAGAATTAATTTACCGAGAGGTATGATTGCTCAATTATATTCTTGACATCATTGTAGAGCTGCTTCTTTCATTACTTTCCTAACTCTTCTTACCTCTGTTTAGATTTTAGAGTACCATCCTCAAATGCTAGAAGAATACCTACGCGGAGAAGACCACAACCAGATGAGTTTCATGTATCCAAGGTGGGGTCCACTTTTTTGTTTAACAAACACACATGTACTAAACTCTTCGCTGAGTATAGTAGTTGCCTAGTTATATTGCTTGGTTCAGTGTTTATTTGGAGTATAACTCTGATGTCTGTACATGGCAGTGGGGTGGATCGCTTTAGGCGCCAATTTGCTCATTTGGAAGAAGGTACAGCCAAGGGTGACAAACCCAGTCCACAGCTGCGACAGAATGTTTCTTTGCCAAGGTTCTCATCAAAACTGACATTCTTTTCTTTTCAATATCGTGTGTCTATAGCTAACCATGCAATATTTTGTGTCTATAGCTCGTGGATCCTATTTTTCGTATCATCTTTTGGCCCTCCTTAGCTGTTCATTTATCTTATTTTTCGAGAATTTTTTACACATTCAGGGAGGTTCAATTGGTTATTCATGTAGAGCTTGGATAAATACAATAGTTTGATTTGAATAAACAAAAGATAGACCTTAAACACAATTTCATTAAGGCCCCTGTTATCATAGTAGTAAAAATCGGTCAAAGCTTAAAGATTTGACTTAGGAGAAACCTAAACAGGAGTAAGTACTTGAACTAATAATCTTTGTACCTTGTCTCAGGGAAAGAGTACTTGGCAATAAACATGGAGATGGCAATGCAGGTGATAAGCTAGCGCATGCCTCAGTGACAGAAGGCATCAGCCAACCGCTCTTAAGTGCGAGAAGTTTGCTGAAGAGTGAAAGCATCAGTGCTTCCAAGTGTATAGGTGAAAAACCAAAGCATGTCAAAGATGTAAGTACAGAAACCACACCAGTTCATAATTTTTCTTCATTAGGATGCATGTTTATCCATATTTTCTTTTGGGCTAAGATTGCCAGTATACTTGCTTCCTTTTTTTTTGATATAGTGAATTGATATTTTAATTTAATCTGTACTTTTCCAGGAGGATTCTGTTTTGGAGAGCGTGGATGAAACAGTCGATGATGTGACGAAGAAAATCCCTCAACTGAAAACCTGATTTTTCTCAAGTTCACTGGAGCAATGAATAGCTCGTAGTATGGCACGTTAGGTTCTCAAGTTGAGGATGGGCCTACGGCAAGGGTCTATAGCCAATGAGACCACAAATTCTTATGCCAGTAAATCTGTTGTGATGTAAATTTTCTCCCGTTTTTTTTTTTTTGTACTTCGTGACTGCATACAACCTATGTCTGACTGAATGGCTCCTCGTGTTTTCCTCTGGAGCCATCACCATATCCTGTAAATTTTCAGTTGGAAGTGAATCTTCAGCTGCAGCTGATGCATATTTGATTTTCCCAGCATGTAGGCCTAGGTATTCAGTTAATTTTATGAAATTGGTGTGTAAAATTTCAGTTTTAATGAAACAAATTAACCGGTCCATTCTAAATTATAAGATGATTTTGGTTTTTTTTTTTTAAATACAAAGTTTTTTGCTTTTTGCGCTTGGCTATATTATTATGTTTAGATTAGATATACAGTTTAAAAAGAAAGGCAAAATGTGAACCTTTATTGTTTATTATTATTTAACATTAATAGTCAAAACGAAAATTGGTTGTTTTAATTAATGCTACGTAAAAACTGAATCAGCAGCCAATCATTGGATCGCGCCAATATGGGTATGGACTATAGTAGGCCCTGCTGGTAATGTTTTTGCTTGCTATACGAGCCATGCTGTAGTTGCCCGTAGAGACTATGTTTTTGACTTACTAAGTAGGTGCCCTGCAAGAGTTTCTTAACCAACTTTTTCATTTAATTTAGTTTGGTCACGAGTGTTTCCCACTACTACCAGCTCATTTTTTATTTGCTTCTTTTCGTGCTAAAATTTTGTAAGTCCCAAACTGTTTTAATGTAATTAGCTCTGAGTATTGATTGAATTTTGATTTTGAACAAGGTTTTTGAATTTTTGTATTTTGATTGAGGATGATTTAAATGAACAAGGCAATAGACATGCAACACGAATCAACAAAATTGTCAAGAGCCAGCAAACTTAAGGGTAACTGATTCATATAATTTATAAGATAAAAACCTTGATTCACCAATAAACCCCAACCAGCACAGCAATCTACGGCTGAATTACAAAATATAAAGACAGTAGCTGTCTTTCAAGTACTCTCCAACATAAAACAAAGTTAAATCTAAACACGACTCTGGTTTTCCTCTGGTTTCACAGACCAACACAATACTCTGATGACTGCTCAGCTTAGTCGAAGAGGCTGAAGCCCATGTCCTGCAGAAAAAAAAAAAAATCAACATAGTCAGGTCTCTAGATGTAGTCAACAGCAAAGGAAACAACAGTATAAAAGAATTGGAAGCCATGATATCAAGATGGAATTCAGGTGAGGGCATTGGAGCATTGGTAGTGATATTGACATAGTCAGGTGTCTGGACGTAGTCGACAGCAAGGGAAACAACCGTATAAAAGAATTGGCAGCCATGATATCAAGATGGGCATTGGAGCATTGGTAGTGATATTGTGCACATTTAAGATATCACAAGTGATCAGTTTAGTACTGCTGCTCTGATAGGAAAAAAATGTACAGCCTAAATGGGAGAACAATGATCTTACATCATCACTTTCTTCCTTCTCTTCCACCTTCTCTTCTTTCTTCGCCTCAGCTGCAGGAGCAGCTCCTCCAGCAGCAGGGGCAGCTGCCGCAACAGCCACACCGCCACCACTTGGGACTGAAGCAAACTTCTCCCTGCCTGCAGCAATGAGCTCAGTAATGTCCTTGCCGCTCAGTTGGGACAGCAGGAGTTCCATCTTTTCATTGTCAACTTCGCAGCCAACTGCAACATGTAAGTATGAATGATAGGATTAGATGCTTCTGCTAAATGGGTACAACAATAAATCAGTGAATACAGGAACAAACCAGTTGTGTTACATAATGACATGCAGAGTTAATGTGACAAGAGTTATCCGATGGAGGTGAAATCAGTGAATACAGGAACAAACCAATTGTGTTACATAATGACATGCAGAGTTTATATAAACAAGAGTTATCTGATGAATGTGTTGCACTCCTTCAAATTGAGGTTAACTGAAATTACCTGACTCCAGAATGGCTGTCAAATCCTCAGCAGAGGGGCTGGAGTTCCCAGAGAGGACAGCAAGCAGGTAGGCAGCAATGAACTTCATCCTGCACAAACCATCATACATTGTCATCAGTTATTTCCCAATTTTTTAGCTACAATGACTGAAATCGTCATCAGTTATTTCCCAATTTTTAGCTACAATGACCGAAATCATCATATCATTAAGTTCCCAATTTTTAGCTACAATGACCGAAATCATCATATCAGTTACTCCCTCCGTTCCAAATTATAGTTAGTTTTGGCTTTTTCTAGATACATTTTTTAGTTAGTTACCACATGTCTAGATGCATAGCAAAAATAAATGCATCTAGAAAAGCCAAAAACGACCTAATTTGGAACAGAGGAAGTAGTTCCCAAATTTTAGCTACATGACCGAGTGGAGTGAAGTAAAATGGTAAAGCAACAGACCCAAGAATCCAAACCAATCTAAAATGAAACAAATCATCAGAGTATCATGAATCTATTATCCATTATAATAAAAAAAAAAACTCAAGCACTAATATATGATAACAACAATGATAATGAAGGTGTCAAACTGCAGGACAGTGTAGCACCAGAAAAATACATACAGGCTTAACTGAAAACCGAACAGAAACGCCCGTTGACCACCAACTAAAAAATATGTTGAAACACCAAAATATACAAGGTGTACAGACCACAACAAGTCAACATACACGCTTAAGGACCAGAGAAAATCTCAACAAGGCCCTTCTCAACTAGAGATCTAAGGCAACAAGCGTTCAAGAATTAAAACATGTTATAAATGGTTCAAAGGATTCATAGAAATCCCAATATGAGAATCCAGCGTGGACAAATAGCATCTTATTCCATCAACGACAACAGTAGCAGGGGCCGGATTAGTTCCTATGCGAAAGATGACAAGATGCCATTCGTCAAACCCTTGCAAGCCCATTGTAGACCTGAACCCACAAAAAGCGCCACTAAATACACATACCCTAGCATCCGACACCAATCGTTCCACACAGTAGCCATCGCTACTCAGATCTTTGTGCCACACTACGTCGCCGCTGTAAGCATGAGGCAACTAGAAACAATAGCACAAGAAGCAAAGATTTGGAACTTACGTGATCTCCCGCGCTCCGAGAACCCGGTCGACTGCGAAAACCTGAAACAACAATCAAACAAGCGGAATGAACGTCAGAGGGGATTTGGCAAGGGGGGCGACTATATAGTAGGAACTAGGAAGAACGGGAGGGAAAGGAGCGCGCCGCCACCTCTCAAGGGGGAGGAAGGACTGCCGAGCTGCTAGGGTTTTCGTGTGGGGAGGAGACGGCTGGGAGTTTTGGTGGCCTTATATGGCAGATAACGGGCCTTCTGGGCCTCAGTGGGCATAATATTTTACTGGGCCGATCTGGCCATCGCATGTTCTTTGGGCTAGTCGGGCTTCAGCCCTCTTAGCCAGGGCCCTAGATCCGGCCTTGTTCACAAGACAAACTGTACTGTCCATTTTCCATGTGATTTAATTTGAAATCATTTCCATGTGATTTAATTTGAAATCATTTCTCAAAGAACAAAAAACTGAACTCATTTCTGATTTGGGATAGTGAGCTAATGCCCAAGTTATTCTCATTAAGCCATATTTTCATCTATATTCCACGTGCATTTCTGTTTATTTGTAAGACGACTCATTGGAGTTCGGACTTCCAGTTGCTTCCTGCTGCCAGCTCTGAGCCTTCAACTTCCTGTTTCCTGCTTTACGTGCATTCAGTGAAATGCAGTGGCGAGTTCTTTCTTGGATGTTTGGACTATGCGGGACTGATTGGTAGCTCGACTGCCAGCTCAACCAGCGCCCCTTTTGGATAAAAACATGTTCAAGCAACGGTGTGCAGATATATATCACATAGTTTCTGGGCATTGTTTGGCTCCACGACCGGGAACGTCCGCAAAGGGTACAACTATCAAGAGGTATTGGAAATGGAGTCATTGATTTCCAAGTTTTGTTTGGTTCGCCGCCATCCCAAGTGGTTATAGACTCATCACTACGATTTTTACACCCCGATCACTGCAAAAGAATGCGCTACTCGATTACAGACACGAGGAAACTGATAACATCAGATGCTTCACTTCCATGAGAATGGCCCATTTCCTGCTTCACCAATTGATTTGCCGTTGCAGAGACACCAACGGTAAAATGCAAAACAAAAGTCACAACACCTTTTGAAACTAGTAGGCTTATTTAAGACTTTGAAAAACAATTACGTTGCTAATATGTCCTTATGTAAATCAAGTAATCAACACAGGCTTTTCAATATATCAATATACAAATATAATGACAACAATTTTATATGGATTGATAAATGATTGCCTGTCACTTCTATTGAAACAAAATCCGCCTACTAACGTCCCAAACGAGGAGGGGCTACATCGCAAGCACTGCACACAACGGCACAACCACAGCATCAAACCAATGGGCAGCAACACAGATCCACATGGAATGGCAAGGGCAAGGAACAACACACAAGCAGAATACTAGCTCTGGCAAGGACAAGGAACAACAAACAAGCAGAATACTAGCTCTTGCTGATTTGTATTAACAGTAGATGAGAGCACTTCAAACAAGAGTTGAGATATCCAAATTGTTCACATGAATCCTTGGCTCACTTGAAAATTGTTCTAATTTCCTAGCAAAGCCCAAGGAACCAAGCACAAATTAAAACTCAGGTGCAAAATGTAGTGTCGAACACAAGTTCCAGATACTGACACACTGTAACTAGTGTGTATCTAGTGCGACTTGACATACTCCTGCACTATGTTAAGGCCTTCAGATTCTTCACCATAGTCCTGATGATCCAAATCAGAGGCAGCCAAAAATCAGTTTTATGCTAATATAATTGGAAGTAATTGCTAGTAGGGGTAGATTAGGACATCGATAGTCACCTTGACGACAACACAGGAGCAGCCTACAACCTTCCTCGCCTTGCCCTCAGAGTCAATCTTGCAAAGCTACAGGGGACCACAGATGAAGGTTGTCAAGATTAAAAGAAATTTTACACAACGATGAAATGCAATTAAACACTGAGAACTACAAAGCAGAGTGGTGGAAGGCTAACTCAGCAAATTTGTATGTTAACTCACAGGAGTCACAGCACAACTAAAACAGAATGTACATGCATATTAGCATACCAAAACCATATCATATTCACCACTCTCAACATTAGGCAGAACACTATATGCCTTATTAATTGATTGATACACAAAGTAAAACGAGGTATATTTCTAATATTTCTAAGGAGGCATTCTTTAACTCACCCCAGCCCACTCGCCAAGAGTTTTAGCGCTAGGCACAGTAACCAGGTGGACGTTGTGCTCAGCGCAGAGAGCCTTGACCAGCTTGACATAATCAGGCTGGTCACAGTCCTCGGCAAGCACACAAAGCTGAGCAGTATGCTTCTCGATGGCTTTGGCAGCCTCACGGAGACCCTTCACAAGGCCATCATGAGCACCTGACTTCTTCATGACGAGCTGCAGAGCAGTCATCAGGTCCATTGGCTCCCCAAGCACCGGGGTAGGTGCCTCAACCACAGCAGCTGGGGCCTCCTCCCTGCCAAACCACAAAATCATTGTGAACTGATGAGCTTCCTGTGTTGTATGTTGTAGGCAAGTAGCAATCACGAGACAATCGAATTCACCATACAAAAAACCCGTAGCGAATCAGCAATACAGTTACTGAACAAACTCACAAACTAAGACCCCAACAAAATCGACCATGGTTATGATTTATAACATAATAAAGACTCATTTGGGTTGCCTTTGAGTTTTAGCAGCAACCCTCAGATCAGGCACATCCTGCTGGATCACCCTCCAGTGTTGTGCAACAATGCCCATCTATATGAACAATTCTCTATATAAAACAGAAAAATACGAACGAAGATAAGATGGCTGGGCCATTGCAGCTCTTAGATCAGCCAACACTTGGAGCTCAATCAGCCCACTATCCACTTGAACCCTAAACAGCCTGCTAAAATACCCATGCGCAGCATCCGGAACTAACCCTCCACACAGCAGCCAGCCAGCGTTACCTCCCTACATCGATTTGGACACAGTTCACCTCTGCCTACTCTAGACCTCCAAGAATCAAGCGAGCAACGACGGCCACGGAAAGCTATGTATCATCGCCTTGACCCTGTGGCGACCCGGCAAAGGGCTCAAGGTAAACATGACGGAACTGGCACAAGAAGCTAAGATTTCAGTGGGAGAACTTACGCCATCTCCTGCGCTCCGAGGGACCGGCCGACTGCGTATGGAATACCTGAAACAAACAATCAAGCGGAATGAACGTCAGAGGCGATTTGCGATGGAGAGTGCAGTAGCAAGAAGGAGAGAGGAGGAGCGCGCCGCCACCTCGAGGGGGTGGGAGGAGTGCCGAGCTGCTAGGGTTTTCGGGTGGGGAGGAGACGGCTGGGAGTAACTTATATTGCAGTCGGGCCTTCTGGGCCTCAGTGGGCATAATGTTTTGATGGGCCGGGCTGGCCGTACCTATGCGGAAGCCACCGGCCTGTGACCCTTGTGGGCCGAACAGCCACACTCGAGAACCATCATAACAGTCCAACACAGAGAATTATCTTTGTGGGGAAAAAGTCGCATTCCCTCCCACAACTATCGCGAGAAGTTCACTTTTCCTCCCTCAACTTCAAAACCGGACAAATCACCTCCCTCAACTTTTCAAACCATGCATTTTACCTCCCCTCGGGCGGTTTTGAAGGCGGTTTGCTACAGTAACAGCGGGTTTGCTACAGCATCGTGGTTTTGCTTCAGATCCAGTGCCTTTGTCTTTTTCTTTTTAAAAAATTAGGTTGAATCTTTGAAAAATCATAGTAAATCATAGAAAAATTATAAAATAAAAAATCCAATTTTGTTAGACTCCACATGAGTAGATCTACACAGTGAATATATAATATGGTATACTTTAGTTCAACAAAATAATTATAGAAGTTGCGACTACGAATTATTTCAATTAATTATATATTCACTGTGTAGAACTTTGTACTAAAGCATATCATATTATATATTCACTATGTAGATCTACTCATGTGGAGTCTAACAAAATTAGATTTTCTATTTTATGATTTTTCTGTGATTTACTATGATTTTTCAAATATTCAGCCAAATAAATAAAAAAAAAAAGACAAAACCTTCGTAGCAAAAACTTTATACTAAAGTATATTATATTATATATTTACTATGTAGATCTACTCATGTGGAGTCCAACAAAACTGGATTTTTCATTTTTTATGATTTTTCTATGATTTACTATGATTTTTCAAAGATTCAACCGAATTTTTTAAAAAAGAAAAGACAAAGGCACTTATACTGTAGCAAAACCACAGACACTGTAGCAAACCCCGCGGATACTGTAGCAAACCACCTTAAAAACCGCCCGAGGGAGGTAAAATGCATGGTTTGAAAAGTTGAGGGGGAGGTGATTTGTCGGTTTTGGAGTTGAGGGAGGAAAAGTGAACCGTGATAGTTGGGGAGGAAATGTGGACTTTTTCCTCTTTGTGGACCTCAAAAAAAAGGTTGGCCAAATGAACTTTGTTTGGCTCCATGGCCTTCCACAGTGTTGGACGGAACCAATCCACGAACAATCCACGCTCTAACTTCATCAGTATATTGCTCTAGCACTAAAAATGTTGAGTTGCGCGAGCGCGCTTGTAGCGCGTTGGTAAGGCTGCCGGTTGTGGCACCTACCGCCCCGTTCGAGTCCGGGGCTCGACGGGTTCTGCACCGGATTTATTCCCAGATTTCCTCAGGTGGCCACCTGGGTAGAATAGGATCACACGCGTGCTTGTTCAGTCGATGCTGCTTGCCGTCTCGAAAGCACTTTGGAAGCTAGAGGCTTCCCAATCTCTCCTAGCGTGTGTAAGGACGCGCGTCGTGTGTGAGTGTGGTGTGTGCGTGTTTGTGTGCGTCCTGTTGTTTGTATCCTCTCAAAAAAAAACTAAAAATGTTGAGTTGTGCAGTCCCTTATTCACTCCCTCGATCCGATCATGTGTTTTTTTTTTTATTTCTTAAAAAAAATCATTGTAGCCTTGTAGGAACAACTACAGGTTCCAAGTCTGCTCTGTCAATGCCGACTCAAATTCAGGGAGACAAATGCTACATGGATGCCTCTTTACCTTTAGGTAATGCCATCTAGGTACAAGAATAAAAGCAGGGCTTGGAATGTTAATTTGTCAAGACAGATGCTACTCCAATGCAAACAAATCTGCATCCTCTCTGGCTTACGGTTGAGGCTGCTGCCTCTCTGGGTTTTGGAGGAAGAGTGGCCAGCACTTTGAAGTTCAGAGATGTAATATCCTACCTAATTAAACTGACAATCAAACCATGACAGATTTCTTCAACTCAACCAACCTTACCTCACCACCTCTCACTGTCACTGGTGGATCAAGACTTTAACCTCTCAATCAATGTCTTGAGTCCAACAGTTGAATGCATCGCCACGAAGATCGACCGAGCTCTGTTGGATTCAAACGCGCATTCTCTCTAACCACAAGTTAAAATACTACGAGGCGTTTCAGTTGTACTCCACGCTCCGCAGGGGCACCGCAGCAAGCAGGTGAGTGCGCCGCGTTCCGGTGCGTGAGGCTGCCGTCCCGTGCGTGTCACAGCGTGTCACAGCCGGGAAGTTCCCGCAGGCCGCCTGATGCCTTTTGCCTGTGCGGCGTCCGCGAGCGCCCGGGGGCGATGATGATATGATGGGCCGATGGCCTCGCCGTCGCCGGACTGCAAAAGTCCGGAGTCCGGGGAGAAGATCTCCAAGTCTGCCTCGATGTCACAGAAGCCCGGCAGCTCCCAGTCCCAGCGGCCAGCGCCACAAGGCCCACAACTGTGGAGCGGGCTGCTGCCATGCTCCTCGGATCGACGGCCGAAGCGAGGTAGTGAGATCGCATCACATGCCGGCTTCTCCCCGTCAGAGACAGAGACCTCTCACACACACACAGACAGACACGGCACGGCAGGCTCCTTCCTCCCGGCTCTTTATCGAGGGCCGCGCCTGCCTCCAGACGAGCCGCAGACGAGCCGCAGGGGTCCTGCACTGCAAAAGCAGGCGCCGCCACTCATCCTAACCATGCATATAATGGTGGCAATCATCGTCATCATCTCGCAGCATCTAGCGGTAATGATGCGAGAATGATGGAGGGCCACCTGCCCATCCATTCCACATTTGCAGCCTCTGTCTGCAAAGACCCAAATGGTTGGTTGGTGCGCTAATACTGTACGGAGTAATAATCACCAGCAACAACCGGCAGGGGCAATTGTTTTTGTAATTGTAGGTACTGCCCAAATGGTTGCCATGGGTCATTAGCAGCGTAAGCGAAGTTGCTCTTGTAGTACAGTGACTAGAGTACCGTCCTCTCTGATCTCTCTCCATCTAATCTGCATTGATGATCGGGTACGTGCTGCGTACCAGTACGAATGCCGTGCCGAGGTGCCGCTACAGTAGCTCAGTGTGGGCTTGCAATGCTGCCTTGTGTACTGGTGGTGGACAGGTACTGTAGAGGACTCGTCGGGCATGCCGCTGCAGTTGCAGTCAGTCCGCGCCATGCTGTATAGTACTTGCCTCGGGATGGCAAACATGGATGCGACTGCGACTAGCCATGCATGCCTATCACCCTACTGTGGACCATGCCCTCCTACGCTTTGCATTGCTCTCCTCTCTTTGCCACACTCCGCCTAATGCATGCATGGATCATCGCTCTCCTCTAGCTGGAGCTGGGTATGAATGGTGTGATCGATCCAATGCAGGTTTAATTTTGAGAAGCAATGGATCCATAATCCTGAACTACTGATGCTTCTTAATTTTGACAAAATAGAGAAGCAATGGATCCATAATCCTGAACTACTGATGCTTCTTGGTTCTATATATTCTAAACCCTGCAGTGTCGGCCTGGCAAGGAGCACCCACTGCTCGTTGCTCTGCCGTTTCATCGGCTAGTGTACTATAGGAGAGCGGATGCAGTTTGAAGGAAGAAGCTGCGAGCCCGCAGAGCCAAAACCAAAGGAAGATACTCCATGGAAAATGCAGCAAAACGTAGCACCAAACCAAAGGAATGCAGGTACCGGCCCACCATAAAAGCAGACAAGCAGATTTCGAGTCTTTTGAGATCACCATGCCCAACTGTCCTGCCTTGCCCAACGTGACATGTTTTCCACTCAAAATTCGACCGCCGAATACACGTACAGATTCGTAGTACTCGTAGTACTACTATACTGTATTTCACGGAAAGAATTTGCAGTCTTTCTCCGTTGCACTAGTAATATACTAGTGCTTCAAAATCGACTACTTTTCCATTGTTGCTTCATGAATTTCACAATACAAGATCGAAGAAACGCTCAGCTGAAGCTAGTAAAGTAATACGGCCTCGCTATTTTATTGAGCATTACACACCATATGCAGACAGAACAAGGCATAGCTACTACTACAACTATTCAGCTTCAGAGTTGAGAAACCATTACAAACCTGAAACACAGAACCATTTTGATCATCACCACAAAAACATTTCCATGTCCATCAGCTACTACGCTTGAAGCTACTACCAGCTACCACCACCTAGGTGCCTAGTCCATTTTCACAGCTTGTTGGCATGCACAAAAGAACAGTGAGGCGTGATCGACACGACAGGTGTGCCATCGGCATGGAGGGCGACCGATCAGACTCTGAGGAGGTAGACGCTGAGCTCGGGCCCGCTATGGCCGCCGCCATGGCCGGCGCCGCTGCTGTTGTCCGGGTTCATCATGTAGAAGGCCTCCGAGTCGCGTGATCCCACGACGCGCTCGAACTTTGCGCGCATGTACATGACGTCGCCCTCGCCGCCGCCGCAGCTGGCGGCGGGGATGACGCCGGCGCCCATGGACACGGGCTCCAGCGCGCGGAGCACGCGCCAGTCCGCGGCGCCGCACTCGCGCCGCACCGCGTACCCGCAGCTCTTGCCGTTGCAGTAGGCGCGCCACACCGTCTCCTCCACCAGCTTCTTGCCTCCGCCGGCGCCGGGGCCACCGGCACCAGGGGACGGCAGCGCGGACGAGCCCTTGGCGCGCGCTCGCACTCCAGCGCGATACGCACAAGGCCAGAGGCCATCTCACGCACCAGCGCCGCCGTGGGCGCCGCCAGCTCCAGCAGCAGCGCCGGGCACGCGCGCGGGTCCACCTGGAACGCCAGGTGCACGTGTCCACGCCGGTGGCCGTACAGCGTGCCGGTGAGCCGCGCGCCGAGCCCCACCTGCCGGTGCCGCCCGGCCACGGCGTTGGCCAGCGCGGACCGTAGGCGCGACACGGCCGTCCGGACCTTCCTCCTCCTCTGTCCCACCGCCGACGCCGACACCGGCGCTGGCGGCGGCGGCTGGTGCAGTGGCGGCGCGCGCGCGCCGCCTTCAGCGGAGGGACACGACGAAGGCCTCGGGTGGAAGGACGGGCACGCGGAGGAGAAGGCCATGGTGGCCTCGTCGTCGTCCTCCGCCTCCGAGCTCTTCATGTACTCGTCGTCCCCGAACGTCGCGGCGCCGTGGCTCTTGCTCTTGCCCAGCACGGGCCACTTGAAGTGCCGCCGGGAGAAGGAGAGCGAGTCGTGCGGGTTCCTCGCCGTGATGGTTCTCATGGTGGTGTGGTGCTGGTGCCTTGCTGTTTTCTCTCTTTCTCCTACCTTGAGCAGCTCAAGCTTTCTTGAAGCAATGCAAGCAGAGGAATGCAGCTGCAGTGAAATGGACCTGTGTTGGTCTGTGTGCGCGAGGTTATATTGAAAGCTGAGCTGAGGTGAACTGTAGGAGTACGTACGCTGCTCTGCTACTCCCACTCTCGTCCTGCACCACACCACAAGTCCACAGCGATAGGGCTTTTGTACTAGGGAGGAGGCTGGTGAGCTGAACCCACCAGAACTGAGCAAACAGGACAGAGGAGGAAGATGAGAGTGAGAGAAACAGTGAGCTGGTGGGCTGAAGGCCCTGGGCCGCGGTGGGCCCTGCAGGTGTGGCCCTTGTTTCTTTGTTCAGAGGAGGAAATGGTAGACAGGAACTGAGAATGTGGCAGCAGGAGGCAGGATTGAGGAATTTGTGTATAGTTTGATTAGATAATTGGGGCCCCTGAGATTGCGTGCGTAGGTGTGACAGAGAGTGACAAGAGAGAGGAGGGGCCGGCCGGTGCCTGCTTTGAATTTGATGCCGGAGGAGGGGCTTGTTAATTCGTGAGCACCTGTGAGTGAATGTGATTAGGTTAGTGGATGATGATGATGTCTGATGAGGTTAGTGAATGTGAATGTCTGAGGTTTCTTCAGTCTCCAGGTTCTCAGCTGTTTTTATGGGCAGCAGATTAGAAAACAGATACCAATGTTGTTTAGGTTCCGAACAAACGAAGACTTTTATCGCCTGGATTTTCTTATGGACAAATTAAGTACAGTGATAGTATAAGCGTAGTGCCTTCATTTGTCAGGCAGGGTAAGCAAATTCTCTGAATGGCGTCTTCCAGGCTTCTTGTGATATTCCTCTGTTTCATTTTTGTTGGTCGTTTTAGCAACAAAATTAAATGTCCAAGTGCATTCAATGTTGTATGTATCAGTTCACATGTGAGTTCAGATTCATTGAATTAGCACTGCACTTGATTCTGTCCTAAAACGAACTACAAATTGATCCAGAGGGAATACTTATAAGCACGTCTTAGTCAGTGAGACAGTGACCACTGCTGAGCATTAACATGCT
>JADLZK010003814.1:0-13551 GCA_015847255.1 Hyparrhenia diplandra
TCTGTCGTCCCCAACCTCTCTCGCTGTCCCTGTCGCGTTCTTCCCGCTCTTCTCACAAATTCCCTGAAGTCCTCCCAAATTTCTCTGAGTTCTTATCTTATCCCAGATTATGTATAATTTGATCATTACGAGCCTACCACTTCTGTCTGCTAAGTTGAAAAGTTCATAACGGCATAACCGTCAGGAATAACCATCGGGAATACAATTCTAACGGCATAACCGTCACGAAATCAATTTTGTAGCAGTAAAAAAATATTATTGTACACGCACGCTTGTATGCATCAGATTCAGTCCTGACATTCCATAAACATACATATTGGGATATTGCACTGAATAAATGGATGGCTACCTAATATTTACATCTTTTCAATGTATATGACTCAGCTAAATAATTGGAGACAGTCCCGATAGTCCCGACGGTTTTAACGCTGCGAAACTACATCTAATCCTGCCGGTTTGAAAAACCGCCAGATTATAATTATATAACCGTCAGGACTTATCAGGAGTCTGGTAGTGTCGGTCACTAGTGAGGCATGAGCAAAGCCACACCGACCAAATTCATTTGCTGACAAAAAGCGCAGTTGCCCGCTACTTTTTTGATGGTACTTTTTTGTGTATAATTTCAGGAAAATCCAAGAAACTTGATTATGTCCATCTTGATGTGCTGGGTCATCCCTTAGGAGAGAAGGCTGCTTTGTCGGGGACCAAAATAATGGGCCCCTCAATATTCTCTAATAGCAATGTGATACAACGCCCAACCCGGTGGTCAGAATCTAGCCCACGACCTTCAATGGGCGAATGCCTCCCAACACGTCATTGATGGCAATCAGGTTGACCCAGGAGAGGAGCGGGCAGCTACCCGATCTACAAGCTTGGAGATATCGGCAAGCATGTCATCTTTCAACCTACAAATCAGCCCACAACGCCCACTAACAAAAGCCCAAACCTACAAGCTTGGGAGACATCAACTAGTATCTGAACTTACTACCCATAGACTGGCCTACAACGCCCATGGTAGCTCATAGAAAGCCTATGAGAGAGTGATGTTGGAGTCATCAAGGTGTGGAGAAGAAGGACCAAAGATGACAACCATACCGGTCTTGACATAAGTCACCCCCGTGAGGCAAATGCTACTCTTCTTGAGCCCATTTCCCCTGGCGGGGGGTCCCAACCGAGGCATCCCTCGGCCATCACAATCCCACAGCCCAAGGGGGTAACCCCTTGCCATACCCCTCGCGCAAAAACTCGCCTCGCCCGAGGGGCAACTCCGAAACCACACCCCGGCGCACAAACTCGCCTCGCGCCCGGGGGCAGGAGGCCCCTCGGGCATCGAGACTCCGCCGTGTAGTGGGGAACAACGCGTAAAATGCCCGGTGCCTGCGCTTACGGTGCTAGGGTAATCGATTACTCGGCAATTCGCCGCCCGTTATCTCCTGCCAAACCTCGTTGATGGGACGTGAAGTGATAGGTTACGTATCGCCGCGCTTGCGAGGAAACAACGCCGACACTATTTACCCTCGGCCTTCGCCTCCCGCCCGTCTCAAAGGTCACCGGGACTTCGACACGCCACCCAACACCTCAATGAACACTCACCCCAGCGGGGGTTTAAGGGACTACCCTCGGGTCCTCGGGTGCACTACCTGCTACAAAGACACATACCGTGTGGTCTAAAGACACGCGTCTCCAACTCGACTCCAACTGGACTATCCGGGCGGGCCTCGGGCATGCAGTCTAAGGGGCACGGGCCGGTGGACACCTTAGCATTAGCTGTCGACGTAATGTAACACCATGCCTCCCTTCCACTATAAAAGGGAGAGTAATGGCCCGTTATTGGTGGCGACCATTTTAGGATTCACACTTTCACATTGTAACCAAGAGGTTGAAGGCCCACTTCTCCTCTCATAACGGCTTCTGTAAATCCTTTGGTGATTAACGTTTTTGGTGTGAGGTAATATGAAGCGCACTTTCTTTGGGCCGTAGGGCCACATGGCCTGAACCGGGATAAATATCTCGTGTTCATCTCGCGCCGCGCCATCAGGACAGGAGCGCACAGCCTATAAATTTATTGCCGGTCCTTGAGATACCCCGTTTCAAAAAAACCGGCGGTTGTTGTGGTTTTATATAGGAAAACGTGTTAATAAAATATGATAATGTGTTGCTGGTTCATGTGTTGGAAGAGAAGAGTTTCTAGGCTTTGTTATTTGTGTTCTGATCATTATTGAAATGCAACGCGAAATGCTAATCACGTATTTGATTGTTTACTCAATATATTGATTTGCGCCTACATGTAATGTTAAATGGGTTTGCATAATCTTTTCGTTTGGGCTAACATTTGAGCTATATATGGGCCGATATTCTGAAGTGTGCTAAAAATAAACGGGCCAAAAGAAATATTAATCTTAATGGGACTAAACAATGGACTTGGTCCACTACAAGCCTGCTTGCTAAGTGGGCTATAGCAGGCCATATTTTGATTTTATGACGTTTATAATATCTGCGACGTCAGCATCCATACGGCATGATGCAAAAAACTTGTGACATGAAAAAGAAATTGTCACACCTTTGTGACTATAAACCAATGTCGTAATACTGTAGCCTAAAGTATAGATGTCACAATCAATTTTGTTACGGTGGTTTTATGTTAAAGATCTTAACCCGTGATATTAATTCCATATAGTATGACAAGAAATAGAATGTCGAAAACCACACATGTCTTGCAGTGTTGCTGTAAGCAAGAGATTGTTCAAGGCAGATATGTTATCAACACAATGCTTGCTAGAAGACACAAAGTGACTGCCCACTTTTTCTGAATATTTTATACTAACTTCGCGAAGTGTAGACAATTTTTCTGAATATTTTATACTAACTTTGCACATATTCATGAAACGGAATTTGTCATCGAATGAACGCAAGAAAATATTGCTAGATGGTGCATATTCTTGTTGCACAAGATGTTGGATATGAAAAAACTTTGGTTACTAGATTGACCTTGAAACTAGATTACCCTATTATATATTTACTAGTAAACATGCCCTGCGTGCTTGCAACGGGATCCAATATTTTTTTATCATATGTGCTTATACACACTACAACGGGACTGAATATGTCTCAAAATCAGTTCCGTCACATCGACGACCCCGATCACCACGTAATCCAGCTCAACAATGCACCAGGCCACACAACACGGGCGTTGGCTCCGGCTAGGTCACGTACTGACCAACCTCACCACACATATGTGTACCATACATGATAAACAAAAAGAAAGACAAAACAAGTAAACAAAGACAATGAGACTCCATCTTCTTGCTTGCTTCTTCATGTCTTTCATAGATTGCCTCGACGCAGCATGCTCACGTACGTCCTGTGTTCTTCTGGTGGTCGGGTGTTGATTAGCCTTCATCTTCTTCTCGTAGATGCACAACACCTTGTGGCAGGCTATTGTAGTGCATCGATGCTACTACGGTGCTGCCGTTGAAAGCCGGGCGGTCCAGTGCAGAAAGATCGAGCGTGTTGACTTGCCTTGCTACGATGACCATCTTTTCTGGGTCTCCCACTCGGTCCTGCGCCGACACGCTGCTTTGTACATGCTTCCACTGCCGGATTGTGTACGTGCGGCGGTGCACTTGCCTGCTCTCCAAAGGCGTCACCAAATTCTCCCTCCCATCATCCTCAAAGCTGCACGCCACTCCTCAACCCGCCATCTGGAACCTCGATTGGCTTTGAGCTCCGGAACGTAAGCAAGCCGGCCGCCGTCGTGCTCTCCCTGCCACCAAGCACGACATCCAGTGCGTTGTGTCCTCTGCATCGCATCCGTAGGGCACAGCTACGAGGGCCTCTCATACACCACAGATTGATAACCATGTGCCCATCATGGTGATTGATCGACCTCGCTAACACCATGTCAATATCGCCAAGGCCGTCGTGCATTGATCGACGTCATACCATCCTTCGTCAGGCGTCGGTCGCTGGACAACAATAGATGCATCAGAGCACTCGTGTTGATGAAGAGTTGAAGACGCTCGGAACGAAGCCAGGCGTCTGACGCAAGAAGAAAAAAAAATCAATCTAGAAATTTGTGGGCTTCCGTGTAGTATTTTTATAGACAGAAAACATGCTTTGAGTTGGGATGAGCAAGTCATGTTCGGATACGACAAACATGGTTTGAGTTATGGTAGACACGGAGTCCAGAAAGGAAACAGTACAGACTAATAATATGGTAGAAACGGAAACCAATTTCGATTAGGATAGGAACTTTTTACGAAAGAAGAAAAAGGAGTTTCCATTGGACATGATTACCAATTGGGCGGACAACAAACAACCGACCAGGACGACGGACCAAATATTTGGTGGACCAAAAAAAAGGTGGACTGAAAGTTTCTCGTTTTATTAGTAGGTATAGATTAGATCTCCCTCTTTGTCCGGTATGTCAGTTATTGATCAGTATGTGTGCTTCTAGTATTTTGGTTTCCTCCACCATCTCATAACTCTCCTGCTAGTCTACCAACACATATATCGATCTATAACTTAGAGTAATAAGTTACTCATTCTCATGCAATATTTTTGGATTGAGCCACTGCTGTATATATAATAGACATCAAAACTAGCAAGTTATTGAGTATGCAAAGTATGGTGTTTTTGAGTCATCCAAAATTGTCCATACATAATTGATTTTATCATGAGTGTACTTGAAAACCATCATGCATTAAGCATCACACTTTTTGTTTGCTTAGTGCCACACCCACCAATGACGTATGAGAGCTGAAGGATACAAAGCAGGGGCGGCTAAACTGACGGCAAAAAAAAAAAAAAAAATATATGTGCTTCTACCGTCAATCTCAGACGGTCTAAATTTACCACCGGCGTCGTCCTCAACATGGTTTGTAACGTATGGCTGCAAGCCTACAAATGACCTTGCAGTGGCAGCATTGGATGGCTATCTAAGTGTGGACTGAAATCACTGAAGTGGATTGTGCAATGTGCATCTAGCCAGGACAAGGAGTTGGCAATATCCAAATAAATAAATAAATAAATAAATGCACAAGCGTGGTGGCGTTTCTTCCTCAATTGCAGCGATGAGAATTGACAACCATGAACCGTACAATCTCTGAACTCAAACTCAGTCCCAACCCAACTCCCGAGTTGAAGCTGCTACTGCTGTTGAGCCACTGGGAGTCTTCAAAATGATTTCTAGAATCAACTCATGATGGATCGAGCAGCTAAGTTAAAACACGCATAGTTACTTTTAAAATGAAACATTCATAGTCGCATAACGATTACCGCATACTGGATTAATACACAAATCTATATCTATATATCTACTAGATTGCTACCAGTTGGCTGAATAATACACAAATCTAGTCCCAATTCTTATGTCTGAACTGAAACCCAGTCCCAATTCTGGCAAACTCACAAATTTGTGCTTTGTCAGGTTCAGGAGGAAGACGCGCAAGGTGGGGTGATATCTCTTAAGAATGAAGCGTGGCTTCCTGTTTCCAGATGATCTACAGAGTAGGGCGCACCGTCAACAGTAAGTTTAGCCATGAGTTTGGGCTTAGCTGTAGGTCGGTTAATCAGGTCGTTTAGAGTCTGTTACTGTAGCCATGATTCGGCTGTCCGATTCCGTGGGGATATCGGAAGGAGGAATACAAGTGAATCTGTCCCAATTCTGTTTCTCGCTGAAACCTGTAATTCCTAGATGGTACCCTCATTCTTCACCCAAATTTACCCAGTCCCAGAATCCAGTCAGGCCCTGTCGGCCCTGTCATGAACGCCGCCGGGTCAGTGGCAGTGGCTGAGTAAGAACAGAGATCGTGGAGAAGAACGAGTGTTAACTGGAGTTGTTGGACACGGGCCTTTGTATCCTTGAACTGTTTTGGCCATGGGCTTTGTGCGGTGGTGGGTTTGGGCCAAGTAGCGTGCCCCTGCTGAAGTGGAGCCGGTTATATGCTGCGCTCGGTGTAAGAAGACGGTTATGGAGTGAATAACAGAAACTCTGTCGTCCCCACTCTCGCTGTCCCTGTCACGTTCTTCATGCTCTTCTCACAAATTCTCTGATTTCCTCCCAAATTTCTCTGAGTTCCTATCCCAGATTATGTATAATTGGATCATTTCCAGCCTACCACTTCTGTCGGCTACGTTGAAAAGTTCATAGTTGTATTCTAACAGAAACATTCATAGTTGTATACGGAGTACTGATACAAATGAATATTTAGTACACTACTTAAACCTTGAACCGAACTTCTTATGTTTTTATTAGTTTCACTCAACAAAGTAATAAATGTACGATATTGGTTCAATCCACAGCTTGCACGAAAGAAACACAAAAACATGATTAAGATATATAGATTGTGTATTTGTGGGTTATGCAAACAATAGTGCATCTTTCTAATATGCTAGTAAAATTGATACTATCTCCTATTCTTTCCCTTGAGCTTCCTTTCAAAAAAATGGTTGAGAAAAATTGATTCTTCGATACGGTCCCACATGTAATACGTAGTCGTGTGGACATACCAAGCCTTGAGTAGCTTGCATTATATTTGATGGTGACAGTTTTGAACTCAAGCATCTTTCTTGGGGATTTTGTATTGTAGAGAATCACAAGTTTCTAAAGTTAGCATTTGGTCAATAATGTAGGGATTTATTGTTTCGTGGTCACTAAGGATGGTGTAGGTCAGTAGTTCACAATAATATTTTGTTTTCCACTAACATCTCAAAACACCTGTTATTCTGCCAACACATATATCTATAATAACTCACATTAGTTCCTCTTTCTTTCTCTTGCGACATTTTGGATGCCATCCTAGTTATGGAGCCATGGGTATATATAACAGACATCAAAGCTTCTAAGCTATTAAGTATGCATACTATATCGGTTCGAGTCATCCAAAGTTGTTCATGAATCGTTGATTTATCATGAGTGTACTCTAAAACCCCCATGCATTAAGCACCACATTTTTGTTTGCTCAGTCCCACTGTCAATGGCGTATAAGAGCTGAAGGATACGAAACACGGGCTGGCACTGTATATGTGCTTGTACCGTGAATCTCAGACATTGACAGTCTAAATTTACCACCATCGTCGTCCTCAACATGGTTTGTAACTTTCTATGGCTGCAAGCCTGCAAACGACCTTGTTGCATCGGCAGCATTGGACAGCTATCAAGTATGGACTGAAGTCATTGAGCTAGATTGTGCAATCAAAATGTAGGATTGTGGCGGCATCTCCTCAATTGCACTGATGACAATTGATAAACATGAACCGTACAATGTCTGAACTAAAACTCAGTCCCAACCCAATTCTGCAACTCACGAGTTTATGCTGCTGCTGCTGTACTAACTATGGATCTCAAAACGATTTCTAGAATCAGCTGAGATTCCTCTGCAGTGGAGCAGCTAAGTTGAAACATGCATAGTTCTTTTTAAACAAAACTTCATAGCTGCATAACGATCACCGCATACTGAATTAATACACAAATCTATATATCTACTACTAGATAACTACCAGTTGGCTGCATAATACACAAATCTCTGAAGAATGAAGTGTGGCTTTCTATTTCCAGATGATCTACAGAGTAGGGAGGGCGCACCGTCAACAGTGAGTTGACGACCGTCAGTTTAGCCTTGAGTCTGGCATTTGCTCCTCAGTTCACCTGTACTGAATTTATGCCTGAACTGAAACTCAGTCTCAGTTTTGTGTTGCCACCACCAATGCCTGGCCCGACACAAATGGTGAAATTAGGTAATTCCATCATTACCAGCCTACCACCTCTGACCCAAAACAATCCAAAACCGACTTTAGACTCAACTGAGCAGCTATGTTGAAACGTTCATAGTTCTCTTCTAACACAGAAACATTCATAGCTGCATACAGATTACTGCACCACAAATCAATCTAGTCTAGAGGATTGATTCCAATGTAGACAGGTACACCTACTTTCTTACTTTATTTACCGAAGCACTCGTTGCTCCGGCGCTGAAGCTCCTGCCGGTACTCCTCCGTCTGCTGCTCGGAGTACCCGGACACGTCGGTCTTGAGCAGCAGGTCCGTGTACGCCGTGAGCCTCCGCCTCTGCGCCCGGCTCTCAGCCACCTCGCGCCGCAGCGCCGCCTTCTTCGCCCGCAGCTCCTGCTGCTGCGCGACGGCCTGCTTGTACGCCTCCGGCGCGGCGCCGCGGAAGAGGTGGCCCATGATCTCCGCCTCGATCCGCGCCTCCGTCGGGTCGTCGAGGACGACCTCGTCCACCACCAGCACGTCGGAGGAGTTGGTGGTGCTGCTGGATGAGGAGCGCCTTTTGCGGGATGGGGTAGGGGGGAGGGCGGCGCACCGGCACCGAACGCGCTTCCGCGGCGCCGGCGCCGGCGGCGGGCTGCCGAGACATTTGTGGTGGCCTGGCGGAGATTGAGATTGATGACGACAGCTAGTAAGGTTTATTCAACGGCTAATTTGCGGGCCCAAAACTAGAGCGAGCGTGGTCCACCAAATTTCTTAACGGGCCTCAACAAAGGCCTGCGTCAGCTCAGTAGTGGGATGGTCTGGCCCGAACCAAGAGGGGATCAGGAGCTAAATTAAATATTTATTTATATGTATCCATCATTTATATCCCCTCATCATATAAAAAAAATATGAGCCTAGCTTTTTTATTTACATTTTTTCCCCTTATATATTCTTACGTGTTAGTGATACATTTATTTAAGGCTTGTTTTTTTTTTTTTTGCCCCTCATATAATCTTTCTGATACGTTTATTTAATTATTTAATAAAGCCTTCCAATCAAATAAAGACTTGTGCAGCACACTGTTTATTGTGTTGGTGCAGCCGCCGTCGGCTGTCCCGAACATGCCAATGATGCTGTGTTCATGGTTCAATTAACCATGTTATGCTTGTACAATTCTTGTTGCTGGAACCCAACAGGAAGAAAGCGCCCGCAATAATCCATGGAAAAACTACCTGATGCAACGACAAGACAAAAATTCCTCGGACAAACAAACAGCCAGAAAATTCTGTAAAAAATTGATCTCCAGGCTAAGATCCAATTACACAAGTCGTCGTCCAACAAACAGCTCACTGATCCAGCTGGGTTTCGAATTCACAGTGGCAATTGCACCTCTCTAAGTCGTCTCGTTCTTCCGACATCAAATTAACAACATACACATGCAGCAAACACCAGACCAAGGTTCATGGCGCTTCAGAAATTCCAAAATTCAGGACAACTGCTTTTGTGACCTGCGTGTGCTACCACCTTCGCTTGAAGTTGCTCTACTCATCACTTGAAGTCGAGCCCGCATATGCATGTCTCCTGTACGAGTGCCTGGAGCTAGATCTCTGACTTCTTGAACGCGCTCGAGCTTTCTTCCTGCTGGCCTCCGCATTGTTGTCATGTAACTCAGAGATACTACTGTCCTGGGCATGTCGACGCTGACCACCGTCCCTAGGACTAGTAGTAGGATGCGTTCCCACCTTCTTCCGAACATGAAACTCCTCATAGTAGGCGTCAGATTCAATGCTGCTGTCCAGCGTCGTCTCTGGAACTGACCTACCCCTTCTCTTGGATCCTCCTTCCTGAGTTAAGGTGTGGGAATGATAACATTCTGGTTTGTGAGATTGCCGTCCTGCGCTTTGCTTCTCTTGTACTGTCTTACATGTGCAGAAGCTTCAGGATCTTGGAGAACACTGGGCTGGAATTCATTGCTGAAGAAATCAAATCAATAGTAAAGCGGTTAATGTGGCAGTTCAAAGTTGAAAGAAGATACAGACAATGGAATGGAAGGCAATGAACTGATAATCTAGTGAATGTCTCCTGGTACAAAAGGCTTCATACAATTAACATATCCAAAAATTTGGTTTTATAGTGACTAATTTGTGATACAATATCTAGTCATTAACTGTTTGTTCAGAATTTACCATTTTGACTTAACTGACTTGCAACACTACATACCTATAATGGCTTCCTGGGTAGCCTTGCAATCCAGGACCGTGCAGTGGTAAGTTACTTATGCCATTGACATTATAGGGGCCCAGAGGGTAGCCGAACGAAGGCATATTTGGCATACAGTACATGTAAGGATCGGCTCCCCAAGGCTGTCCTCCCAGTCCAAACAAAGAGTCATAACATGGTGGTTCAAATGGAATGTTGAAACCATATTCAGCACAGTTGGTGTTTCCATTTCCAGTGGCGCCAGACTTCTTTTGCTTCTTTTCTGACTTGGTCCTAACCACTTTTAAGCTCAAGCTTCCCTGAAACTATTGCTACACCATCAGGTTGCGGGAGCTTCTGGCATCTTGGTTTGGGAAAGGTTTCTGTGGCACCTACCGCGGCTTTGGTGTTCTTCACAGATGTTTTTTCAGTCTCTTCAGTTTTACTGTGGAGACCAGAATGTGTCGATATCTCCATTGTATTCTTGCATGCAGTTATCAGGCAACTGCCTTCAGTAGTAGCTGACGGTGCACTATCTATATGCTCCTTAGTGTCCCCTTTTAATACAGCGGAAGCGATGACAGATTTGCCATCCAAATTGCTGCTATTGGAGCTTGCAAGATTCCCTGTGCCACTTGAAAGGCCACCAGCCCTTGATGATAACAAGCTGGAGATTGTAATTCTAAGGGTTTGATTGGGTATGAGGTCATCTGCAAGTATTTTGACACCACAAAGGCACTTCGATTGAGTAATAATGTACTCCCGAATGCCTGAGGACAGAAACCAAGTAGATCAGGATTATTTATCATGCAACACGAAACTCATACAGTGACTATCAGTAAAGATTCCAAGGATACACATGAAATCCATTTTACAAAATCTGCACCACTTACATTTATCACAGAAACTATCATAACAACACTTGCTTGACAACATTGCATCTGTCATGACCTTCTTGCATAGTGGGCAGTGGAGTTCTGCTGGCAAACTATCACTGATACTGCTAGACATGTCCTGGACCATTTCTGCTGGGATGATATCATCAAAGCTAGAAACAATGGGGATCAGTGAACTGGTTCTTCTGGAATCATATTTCCTGTTGCCGTAGTTTGGGCAAGAATGAAATTTCCTGTTGCCGTAGTTTGGGCAAGAATTAATAAAGTGCCCTGGGACTCCACAGTTGTGGCAGATATAGCCAGGTGGAGGCGGCTTGTTCCCTGTTGGGCACTGCCAAATGAAATGTCCAGGAATACAACACACACGACAAACATAGCCAGAAGGGGGTGCCTCTGCTTCCATTGGACGACCTTCATAGAAATATTCAAGAGACAGAGAATGCATGAAAATTATTAAAAATACGGCAAAAAATAAAAAAACATAGTATGGAAAATGTGAACAAACTCCTAAGGCACCTATATAATTACAACATTCTCAGTTAAATCATCATCATTTCACAAGAATGTTATTTAAATATACCATACCAGCCTATCAACATTAAACAATAGATCAAGGGAGTACTGCACTTAAACCAGGCTAGTGTAATTGGCCTGAAAGTGACTAATCATAAGTAAATGTCAAAACAGAAGTGAAAAGTATATGCACGAGTAGTACATTACCACAATTGTGGCCCAACTGTCCACCATCATATCCACCTTCAGATAAAGAACCTCCCCTACATAAGTAGGCAAAATCAATCAATATTAAAGCATGTATTTACAAACAGAAATATCAATTCAATTCTTCCAGGCTACAACCACAAAAGGGCCAGGAACATCTATATCTTACCACTTAATCTGAGCTGCACCAGTGGCGGTTTTAATTGCTGTGATCTCTTCATCATCTATTCCTGTAAATGCACCTGATTTCTGCATTGATTCAGTAACTAGCTTGTTGGATGCCACTGCATCATTCTCTAAGATTATGGGCCTGAACATAAATACAAGTTCAGTTACACAGAAATATAGATATATATGTATTATTATGTTACTGCCTACACAAGTTTTTCCCTCGATACAAATTAAATTGGATACTGAAGATCAGAAAGACTTTATAGAATGGAAAGACAGTCTTCTGTTTCTAGTAAGATTACAAGAATTCTCAGAAAGGTTGGCAAACCTCTTTGACATTTTAACCAGTCCTTGTACACTAGTAAGAACAAGAGCATTGCAATCGTCTGCCTGAATTATGCATCATCACATATTTACCAACTACAAAGCTATCTTGTCTGAACTGGAAACACATGCATTTTAAATATGGATTTGTTTGCAAGAAAATAACTAGATAATTCAACAGGAGACCGAGCCCCAAATGTGAACCCTGTCCAATGATGTACACTCAGCATTAACCTTGAACCAAGCTGTGTCACTCAATTTTTCCCACTCGCAAATACTAGAAATACCTCCATGCGAACAGAGTAGCAACTAATGAAATTCTGGAGATTTATGGGATGATGAGGAGTGGGGGCAATACAATACAGTAATCGCGCCTGTCGGAGTTCCAGCAATCTGGATCGCATCTGTCGGCGTCCAGCAATCGATTGAACCAGCACCATGGAATTCTGAGGTATCATGGTATTTCTCATCGACATACTCTGTAGCCACCAGCAACAGACATAAAAGCAAAACATTATTAGATCATGGTAGTAGATGAGCACACTTCTTGAATGCGAAATTACATTATATACAAAACTACCTATAACATCCCAACAAGACACCCTCTAACAAGAACAAATGGAGATAAACTGCCAGTGTCATATACTGATGTACAATGCATTTCCCTTTTGCAAACGCAGGCCAACACAAGAACATTTTGGCATACATCAGAAATGGATGTCCCCCAACACAAAAACATTTCGGCATACAGCAGAAATGGATGTCCCCCAAATCGGGATGAAGAACACCCTGCACTGTGCCCTCGATCTATCAGCCTCTCAACAGCACGATCGATGGCTTTGTTTCCGTACGTGGTGGTCGCTTGAATCGTCAGTCGGCTCAGTTGAGCACAACAAACACGCTACACGCTTGCAGTAACGAAGCGGGGCGTCGCCGCATCGGATCGCACGCACGCACGCACGCACCTTCCCGGTGCGGGGGGTCGCAGAGCGCGATGCCGTCACGCGGGCCGCGGCCCCTGGTCCGGCCGCTGCCGTGGCGCGCCGTGGCGGCGATCAGGCGCTTGAGGTCGGCGACGGAGGCGAAGGCGCCGGGGACCCGCACGGAGAAGGTCTGTACCCCGCTCCGGTACCGGTAGTGCACCACCCCCATGCTGGCCCCCACTGGAAGAGCAGGTAGCAGCCCTCCCGCGGCGCCGAACCCTAGCCCGCACGCTCGACGGCGACGCGGGGTACGGTCGCGATGTGGGGGGCCGGGGGAGAGAACTGCGGCGGGCGGAGGGCCGGTGGCCGGGGAGGAGGAGCAGGAGGTGAACGAGAGGGGGTTTGGGGGTCTCTGGACTCTGGAGGAAGCGACTGAGTCGGCTAACCCGGTTGGTCGGGAAACGCGAGGCACGGAAGCCGAGGCGAGCAACCGCGGCCTTGGCCGCCGTGGTGGGGACGGGAGGCTGGCTGGTTCACCCAGCGTGTCCTTGTGCTGTGGGGCCCAGTACATGTTGGAATGCTTGCTGGACTGCAGGCCCATACGA
>JADLZK010003815.1:0-77060 GCA_015847255.1 Hyparrhenia diplandra
GGGGCGGAAGGGGTTTAGGCTTCTGCTGTGGTGAGTCGAGAACACAACGGGAGCTGAGCGCTTCCGGCCCGCTCGACCTTCGCCGGAGCTGCCGAGGGTCGAGGCGATCGGAGGGCTTCCGGCCTCCGAAGGAGGAGGGATAAGACGACGCAAGTGAGGCGAGACGTGGGTGTAATAAAACAGCAAATGGCAATTTTAAACCGCCAAACAACCGATCCTTCCTTGTGCCCGCATCGGGCATTTATGTGAATTCAAGGGGCCGGGGGGATGATTTTAATTTGGTACATGGTAGGTAGGAGAACACACGCTTACAACCGGGCCCTGGCAAGGGCAAGCTAGTAACTATTCGCATGGTCGGGCGACGGAAATACACGCATGACTTCTCCCCGCCTGGGGGGTAGGGTTTCATGCCAGCCGCCACGGCCTGCATCTGCGGAGGGGGCAGTTCCGAGGGGTCCCTCCGCCGGCCTTTCCTGTTGCTTGGCTCAAGGCTACTTGGGGAAGAAGACCTCGCCGGGCGCTCCCTACGCCGCGTAGGGGGCCGCCATGCTCCCGGCTCGAATGCCCGTTTCCGGGGCCGCCTCGACGGAGGGGTGACGTCATCGCTCGTGTTCGCAAGGGAGGGTCCTCCGCTTGCTGATCCCGCAAGACTTCGCAATATGTTAATGGAGATTAGTTCTTGGCCCCTGTGGTGAGGCACCGCGGGGCGGCCGAGGCTGGCGAGGGTCGCCTCCCCAACCAGCCCCCTCAAGGTCCGTTCCCTCCGAGGGGAGCAGCAACAAAAACGTCCTTCCAGAGGGTCCCGCGCGGGTGGCGTGCTTGCCGCCCCATGGGCCTTGCCATGGCGCCCCCGGCCGCTCGCCGGCCCGCGGAGGTGGGCCTCGGCCCTCCCGCTTCCAGCGCGTTAGGGTTTGGCTGTCCCTTGGTCGGATGCTGCTGGTTAGTTTGGGAGTGACGCGATCGGGTGAATCGTGGTTTGTTTAGGGGGTACGGATGCCGTTGGTTTGCCCTCGCTGGGGCGGATCGGAGGGCCTGGCGTTGGGATCTGGGGCCTTGATCTCCGGTGGCTCGTGGCTGCGCCCCGTCCCCTCCCCTCCCTCCGTCCCTGGCCTATGAATACGCACGCTGGTGTGAGATTTAGGGTTTGTGCCCTCCTTTTGCTTCCACGCCTCCTTTTCACGCTTTCGCTCGCTGCGCTGTCCTAAGTTCGCCTCGCTTTTTAGCGGAGGGTCCCTTTGTGAGAGGGTCCATCGATGGCTCAAAATTGGAGACCATGAGGCCCAAGACCGTGCCGTTGAGTGCTTCTGGAGTTCCCTCGGGCAAGAGCACCGACAAGTCCCCAAGGCGCCTCCGTAAGGAGCACGAAGTTTTTCCACAAGAGGCGTTTCCGCGCCTCGAGGCGAGACGGTGCCGGCGCCCAAGCCCCGCGAAGTCATCGTCTTCGAGGAGTTCTTCCACGCGGGCCCGTTTCCCCGTGTGCGAGCCTCGTGCTCGGGGTGCTGCGGAGGTTCAACCTCCGCTTCCATCAACTCACACGGCGTCGCTTCCACGCCCCGATGACGATGCCCTGGCGTACGCTCCGTAGGCTGGAGCCGACGGTGGACGCAAGGCTTTCATCGGGAGCCCACACCGCATTATCGCCGCGCACCGCCAGGGCGATGGAGGAGGAGGCCCTTCCGCGCCCGCATGGCGTAGCGTTTCATCCCCGCAGCGGGTGGAGCCCCCGCCGCGGCGCAACGGAACAGTGGAGCGCCGACTGGCTCGACCGGTTCTATTACCAGCTGAGGGTGCGGAGGGCTGTATGGCGATCCGAGTCCTCGCCATCGAAGGTGAAAGCCCGTGGAAGACGGCGGAGGCGACGAGGGAGCCGGACGCCCCTTCGTCATGTCCCGTCCCGCCACGTCTGCGCGCGGGACCTGGTGGGAGGAGTTTGCGCGCGGCGCAGTGTACAAGTCCTGTGGGCGGGGGTGCCCTCCGCTGAAGCGCCGCGGACTCGGGCGGAGTATGCCCCCAAGGGGCCAAGGCGTTGAGGTTTGACCTCGAGACGATCCGCCCTCGCCGCTTGAGGCGGCGGCGGGTGAAAAGGTGGAGTTCGCCCGGCTGGTGTGATGGCGAGGCCAACCGCCTGCGCCGGACTTCTTATTGGGTGAGGCTTCGGCGTCCGGGCGGATCCGCCGTCGCTGACCGTCGCCGGTGAAATCGGGCTCGACCCGCTCGAGTCGCTACGAGGACCGGGGCCGACCGAGGCCGGTGCCGACGCCCATGGATGCGGGAGTGAAGAAGCGGGGGGTCCGCAAGGCCAGCGGACGCGCGCTGCTCCCACCCCGGGAGCCCCGGCCAAGCCGGGGCGCCGCCCTCCGCCCACCCGCCGCCTCGGAGCGGGTTCTTCTCTGGGGGCCGGGAGTCTCCGGTTGCCGACCTCGGTCGCTCTTATCTCTCGACGATGAGGGGATGAGGCGAGGACGCGGGAGCCGATCGCGAGGCGTCGAGGAGGCGCACGCGGGAGGGAGGAGCTCCCACGACGGTCTGACTATGAGGAGGCTGGAGAGGAGCCGTGGCGGCGGGCCTCCCAAGAAGAGGAGGGGGACGGTGGGGACGGCGGGTGGCGTAGGTGCGGCGCGGAGCAAGTCCGTTGTGACGCCGCACGAGCACGCGGTGCCCTGCCCCCCTATCGGCGGTGCCACGTGTGGGCGGCGGGTGAGATTTTGACCCACCCTCCGAGGCTCCGGGAGTGGAAGGCCCTGGGGGGGGGAGCGAGGCCCCTCCCGCGCCTTATGTGGCGGAGACGACTCCAAGATCGATGATGTCGACGTGAGCTGCACACGGCATCGACCGGGCGACACCCCCTCTCGCCAACCTCGGAGGTTGAGCCAGGATGATTGGGCGCGCCTCTTCGATCGCGGCCCGCCGGAGGGCAGATGCAGGTGGCGAACCGCTCCCCGCTGATATCCATGAGGATATCAAGGTGAAGACCTCGGAGTTGCTAGTGTTGGCGCGGGGCGGCCATCCCGGGAGGGCTGGGACCCGTCGACCACGCGACGCCCTCCAGAGGAAGGCCCCAGCGAGCTCAAGGGAGAGCCGGGAGGCCCAGAGAGCCAAGGCGGCTATTGATGAGGCGGAGCGCCTCGAGGAGGTGGCGGACCTAAGGAGGGTGCGAAGGTTCTCCGGCTGGAGAATGTGAGCGCTCGACGCCGGGAGAGTACAAGGGAGGTCCGGCGCAGCGGGAGGCGGAGGCGCGGGTTTCGGCGAAGAGGCTCAATGATCTTGAGCTGTCCTGGTATGCGGAGGCGGAGGGGCTTCGCGGCGCGCTTGACGCGTTTGGCGGAGTCGGCCGCTTTTCCGCCGCTTTCCTCACAACCCGACCCTCGCCCTTTTGTTGGCGCCGATGCGCCGGAGGTGGGGAGCCGCCGAAGGTGGCAGGCTGCGCGGCAAACCGGAGCCAGCACCGCCGGCGGTCGCCCGAGGGGGCCCCTTCTCGCCATCCGATTGCGCGCATCGGGAGCCGCTGTCGAGGCCCCCACCGCCACACTTCCGGGCCCCGGCGAGGTTAGGGCCTCCGGAGGAGCTGACGTGAAGCGCCGGCACAGCCTTCATCAAGCGCTTTCTGGTACGGCGAGGGCGGAGCTTGCTCCGAGTTTTCGAAGGCTGATCCGCCAGAAGGCTGGTCACTTGTTTGCTTTTGTTGTCTGCTCGCTTTTTCCTCTTTGTTTGCCGCTACTACTGTCTTGTGTGCCGACTTGGTGTCGCTTCTAGGTCGCCGCTGGCCGCCGCTTCGAGCGGAGGGGGGCTCCCAGGCCGCTCCGGAGGAGATACAAGCCGCCGGACGGGCTTGCGCGCCAGGTCGCCCGGCGATTCGTGCCTCCGGGTGCCGCCGCCGCCGCCAGCCGCCCATCCCGTCTTCCCGCCCCGCCCCGGAGCCGCAGCCCCCTCTCCCGCACATCTCCCAGACAGCGCCTCCCCCCGGCCGAGCCCCCGGAGCCTGCCCGGGCTCCTCCATGCCTCCGGGAGGACCCCTCCGGCCGCTGATGCCGCGAAGGGGCCTCCGACGCAGGAGGTAGCTTAGGGCTCCTTAGATTGCGCTGAGTTTATTCTTTCCTAGGCGAGACAATCATGTGGTGTGAAACTTTGGCCTTCGGCTTTTTAAGTTGAATGATGAATTGAGTTTTAGGGGCTTCGCTACATTCTGCTGTTACTTGATTGTGCGTTTCCGTTGTGTTCGTGCACCTTCGTAGCTTGATTGCGTTGGGGTTGGGGCCAACCGCGTTTGATGATTGGCCTGGCCGCCAAGTAAAATACCCGTGGGGCTGCAAGGAGGGTGCTTAACGTGGTTCCGCCGATGATGAATCGCCAAGATGTGTCATTTTGTGGGAGACTTGGGTTCATGCCATGCAGCGGTTCCCCGGACCGCCCTTCGAGCGGTTTTGGGGGGTGGTTCGGAATAACGATAGCCAATCAGCCGGAGGCCTCCTCGGGCGGTCCCATGACTTGACAAACCGCCGCGGAACGGGTACTTTTCGAGCCGGTGCCAGCGCGGCCTTGGCGGAGGGGATGATATTGAGGACGATGAAGCCGTAGCCATCGTGACTTGGGCAAGCGGCTTGTTGGGTCGACAATGAGGCCGAAGTCGTTGTTCCAAAGGTGAGGAGGATGTGGGCTTCGGTGGGAGCTTATTGGCGCGGGAGGGTATACCGCATCGAAAGTGCTACGGTGAACTTCCGCTTGTTCTTTTCGGAGCCCGTGATACCGAGCCGCGCTGACCACGAAGAGCCGCTGGTGGAGGTGGTGGATGTAGAGGAGTTTGTGGAGCGTGTAGCGAAGGTGTTGGTTAAGGCCATCTTGTATGGGGTCGTGGCCTCTCGTGAGCCGAGGATGTGTGCGGAGGCTCACGGCTTTCACGCGAGGGCCGTGTAACCTTCCTCGTAATGTAATGGATGCGGTATGTTTGCAAAGAGTTGTTTTTTGCGTTGCATGTACCAAGTGGTAGTGGTGCTCTTCGTAGGTAGTAGTCGAAGCGGCGGTGCCCCTTATTTCCTCACTTTAGTGCGAGACTCGCGCTTTGGCGAAGGTAACCGCGTAGCGCAGGGCGCGCCCCCTCGTTCTTCACTTAGTGCGCAGACTCGCGCTTAGTGGCTGTAGCCGCCGATAGACAGCGGCGTCCCCTGCTTTCCTCTTAGTGCGAGACTCGCGCGTTTCGGCGAAGGTAGCCGCGATAGACAGCGGCGCCCCTGCTCCTCCTTAGTGCGAGACGCGCATTTGCAAGGTAGCCGCGACAGAGACATATGCCCCTGTTTTCCTTTAGTGCGAGAGACTCTGCTTTGCGATGGTAGCCGCGATAGACAGCGGCGCCCCCTGTCTTCCTTAGTGCGCAGACTCGCGCATTTTGCGAAGGTAGCCGCGATAGACAGCGGCGTCCCCTGTTTTCCTTAGTGCGAGACTCGCGCGTTTTGCGGAGGTTTGCTTGACCGTGGTACTGATTTTTGGCTGCGTGTCTTCGTTACTAAAGTTCTTTAATGGGAGGGGTCTTTTTTTTCGCTCCACAGTGGTTCCCCCGCTGAAGCTTGAAGTTGGCGAGGGGGTGTGCCTTGTGATTCCGTGGGCGCACGACTCATCGTTCGAGACTTGGGTGCGGACGGTCCCCGGGCGTGAATTGGGACCTTGCGCAGGTGGCTTGCGGGGGGTGGGTCCTCGCGCTCGCCGTGCATTTTCCATCCTTGTTGAATGGCGGCTTATGGTTTGTCGCAGCTGCCCCCTTTTCGCTGCTCGTGTTCGTGGTCGCGACCTACCCCTTCGACTTTGATTCCTTTGGTGGAGTTGCCCACGTGAGGATGTTACATTCTCCATTGTGGTATCCCCTTCGCAGGAGTCACCGCCCGAAGTTGGCCGGGTCCCGCGAGGTGCTCCCGGGCGGCCGGCGAGGGGTTATGGAGTACCGAAATGCTCTAGTTTGTCCGCATTTGGTCTTTGTTGGTTTGCGGGGGTTTGATGTTTCGCTGCCTGGGGGCATCTCAGAGCGCTGTTGCTCTTCATTGCACTTTGCGGTCCGCTCCGGGGTTGGGGTCCGCTTTTACATTTTCCATTGTGGTGCCTTCGCCGGGTTGGGAGGCTGTGGGTTTCGAGGTATCCCCGCATCTGCTCTATAGGATCGGGGTTTGGCTATGGGTGTTAGCATGGTGGCGCCTCGTGGCTGATGGCTGCCTTCCTAACATGGGATTCGTGGGGAGGTTTGGTTTTATAGTGCTTCTGGGGGGCGGGGGGTGCTCCCGGCGCTATGGATGTCATAAGTGCTTGTTGTGATTATGGTTTGTACGGCGGGAGGTCTTGTCCTTGGTGGGTGGTGGTGTTAAGGCTGTGACGGGCGGAGGTCTTGTTCTTGGTCGGTGGCGTGTTTAGGCTGTACGCCGGAGGTCTTGTCGCTGGTAGGTGGTGTTATTTTTGTTGCCGCCCCCGGCTAAGGGTACTTGTCTTCCGACAATGTAAGCCCCCGTGGGGCCACGACTTCGAGGGGTGGCGTGAAGTGACTGCCGCGAGCCCCTCGGGAGAGGTGCCAGGCTTCCGGCTTTTTGCGCCTCCGCGTGTCTCATACTTGAGAGAAAAGGTGTCTTTATTGCGAGCCCTCGGGCGGAGGTGCCGTGGCATCGACCTCAAGCGCCCGCGGGTCTCATGTTTCGGAGCGGGCTACGTGAGCCTCGCGGAGGTGCCAGGGCGCCTGACTTTTCACAGCGCTCCCCGCGGTCTCATAATCGGAGAGCGCTGGGCATCTTCATTGCGAGCCCGACGGGGTGCTGTGGCGCCCGACTTTTTGTGGCGCCCGCTGGTCTCATACTGAGAGCGCGGGCGTTCATTGGGTAGCCCTCGGCGGGGTGCCAGGGCGCCGCCGGACTTTTTGTGGCGCCCGCGGGTCTCATACTGAGAGCGCGGGCGTTTCATTGCAGCCTCGCGGAGGTGCCGTGGCGCCCGATTTTTTTGCAGCTCAGCGGGTCTCATACTTCTGGAGTTGCGTCTTCATTGCGAGCCCCGGGCGGAGGTGCCAGTGGCGCCCGATTCTTGTACTCCGCGGGTCTCACGTGAGAGCGGGCGTTATTGCGAGCCCCCGGGCGGAGGTGCCGGGCGCCGGCTTAACATAATTTAGAGTAAGGAGTGTTTTTGTTGGTTTGACCGAGCCGGGGTGCAGCCTTGTGCTGCCTCCCCGAAGCGCGGCAATCCCAGCTTACCTTCGCGCTGATGAGGGCTGGTTGGCGCCTAGCCCCCCCTTCAGTGCCGTACTTGCGCTTGCACCTTTCTCCGATGTGGGGTAACTAACCTCGCATATTTAGATATTGGTATCGCTCGTTAAAAACCTCGCGCCTTCGCAAGGAAAAGAGTGCAGCCCGCATTGTTCATGATCTTAAGTTTAGGAAGAGAAAAAAATGAAATGGCAAAATGAGCTGGAGCCCCATACAACTCGCGAGTGCCTGGTACATTGCACCGCTTAGGGGTAGTACTTTGCGAGGTCGCCGACGCTCCATGTGGGGGGGACTAAGATCGGCCTTCGAGATCTTGCAGGTGGAAGGAGCCGGGTCTTGTGGACTTAGTGACGAGGTATGGGCCCGTCCACTTGGCCATGAACTTGCCAGCCATCTTCGCGTTCTTGCTTCCCGATCAGACGAAGTCTCCGACGGAGATCGTGCGAGGCCGAGAGCTTCTTGTTCCTCCATCTTGTGGTCTCCTCCCTGGCGCGTGGAGGTTGAGGATGGCCAAGTTTCTTGTTTCTTCGAGGAGGTCCTTCGCGACTGCCTCTTTTCGGGGGCTTCTGCTGGTGACCCTTAGCGACGCGTGCTTTTCCGGGAGGACGGCTCGCCTCCTAACAGAGCTTGAAGGGCGTGAATTTGGTCGCGACGGCTTTCCGAGGTGTTATGTGACCATACCACCGGGAGTGAGCTCCCTCCGCCCATTTTCCTCTTGGTTTCGCGTGGACCTTCGCGCCGATACCCTGCAGGATTATGCCATTGGCCCTTTCGACGAGGCCGCTTGATTGGGGGTGCTCACGGAGGCGAAGTGTATCTTGGTGCCTATTTGATGGCAGAACTGTTTGAAGCCTTCGCTATCAAACTGGGTGCCGTTATCGACTGTTATGCTCCGCGGGGTTCCGAAGCGGCAGACGATCTGCTGCCAGAAGAACTTTTGTACTGAGTGAGAGGTTATGCTTGCGAGAGGGCGGGCTTCGATCCATTTGGTGAAGTATTCGACCGCCACTACCGCAAGGGCGAAGGTTCCCCGGAGCCGGCGGCATTGGACCGATAAGGTCTATCGCCCATCGCTGAAGGGGCCATGTGGGGCAGATGAGGGTTGTCGGAGCCCCTGGCCTGTTGGAGTGGTGGGCTGTCAGCTGGCATCCTTCGCAGTGCTTGACCAGTTCCGTGGCGTCGTTGAGTGCGGTGGGCCAATAGAACCCTTGCCTGAACACCTTCCCACTAACGCCTGGGGTCGCGCAGCGAGCCGCAGATGCCTTCGTGGATCTCCTCCGCTAGGATGGCGCAGCCTTCGCGTAGATATGCATTTTAGCCATGGAGCGGTTACGATGCCTTGTACATTTTGTTGTCAACTAGACGGTAGCCTCTGACCTCTCGCTCAACCCTTTTTGTTCTTCCTTGATTGGGGCTCAAGAGGCCTTTGATGAATGCAATGATCGGGGCTCTCCAATCTTCGCCGTGGAATGGCGCCGACCGATTTCGGGGTTGGTCGCCATCTTGAATCGCTGGGCTACGCAGTATTTTCAAGAACACGCCCCGTGGGGAGTTGTTCGCCGACGCCGCTCGCTGAAATTGCCGGCTTTCGCCGCTGTCCCTACCGGATATGGTCTTGGTTGTGATGCCGGTGAAAGAAGGCCTCCGCTTTTCCTTAGCCTTGCGAGGTATTTTTGCAGCTCTGGGTGCTTGGCTTTGTTGTCCTTTCTCGGCTTGTTTCGGAGACCACCTCCGAGTGGTTTTGATGATGGCCCTTCGCCGACATGGCCCGAGCTTGTTTAGTGCCAAGAGCACCGCCTCGTATTCCGCCGTGTTGTTTGTGCACTGGAATTCTAGCCCGGCAAAGATATCTCGCCTTGACTCCGGAGGGTGAAGTGATGATGGCCGCGATGCCAGCCCACGTGCCCCTGTGCTCCGCCGCAGGTGCCGTCCAAATCGGGTCCAAGTTCACTGCTTGGTTGTATGTGTCGTGTCCACCGGCTAGGAAATCTGCTTAGGGCCTCGCGGACTTGATGGCCGTTCGGGCCGACGAATCTGATTGCGTGGTTCCCGATCTCGGTCGCCCACTTCGCTATTCCCGCCCACCGACTCGGGTTTTCGAATATGTTATCGAGGGAAAGCTCGGAAGGTATGGTGACCTCATGTGCCCGGGAAGTAGTGCTTGAGTTTTTTCGCCGCTATGATCATCGTAGGCTACCTTTCCCAATTGCCGTAATTTAGCTTGGGCCCTTCGAGGGTTTCGAGACATAGTAGACGGGGATTTGCCCGACTGGTGCCCTTCAGTTCACTTCTTTGACGAGCACCGGCCGACGCATGTGGCGGCGCGGCGACGTAGAGAAGGAGTCCTTCGCCTCGGGTTCCGTGTGGCGAGGGTGGTAAGGTTTTTTGAGGTAACGCTTGAGGTCTTCGAAGGCTTTTTGCCGCGGAGGCCCCCAGCTGAATGGGTGGCTTCCTTTAGAGTTTGGAAGAATGGTAAACCTCGCCGGGCTGACCGGAGATGAACCTCGCTAAGGGCGGCGAGGCGTCCCGGGGGGCTAGTCTCGAACCGATTTTCTGCTCCTCTGAGGTTCCATCGCGGTGATTGCCGCGATCTTCGAAGGGTTGGCCTCTATTCCTTTTACGATACGAGGCAGCCCCAAAGAACTTGCCCTTGCTTACCCAAATACACACTTGGCGGGGTTGAGTTTGAGCCCGGCTTCGCGCAGCTTTGACGAAGGTCCTTTGGAGGTCCGTGATGTGGTCTTCCTTTAACTTACTTTGGACTACCAAGTCGCCGACGTAGGCCGAGATGGCGCTGCCGCCTCCGAACACCTCCGCCGGTCATTCGCGGCGAAGGACGAGAGCCGCTGCAGTGGAGGCCTTCGCCATTCTCCCCCGAAGCAAGAAGTTCCGAAGGGGGTTATGAAACTTGTCTTGTCTTCATCCGCCCGGGTTCATCCAAATTTGGTGGTATCCCGAGAAACAGTCCAGAGGGACAACCTTTCACAGCCCGCCGCCAAGGTCGACTAGAGAGCCGATTCTGGGAGGGGAAAATCGCCCTTCGCATGCTTTGTTCAGCTGGTGAAATCCACACACATCCTCCATCCGTGGGCTCCGCTTTGTCTTTGCTAAGGCTTGCTTTTTTCACCATGACAACGTTTGATAACCAAGGGGGGTATTTGACCGGGCGGATGACCTCCGCTGGGCCTAGAAGGCGGTTTACCTCGCCCCGCGCCGCTACTCTTCTCTCGTCTCGACATTTTGCGAAGCTTCGCTTTACGGAGTGGCGTCCGGCCTTATGTTGAGGTGGTGCTCGATGAGGTCACGGCTAACACCTCAGAAATCTTCTCATGGACTGTGCAAACACATCGGAGTTCTCGGAGGCACCGCAAGAGCTCGCCTCGGAGGTCCGGGTCCAGAGTGCGGATATGGTTACTCTATCGGGATCAAAGCTAAAAAGCCCGACTTTCTTCGCTTCTTCCGCCGGTAGTGCTCGGGGGGCCCGCGCCGCCTCCGGGCCGCCTCTCTTGGCCCGCAGCTCTTGTTCTAGGTTGTGTACGTTGCGCTGGGCCCTGGTGCGCAGCCCTCCCCTCCTTGTTTGCGGGTCTGGTCTCCGAACACGGCAACTATGCCGCCGACGGAGGGCATCTTCATGCAGATAACTCGGGTGGGGGACGCGCTGAATGAATTGGTGACTCCGCGCCGAAAAATGGCGTTGTAGTCTGTAGTACAGGTCGACCACGTCGAAGGTTATGTTTTCTTCGATCGGTGAATGGGATCTTTTCCTAAGGAGACCGTAAGGTGATTTTTCCCCGATGGTCCCAACTTGCCGCCTCCGGCCGAAGAGGGATTGCTCGCTGGTTGTAACATGTTCCCCGCCCGTGCCCATTTTGTCGGCTGTGGATGCGAACAAGATAAACCGCGGAGCGCCCGCGGTCTACTAGGATCCTAGTAAACAGCCCAGCCTCCGATGTTGGTGTCGATGACCATCGACGGGTGTGAGGGTAGTCTCGAGCTTCATGTCGCCGGGCATTGAAGGTGATCGGAATGTGGGACCAGCGGTCGTTTTGAGGCCCCCTCCGTATCCACATGATGGACCCTCCGATAGTGCTCCTTTCGCCGCCGCTTGTTGCCGTGGTCCTCGCTGGAGCCCCCGTGATAGCGAGGATGACCCCGTAAGATGAGTTGGGCTTGCCGACGATTGTCCGATTTCTTGCTTGACCGGGTGTTGCCGGGTCGAAGGTGGTGCGGGTGGCGGAGGTGGAGGTGGTAGGGCTTGGTTGTGATAGCTTGCCTGGGAGGCTGGGGGTGTGAAACCGTATACTTTTGCCGGTAGTAACGCGGGCCGGCTCGGGCCGAAGGTGCCGGAGTGGAAAGCCGGGTAGTGGAAGCCCGGATGTGCTGGGATTCCATAGTCAAGGGGGTGAAAGTGTAGTGGTTGGAGTGGGTGCTTGCTGGTTTTCTTGTGTGGTTAACTTGCCTCTCGCGGGCTTTATGGGCGAGCTCCCCGTCCATCGCCTCTTTCCCCTTGGCGCTAAATATGGGCATTGTTTGGTGTAATGGCCTTTGCCCCTCTCCGCAAGAATGGCGAGGGGTTGTTTTTTATGAGGCCTCATGTTGGTGTCCTGGGTTCGGTCCGGGGTTCTTGGTGGGTAGTTTTGCCTAGGGGGTGGTTGGTGGGGTTTTTGTGGCGGGGGTTGTTGGCGATGGTGCCGACCGACGCCTCCCGGTCTTGGGTGGTTGTCAGTACGTGGTGGTCGTTGTGGCCGTGCCGATATGGCGGAGGTCGAAAAGCCTCTATCTTCGCTTGTGGTCGCTATCGCCTCCGCAGCATTCTGTCCATTATCTCTCGTAGTCCGCTTAGGTCTTCCTACGCCTCCGCCAATCTTTGAATGACATGGGCCCGGGCGGATGCAAGAGACCACCGCCATAATGACGTTTGGTCGTCGGAGACCCCTCGGTCCTGGCCTTGGTTTGGGAGAAACCTCCGCCACCACCTTGTAGGGCTCATTTGGCTTCGCACCACCACGTCAAAGAACTCCGGTGCTGTTGATGAGTTCGAGTCAACCCTTGAAATTTGCGCCAAGGGCGCCGCTAAGGCCTCACCAGGCCCGGATTGAGTTGGGGGGCAGCGCACAAAGCACTCAAGACCGAGCCACTCCTCTTGCGATGATCACAAATGACTTGGCTATTGTGGAGTGATCTCCCCTCCCCGCGGCTTCCACGCGGCCAGAGCTCATAACGAATCCGGTCGGGGCCTGAGGCCCCCGCTGTATCTTGGCAAGTGCCGGTGGTCGATGCGTCCGAGGCCATTCCGCGATCTGAAGGGCGGAGGAGAGCGGATTTGGGGTCGAATGATGATTTTGCGAGGTGCGCCCTCGAGCGCGGCTGCCGCCCCCGATGGGTATGGAGGGGCATGCGGCGGCGCGGAGGGTTGAGGATTGCGGGTGTTGCAATCGGGTGGTTGATTCTGAGGTGGTGGTGGGGTTGGCGGAGGTGGGGCTTGCCCCCGAGGGGGGGTCGCGATGATTGCCGGGCTGCGGCTGCCCTCCCCCGCTCGACCTTGCACCGCCGAGCCGCCGGGTTGATCCATGCCGCCGGTCCCGGGCGGTTTCGGCCCGCCCTCGAAGGCCCCGCAGCGCCGGCTCCGATCGAGGGGCCCGCAGCGAACCTCCCTTTTTTCTCGCGATCCGGGCTGGAGGGCTCTAGTGCTCGCCGCCTTGCCTGGGCTTCCCTCCCCTTCATCTTCGTAGCACTTTCGAGGAGCCCCTCCGAGCGGATCCGTAGGGTTCGCCGAGGCGAGACATTCGCGCACCGTTGCCGGACCACGCCCCACGGCCGGGCCTCGGCGAGCGCCGCCTTTGCCGGGCGTCATGGCCTTCTTCCTCGGTGACCTCCCGAGCATCGGATGACGGGGTCCGGATGGCGGGCTCTTCCGGCTCCCCGCAGCCCCCGGGCGCGGAGCCGCTTGGGTGCGTGGTGGCCGCATGCCGATCGCTGATGGGTTTGATCTCGGGGTTCCTTCGGGGGGCGGAGTTGGCCCGGGCGACGGGCTTCGGTTCCGCGGGTGATCGGGTATGGCTTTGACTTTTTGTGTCGATCCTCACGGTCGGCGCCAACCGTGGGGATCACTTCGCCCTTAGCCTTCGCCGGGCGGGGCGGGAAGGGGCGAGGGCTTCCCACGTGGTGAGTCGAGAACACAAACGGGAGTGGAGCTGTTTTTCGGTCCCGCTCGACCTTCGCTGGAGTTGCCGAGGGTCCAGGCGACCGGAGGGCGCCCGCCCTCCAAGGAGGAGGGATAAGACGACGCGTGAGGCGAGACGTGGGTGTAATAAAACGAGCAAATGGCACTTAAACTCGCCAACAACCGATCCTTTCCTTGTGCCCGCACGGTATTTATAGGAATTCAAGGGGTCGAGGGGCTGATTTACAATTTGGTACATGGTAGGTAGGAGAACACACGCTATTAACCGGGCCCTTGGCAAGGGCAAGCTAGTAACTATTCGCATGTGGTCGACGGAAATACACGCATGACTCCTCCCCCGCCCCGTGTAGGGTTCCTCATGCCACCCGCCGGGTTCGCATCCGCTGGGGGGCCCGAGGGGTCCCTCCGCCGGCCTTCCTGCTTGCTTGCTCATACTTGGGAAGACCCTCACCGGCGCTCCCCACGCCGCGGGGGGCACATGCTCCCGGCCAATGCCCGCCCGGGGGCCGCCGACGGAGGGTGACGCCTACGTTGCGGTTCAAGGAGGGTCCTCCGCTTGCTGATCCCGCAAGACTTCGCATATGTTAACGGGAGATTAGTTCTTGGCCCCCCGTGGTGAGGCACCGCTGGCTGCCGGGCCGGGCGAGGGTCGCCTCCCCAACATAGTTGACACATAAAAATAGAGCTTAAGAGGTGTCAACAGGAGTCGAGCTCTTCCTTCATCTTCGCCGCCGCTTATGGGCAAGCTCGAGCTCCCTCCTCCCGCGAGACGCCCGCAGCAAAGGCGGCGCCCACCTTCTCCCGGGCTTCCCCGAGGCACGCCCCTCCGCTGCCGCGGATGAATCCCCGGGCGACGCCCCGTCGCCCGACGCTCAGGCAGGAACCGGTGCTGGAGCCGCGCCGAGCCGAGCCTCCGCACACATCTCCGCGCACAGCCCGCGAAGGCTCCCCGACGAAACCGCCGCCCTCCGGCCTCCGCCAGCCCGGTTGGGCCTCACGATGGCGCCCCCACACGCCCAAAAAAGCACGAACACGTGAGCGCCAAGAAAGCAAAAAAAGGAGTCCCTAGCACCACGGCGGATCCAAACCTCGGGCAAGGCGGGCGCGCAGACATCTCGCCGGCACCGATCGCCGACGACCCCGATCCTCCAGAAGCGGTGAAGGTGGCCGCCGCGCGATCCGGCAAAGACCGGGGTAGGACGACGTCCGTACCCCGTGGGAACGCCCGATGCGCGCGACAACAAGACAGATGTCATCATCCCCACGAGCCCGACCCTTGCCGTGGCGTACGCACCGCGCCGGGCGGGCGGGCGGCCGAACCAGCGCCTGCAGATCCTCCGAGTCCTCATCATCCGGCCCGCTCGGTCCTCCCCGCCCCTGCATCCTCGTCATCGAGATGTTGAAGACCGGGTGCTCGACGCGGCGACCTCCTCGGATTGGGGACCGAACGTTGACTTTGGGCTGAGTCCTTTCAGTGTTCCTTGACGGCGGAGTCTCCTCTGGGACCTCCTTCTCCGCCTCTGTCGCCATCGAGGAGCTCGCCGCGGCCCGGCTTCTGGGCGCCTTAGCCCCCGCGAGGTCGCCGGCCGGCTCGCCGATCGAGCCCAACGATGAGGACATGACACCTATGGATACACCCATGAAGGGTAAAAATATGGTGAGCTCATTCCTACACTTGCATGATAACTTTTGGTATAATTCACTTGGTTCCACATGTACATGTTATTATTTGAATGTAGGAACAACTATGTCTCAAAGTGCAAACTCATCAAAGTCCAACATTTGGTTTGATGGCAGCCCAACAATGCTTCATAGGGAAGGCCTTAACTCCTTTATTCGAAGTGTAATTGAGGTCAATGAGAACTTGTTGGAAAGCTGGGTGCTGCGACATCATCTTAGGCTTATCATGCAACCTTGGGACCCTGGTCCAAGTGGAGACACGCTAGAAGGAGATGGAGAACAAGTTAGAGATGCCCAAGGACGTCCTCCTCCTTGGCCACCACCATGCAAAAGCTATAAATATGAAAGCATGCAGAAGCTAAACTTAGAACCTATCTCCTACGATGGCATCCTGGTAGGAGGAGCGCAAGCAAAGGAATAACATGAACGCTCTCTACCTCTGCATGGTCGAAGAGGACTTGGTAGAAGTTCAACGCAACGCTAGTACCGTTGCATGGTGGTAGGAGCACCAAGAGCCATTGCATGGATGAAATAATTCCTCCACCACTCGATGAAACAATAATACCTCCTTAGATTACACTCCCCGGCCGCATGTCTAGAGGTGTTGCATGACCCTATGTTCTTTTTAAATAGCCCCTTGTCACACCTTTTTAGAACTTGGGTTTTGCTTAGATTATTCCGGCCAAGAACAGCTGGCTGCTTATCGGTTTGTAAAACCCCACTTGTGTTCTTAATCATATATCTACAGTTTGTCCCAATTTTTGAGTCCGCGTTCTTTCAAGTTCTTGCTTGTGTTCTTCGATTCGTAGTTGTGGATTAGCCTTCTGGTGAGGTCAACCGGGTTGGTGACACGGGTTGATAACCCGAGGAGACGTGGTGCTAAGATTGCGTGGTTCGGTCTTTGTGATCCAAGCCGGATCGGTGTGTCACTCTCCACCAAATTGATAGTTATCTTGAACCCGACGGAAGATCGGGACCCCCATCCCCATCAAGTGGTATTCGTGAGCCGAGGTTTACCTTCGTGTTCGCTTTTTATCCTAGTGTAGTTAATTTTGCTTCATCCTATAACTCAAAAAAAAATGCCCCACAAAAAAATATTTGTGTTCACCATTTTCCCCTTATCCCATAACCCGTTGTGCCATTTCAATATTTTTTAATTTCAGTTTGCTTTATTGAACGGTCGCCCCTTGCATGTCATCGCGGTTAGTCGTGTCTAGGTCTTGTTCTTGGCGAGGTGAATTCAATCAAATCTAGTGTTGTCGCAAAGAGAAAGGAGCTCTTGAATTAGCATTGATTTGCTTGATCACGTGTAGCTTCTTTTTTTTTTTAGATTTATTTCTAGCCATACATCGAGGTGCATGAAATTTTCCTATTTATATATAGGATTGCGCAAAGACTTCGTTGTCCCAAGGTACCTTCTTATATTTATTTGTAGCCATACATCGAGGTGCATGCATGATATTTTCCTATCTATAGGCTCCTCATATACTTTTGGGGTTCTATCCAATCGTAAGAGTCCAAAGAAGAAGCGAGTCACATTCAATTAGATTATATATTCTCGGGATGTTTATCTAGGCCAATATCCTTCTCACGGGTTGTGAGCTATTTCCAATTGTCTAGAGCTTTGGGTGTTTAACTTGTACACATCTGCTAAAAGACTTCGAGATTATAAAAAAAGAGGAAAAGGCGTAGGTGCAAAAAAAGGCAAAAGCCACACCTAATAGATAAAAAGAGAAAGAGAGAAAGAAAAGAAAGAACAAAAAAAGAATTAAAACAAAAATCAGAAGTGCTTGCATCCCTGCTGGTCCCTCTAACCGAAGTTGTAATACGCTTTGCTTGAACTAGGTCTAGGACGAGTTTAGGCCGAATTTACATAGACTAGCTTGGGACTACTTTTCAATCTTGCAATCTGAATTAAATTATTGATATTCCTTGCTATCATATTTTAAGCCTCCCAAGCTCCACATATGCACTTCGGACAAGATAGAAAAGATCCTTGCAATTGCAAAGGCTACTTCTTCATAGGTATCACAACCAAGCCACCACCGGTTGCCATCTCTAATAAAGCATGGTAAGAACTTGGGTAAGAACTTGGTAAGACGCGGTGTGAGGTTATGATTCCACCAACTCATAAAAGTTGAGAGAGATTTATTTTGATTTCTAACCATATCAACAATGTGTTTTTGCTAAGAGTTGATTACAAGAAACCATGGAGCAAAAGTTTGCAAGGATAAACCAAATGAACAATGATCGACTATCACATATTGACTATAATCATCAAGGTAAGAGAGGTAAATTCACCATCCCATCCTATTTCGACCTTATGATGGAGAAACATATTTTGATTGGGAAATGGTCAGAGAACAAGAATTTAATTTCACCTAGTTCTTGGGATAGATAGAGTTAAACACGCTACTAGTGAATTCAAGTATTTTGCTCAAATCTGGTGGCAAGAACTAGGCAATTTGCATCAACAACCTCAATCATGGGATAAACTTAAAGAAGCAATGCGTGATAGATTTGTTCCTATTTCTTATAAACGTGATCTCAAGGCAAGAAATTACAACACTTAGAGCAGTGGTAATATGTCCGTCTGTGAATATTATGATGAGTTTCAAAGGTGTAGAATACGCATGTGGGATAGTAGAGGACATGGAAGATAAAATTGTTCACTTTATGGTGGTTTGAGACATGACATACAAGATATTGTTTTTGAAAAAAAGAGTTTTATACTATCAACCGCTTGTACCAAATTTTGCTTTTGTTGCGTAAAAGATTTGGTGGGCAAAAGAACCAGAGGGACATTGACAACAAATTAATCAACCAGGTATTATTAAGGATGGAGCAAACAATTGCAAAGTTGGAGACCATGATGAGTAGCCAAGTGGCCGCTTCTCGCCGCTGTAGTTACAACATCATCTTCACCACCACCACCATCACCCACACCCACTTTGGGAGACCGGTACAATTTTAAACTCTACCGAAATTGTACGTACTCGATAAAAGAGAGTGCTAGTAGTGAGAACAAAGACACTAGTATTAAAGGTAAAAAATTACCAAGTGTCTAATTTGAAAGATTCATTTATGCCTAATATAAAATCTGATGTTGTTCAAATTAATGCCGATGTGTTGAATTTGTCCACCACTCATGGTATAATAGAGCAAAGAATTAGTGGACACCAAATCTGAATTACCTTTTGTCACATGAAGAATGTTCGACTAATTTTTTGTGATAAAGGAGAGTTGTGTGATAGTGCTATGATCATTCCCATGCCACAACTTCATGAAGGAATTTAATTCTTTTGTTTTAGAACAAAACACATGTGCTAAAAATAAGAAGATGCTTCCCATTAATGCGAAAAAGAAGAGCTAGAATTATTGTCTTTTAAATACTTTAGGCTATATTGAGTTTGATACTTTGTGTGCCCTTAATAATTTGGAAGAGGAATTTAAATGTGTTGGAATGCCACGGTTGTCAACTTGTACATATCATTTTATTGGTAAATATAATTATAAAGGAGAGTATATGGTGCATCGTGTCTATATTTCTTCAAATCTGAAATCTCCTTTAGCTTTGCATAAATATGATCAACTAGAGGGCTTCAATAGTTATAACCATGTCATATCTAGATTTCCAAGTTTTGTTGTAAAGAAACAAAGTTAAATGTCAAGAAGGGGAGCAATGTTGGCAACCACGAAAAACTTGTCCTCCAGTAAGCTCAAACCGAGGACGGTTTGTTGTCAAGAAGGGGAGAATGATGAGGACATGACACCTATGGATACACCCATGAAGGGTAAAAATATGGTGAGCTCATTCCTACACTTGCATGATAACTTTTGGTATAATTCACTTGGTTCCACATGTACATGTTATTATTTGAATGTAGGAACCACTATGTCTCAAAGTGCAAACTCATCAAAGTCCAACATTTGGTTTGACGGCAGCCCTCAACAAAGGTTTCATAGGGAAGGCCTTAACTCCTTTATCCGAAGTGTAATTGAGGTCAATGAGAACTTGTTGGAAAGCTGGGTGTCGCGACATCATCTTAGGCTTATCATGCAACCTTGGGACCCCGGGTCCAATTGGAGACACGCTTAGAAGGAGATGGAGAACAAGTTAGAGATGCCCAAGGACGCCCCTCCTCCTTGGCCACCACCATGCAAAAGCTATAAATATGAAAGCATGCGTAAGCTAAACTTAGAACCTATCTCCTACGATGGCATCCTCTGGTAGGAGGAGCGCAAGCAAAGGAATAACATGAACGCTCTCTACCTCGCATGGTCGAAGAGGACTTGGTAGAAGTTCAACGCAACGCTAGTACCGCTGCATAGTGGTAGGAGCACCAAGAGCCATTGCATGGATGAAATAATTCCTCCACCACTAGATGAAACAATAATACCTCCTTAGATTACATACCCTTGTGCTGCATGTCTAGAGGTGTTGCACTAATCCTATGTTCTTTTAAATAGCCCTTGTCACACCTTTTAGAACTTGGGTTTTGCTTAGATTATTTCGCCAAGAACAGTTTCGCTTGCTTATCGGTTTGTAAAACCCCACTTGTGTTCTTAATCATATATCCGCAGCTTGTCCCAATTTTTGAGCCGCGTTCTTTCAAGTTCTTGCTTGTGTTCTTCGATTTGCGTGCAGGGATTAGCCTTTCTTGGTGAGGTCAACCGTTGGTGACACGGTTGATAACCCGAGGAGACGTGGTGCTAAGATTGCAGTGGTTTGGGTCTTTGTGATTCAAGCCGATCGGTGTGTCACTTCCACCAAATCGATAGTTATCTTGAACTCGACGGAAGATCGACCCCCGCCCCATCACCAAAACCGCTCGGCCGCTTTGACCCACGGGACGGCCGGGCGCCGCGGACGGGTCCGGGGCACGGAAGCCCTCCACTCGTGACTAACGCCCGAGGTCGGGCCAAGCGCTGGTGGACAAGAACCCCTTGAAGGGGAAGAGCGCCATCATCTTCGACTCGCCGTCGCGCTCTCGCCCATCTTCACCACGAGCTCGCTCGCCGCTCGCCGCCATCGCTCCCGAGCGCTCGCCAATGCCTCTCCCGGAGCTCACGCAATGAGCTCAATGATGACGGCATCGCCGGCTCTCGTCACAAAGCTCGAGCCCATCACGATCGAGCTTGACACGTCCGCTCTCGCCGGATACGCCGCCGCCCCGAAAGCATGGTCGAGGTCAATACATACGCACTAACCGTTATGCTCTACAACGACAGAGGAGAAGACTTACCGCGATGGCTACCCCTTTCTCTTCGCCCAGCTACGGTGAGCCCCGAGTCGTTTGACCGAGCGCCCGCCCACTCACGTCCGGGCTTCTCGGGCGCCGGCTGAGGCCGGGAGCCGTTGCCGCCCCGCTGACGGGGCGCCGCCAGCGCAAGCTCGCAGCCCCGGTCCCCGCCCCTTCACCCATGGGCTCGCCGACGCTGAGGGCGCCCGCAGCTCGATGCCGCGGCTCCACCTCCCGACCGCCGCCACCGATGAGCCCGCCCCCGCTCCAAACAGGCCCTCCGGAGGCCGGCAAGAGCCGGCCCCGGCCCCTCTCAGAAGAGGGGGGATGGGAGCCGAAGGACTCCACCACGCCGACCCATAGAGCTCGAGCTCGTCACAAGACTCAAGACAACGAAAAGGACGGGCTAAAGGCGACGCAGCACTTACCAACGCCGCGGTCTCCGGATGCAGGGGGAGGATCTGGGAGCTCCGGCAACCTCTCCCCCTCGTTACCCGCAAGCATCCACCACTCCACCTGGTCGACGGTGAGCCCTGGGGATTCGCTGTCCCCACTAACGGGCGCCGCTCCTCCACCATCTCCCTGCACCGGAGAGCTCGGGCGTTGAAGGGGCAGCACGGCCTTGGAGAGCCAGCCTCGATGATATGATTCACCGTCGGCCCGGCAGATCTCGGAGCACCTTGATCTTACTCACCGCCCCGCTCCACCGCCTCCAAGACGTGGTCATGCGGTCCCTCGCGCCACGCCTTGCTCGGCGATGGCGAAGGTGCAGCCGCTGAACCGAGGTAGAGGATGGGCGAGGTCGCTCTTGAGGTAGAACCACTCCTCCCTCCACCGGGGTTGGCCGACGGAAGTCGCCCGAAGGACTCAAGGACTCTCCGCTCCAGTTACAGCATCGGTCCACGCAGCGATCGGGGGTCGGTTGCTTCCTTGCCCTGTAGGGGCCGGATCTTGGCGAACGGCGCTTGAAGAGCTCCCGGTTGGGAGGATCCCACCACCCGGCAGCATGTTGAAGACGCCAAGAGCAGACCCGCTCGGCGCCAAGTGCCGGAGCTCGATGCCCCAAGATGAGACAAGGCCGCGGGAAGAAGTCGGCGGTGGGCACGCCGAGCCCGCGCTCGTGGAAGGCCACGAAAGAGACGATGTAGCCCGGCCAAGGGTCAGATGTGTGGGACACCCGGTGGTATGATCCACTCCTCCGCCGCCGTCGGTACGGAAGCTCCCGCCAACGAGGCTGCACTCTCTATCGCTTCCGCCGCCGACGGCAGCCGAGCCCATCTCTCGCTCAAGCGACCGCCGGCCGGCGGGGAGACGGGAGGATTGATCTTACAAGCAAGCGGCGGCGATTGAACTCTCTTTCTCTCTCGCGGGCTGAAGGCAAGAAGTGGGAAGGTGAATCGCCTCCCGACCGCCTATTTATAGAGGTCCGCGCGACGAGGCGCTTCGAGGTGAAATCGCCAGAGGGCCCACCCTCGCATCACATCATCCGCCGCAACGGATGCCACGAGATCGACGCGCCTAACACTCCGCGGAAGTCGAACGGCCACTTTACATTAATGAGATAACCACACGCCAACGGTAAAATCTCAACGGCAAGATCCCAACGCCATTTTTTATGCAGGGTGAAAATCCAAGAGCTCCGCATGACGGCTAGATCGCTGAGCCCAAAAAGGCAGCTCGAAAACACGCGCTCCCCCGCCCCTCGTGGTTCGAAGGCCGCCTCAGCCCAGAGAGCCCAGAGCCGCCCGCAGACACCACGCAGGGAGGAGCGCCTTGCAGAGCGGTATCGACGCCCGCGCCCCGAGCTCACGGCGGCTCCGGGGCGGGCCGCGGGCGCGGTCCGGGTCGCCGAGGCCACGGTCGACCCGAGCCAACCCCACCGACAGGGCGCCGCCTCCCGACATCACCCGGGGCTCGAACCACCCGGTTGAGCTCGTATCCGAGGTCGATCCGCCAGATCGTGACGAACGGGCTCGAGCTCGGGCCTCACTGACTATCCGACGCAAAGACCAGCAGCGCCGATCTCGGCTAACGAGGCAAGATCGAGCTCGAGCTCACCACCTCGCAAGCGGTCGCAGGAGCGGGTCGAGGAGCCCATTTAAAATTCTAAAGCCTCCACGAGAACCCATCGTTTCACGAGCCCGGGGCTACACCTCCACCTGTGTGCGCCACAAGATCCATGGACAAACATCAACCCCCGAAACAAGGGTCCCCCTACGAGGAAGGTCGGCCGCACACAAAGATCCGGGAGAGACCTCCTCTCCCCAAATGCTCGGGGCTACCGTGGGGGATCGATATTTGGGATATGTTGGGTGATTGCTCAACACAACATGTTATTGATGATGATATGGTTTACAAAGTGGCCATTCAACATGGTCTTTACAGGCGCATCGGGGGTATTTATAGGGACCCCCGACTTCGAGACTTGATGAAAAAAACATAAACTTCACATTTGAGATTTCTAACAACTTCTCAAGGTTTCTATTCTAGCTAAGTTGTTTTCACCATCTTCGCTTGAATCTTTGAATCACAATTCTTCATATTTTTGTTCAAATAAGTTGTCTTCACCAACTTCTCTTTCATCATATCTTTTTTCCTCTTCGTGTGAAAAGTTTTCTTCCCGCAACTTCAAAGTTAGTTTGATTAAGTCAACTTCAAAGTTCGGGCATAAAGTTTGCCTACGAAGTCAATCTTCAAAGTTCGGGGCATAAAGTTTGCCTACGAAGTCAATCTTCAAAGTTTGGGCATAAAGTTTGCCCATGAAAGTCAATCTTCAAAGTTTGGGCATAAAGTTTGCCTACTGAAGTCAACTTCGTGAGTTTGGGCATAAAGTTTGTCTCACGGTCAACTTCAAAGTTCGGGATAAAAGTTTCGGGCGGTTAGATCCCAACAATTTAAAAACCCCTCATGGGCATTTTTAAGGCCGACTTCAAAGGCATGAAACCCACGAAAGTTTTTATGAAAAACCGAGGTCCGTAAATGTCGCCCCGACCTTTGAAGTTGGACTATTTTGTAACGGCTAGTTTGACTGCCTGACTTTAAAAGTTATAAATAGCAAAACATACCCTCGAAACCAGTAAGTCAAGTTATAGAATTTAAGGTTAAAGTTCATATTGGTGAACATTTTATAGCGAAAATTCACGGTATTGAATTTTAAAATGTCGCCCCTTCTTTTTTGTATAGAAGTGGGCGCGAAACTTCTCTTGAAATTTAAAGTTGACCTTAGTGAACATTTTATAGCTTAAAATTCACCTTAGTGAATTTAAAAATGTCGTCCCTTCTTTTTGTAGAGAAGTGGACACGGAAACTTCATTTCGAATTTTAAGTTTCTTCTTAGAGAATTTGAGTAAAAATTTCATTTTGAAGTTTCAAATTTCTCTTTAGAGAATTTGAGCGAAACTTCATCTTGAAGTTTCAAATTTCTCTTTAGAGAATTTGAAAACGCCGCCCCTTCCTTTTTTTTAAGTGAGAGCTTAAAAACTTCGTTTCAAAATTAAAGTTTCTCCTTAGAGAATTTGAGCTTAAACTTCATTTTGAAGTTTCAAATTTCTCTTTGGAGAATTTGAAAACGTCGTCCCCTTCTTTTTTTGCGAAGTGAGAGCGAAAAACTTCGTTTTGAAATTAAAGTTTCTCCTTAGAGAATTTGAGCGAACTTCATTTTGAAGTTTCAAATTTCTCTTTTAGAGAATTTGAAAACTTCGTCCCCTTCCTTTTTTAAGAAGTGAGAGCTTAAAAACTTCGTTTCAAAATTAAAGTTTCTCCTTAGAGAATTTGAGCGAAACTTCAGTTTGAAGTTTCAAATTTCTCTTTTAGAGAATTTGAAAACGTCGCCCCTTCCTTTTTTAAGAAGTGAGAGTTTTAAAACTTCGCTTCAAAAATTAAAGTTTCTCCTTAGAGAATTTGAGCTTAAACTTCATTTTGAAGTTTTAAATTTCTCTTTTGAGAATTTGAAAACGCCGCCCCTTCCTTTTTTGCGAGGTGAGAGCTTAAAACTTCGTTTTCAAATTAAAGTTTCTCCTTAGAGAATTTGAGTTTAAACTTCATTTTGAAGTTTCAAATTTCTCTTTGAGAATTTGAAAACGCCGTCCCCCTTTTTTTTTTTGCGAAGTGAGAGTTTAAAAAACTTCATTTCGATATTAAAGTTTCTCCTTAGAGAATTTGAGAAAAACTTGTAGGTAGCAATTTTATTTTGTCAAAAATTGTATCTACTTATGGCTTTAATTGGGGGCGATGCAAGAGCAAGTTGCTCTTCGCCTTTCGAACTTAAACTTCACCTTAGTGAATTTGAAAAACGAACTTCTTTTCAAAGTTAAAATTCACCTTAGTGAATTTGGAAAACGAACATATTTTCGGGGTTAAAATTCACCTTAGTTAATTTGAAGAACAAACTACTCTTCAAAGTGAATTTGAAAAAAAAACTTATTTTTGAAGTTAAAATTCACAAATTTGAAAAAAATGAACTTCTTTTTGAAGTCTAAATTCACCTTAGTGAATTTGAAAAGTGAGCTCTTTTTTTTTTTCGAGTCTAAATTCGCTAAGTGAAATTAAAAAAAAAAACAAACTTTTTTCCGAAGTGAAAATTCACCTTAGTGACAAAATGAACTTCTTTTTCAAGTCGAAATTTATCTTAGTGAATTTGAAAAACGTTGTCCCTTCTTGCGGAGAAGTGGATGCGAAACTTCTATTGGAAGTTAAAGTTCACCTTAGTGAACATTTTATAGTGAAAATTCACTTTAGTGAATTTAAAAACATCATCCCTTTTTTTTGAGAGAAGTGGACGTGGAAACTTTGTTTGTACATGAGAATCCGTTTTGATTATTAACTTTTGAATTCTTGCTTTGCAAAGCCCCAAAGAATACTACTTCATATTCTCGTGATGTTGTTGGTACATCGAAATTCTAATCTTGCTGCATACTTTATTTTAAGGCCCGATGGCAAAGTTATTATTACATATATTCCAGCCCCTCGTAGAGCCCCAAGCTCCATTGCAATTTATTGTCCATTCCGCAAATTGTTGTCCCTTCTTTAGTTTCTTTTTGTTCTTCGATTTGAAGTTGGAGCTTAAAACTTCTTTTCGAAATTAAAATTCACATTAGTGAATTTGAAAAACAAACTTCTTTTCGAAGTTGGAATTCACCTTAGTGAATTTGAATAATGAACTTCTCCTTTTTTTTTTTCAAAGTCAAAATTCACCCTAGTGAATTTAAAAGACAAGACTTTTTTGAAGTGGAAATTCACGTTAGTGAATTTTGAAAATGAACTTCTCTTTATTTTTCAATGTCAAAATTCACCTTAGTGAATTTGAAAGACAAACTTCTTTTCCAAGTCGAAATTTACCTTAGTGAATTTTGAAAGATGAACTTCTTTTTTTCTCTCTCTCTCTTTTTTTCGAAGTCAAAATTCACCTTAGTGAATTTGAAAGACAAACTTCTTTTCCTTAGTGAATTTTGAAAAGTGAACTTCTCTCTTTTTCTTGAAGTCAAAATTCACCTTAGTGATTTTGAAAGACAAACTTCTTTTTTCAAGTCAAAATTCACCTTAGTGAATTTGAAAAACTAACTTCTTTTCAAGTCGAAATTCACCTTAGTGAATTTGAAAAATGAACTTCTTTTCAAGTCGAAATTCACCTTAGTGAATTTGAAAAATGGACTTCTTTTTTCGAAGTCAAAATTCACCTTAGACAAACTTCTTTTCGAAGTCGAAATTCACCTTAGTGAATTTGAAAAACGAACTTCTTTTTCAAGTCGAAATTCACCTTAGACAAACTTCTTTTTCCCAAGTCGAAATTCACCTTAGTGAATTTTGAAAAATGAACTTTTTTTTTCAAAGTCAAAATACACCTTAGACAAACTTCTTTTTCGAAGTCTAAATTCACCTTAGTGAATTTTGAAAAAATGAACTTCCTTTTTTTTTTTCAAGTCAAAATTCACCTTAGTGAATTTGAAAGACAAACTTCTTTTTCGAAGTCAACATTCACCTTAGTGAATTTTATAATTCTTTTTTCTCCTTAGAGCTTTGCTTTCTGCTTGTTGCAGATCTTTGCTCCTTAGAGCTTTTCTTTCTGCTTAAAGCAGATATTGGCTCCTTAGAGCTTTGGCTCCTTAGAGCTTGTTGAGAGGCATGAGTATTTAATAAAAGCATTGCACATAAACATGAATTTGGAATATTTCATCGACATAGATATAATTGTATACATATATGAGAATGTTTACAAGTTAAGAGTATCGTGGTTGTTAATTTTGTATACTAATTATATGTTTTTGTTATTTTTAATAAAAGCACAGATGGTGTCCGCTTAGGGATGAAATGACTAAATAAAATCATTAGAACTTGCAAGCTAAAAAGTTCATCGCAAAATTGGCGTTTTTAAAAGTTGTACAAAAAGCCTCTGGCATGCATGTGATAGAAATAAATGAGCCTTAAACTATTAAAGCAACAACGTAACACGTTCCAAGGTCAAATCCTTACAGGAGTTTTTTTTTTCTGACAAATGCTCATACGCACAGAACTGATGGTGCCTGTTTAGGATGCTACTTGTACGAAACCATTTCGGACATTCAAATTAATATATTGTCAACTACTATAGCCAAGCCCAAACTTGTTTGCGCTAGTTAAACTGGCAAGTTCCGTGATACTGAGTAATTGAATGAGTGCATGCAAATGCTAGTCAAAACAAGTCATGACGGCAAGATTTTTTCTTCTTTGTCACTCTTTTTTTTGTGCAAATGCAAAGCGAAGCCTAATTCAACAGCCCCTTGGGCTAGCTAATAAGTTTTATGGGGGTGTGTGGGCCTTTGCTAGAATTTGAGCAGAAAAGCCAAAGTCGAGTTGGACTTACTTTGGTAGATTGGGATTTAAGCCACGCAAGGATCCATCATCCATTGACTGTCGATCGAAGCCCCTTAGCGAGACATATAACTTCATGATGGGATGAAAAAGTCTTGTAACCTTAGTTGGTACTTTGACTTCGTGCATGTAATTCCATCTTCTCTGGCCTTGTGATGGCTCCTGGGCTTCGCTACTGTTCTGGCTAAAAGCAGATAGGAACATGTGCTTGACATCAGTGTTGCTTGACCTTTGTTGAAAGTCATCTAGCGTCTGCATGCTCTGGCCAATACTCAGGGGAGCTAGACTTCGGAAAACCAAGTGGTACCTTTCGCATTATTAGCGAAGTCTGATGGAGATAAATTTTGTTGACGCATGATTATAAATTGGCCTCATCTCAATTTGAACTAATGAAAATTCACGGCTTGAAAAATTGATTTGAGATTTTGATCCGTGTTGCTGTGCGGAACAATTGACATGCTGGCCAATGCTAGCTGATAGTCGACGTTTGAATCAAGTGTGTGCTGAGCTCCGATGAGATCCTAGCTTTGACGAGAACGCCCGAATTTTTAACTGTATATATGTATTCGGATCCATGAACTGCGAAGCTGTTCTTGCCCGGGAAGTAGTTTCTAGAGATGGAGTTGAAGTTGAGAGAAACCATATTGTCTCTCTGAGTAGCCTTTTGGTATCTAAAGCTCCAATTTGGATCTCCGCCACAACAACTTTGCTTGGAGTGGCTTGGGTAAATACTCCAATGGTTATTCTTGCGAAGTTAAACTTCAAGGGCGAAGCCCTTGCACGGTCGTTTGGAATACTTGGCTGTTGATTGATGAATTCATTTGTCGGTGCCGAAGTTTTCCAAATTGGCTTTTTAATGGGTCTTCAATATTTTTTCTGAAAAGGAACCTTTAATATATCCAACGAAGTCAGTTGTTTCATCCAAATCTGATGAAGCGAAGTTGTTTCTAACAACGAAGTCATTTTTTTTAATATATTCCTACATTCGTTGCCTTGAGTCATGCTTCTTCTGACTTTGCGGGTGGGTGGTCTGTTTGTAGATTGAGTCTTCGTATTTGGGCATACTTCTTGTGTGTGTCTTCGCTTGCAGCCAATGAAGTTGATTCCAGCTCATCTTAATTACGAGGGCAATTTCTTTATTTCAGCCACAACCCAAAGTAGAATAAGCCCCGGGCGTCGACTTCGCGTGGACAATGCTCATGTCGCAGTCTTCACGCCAGAGCTGGAAATAATGCTTGTCTCGATCCAATCACTATCAACTTCACTTGAATATAGACCCTCTCTTCTTTCAACCTTTGCTGGGCACAAGAACTTGGAAAATCTGATAAAAAAGGTAGTACAGTGAAGTATTGATGGAACCATTGACTTGTTAATGGATCGATGGAAACTGACTGAAGATGGCCTCGCATATTGTCTACACTTCCCGACGTGTAGTGTCTTTACTTCCCTAAAATGCGCTGCCGAAGGTGCTATCCGAGGTGTATTTTTCTGAAACATAGCTCTGACGACGGTTTTTCTTGAGTCTTAACTCTTGTCGTGTAGTTTTGATTGACGTTGTTGACTGGATGGTGGCTCTCTTACTTTTGCTGCAGGTTCAACAAAGATTGAATAGACATAGTTTGTCGGTTGTACTTGTCTTCGCGCTCAAGCAGGCGTGCGTCTGCCTTGTCTATTTTGCATGTGCTTGCTTTGGGACTTTATTGCTGATTTGTTGTTTGCCGAAGGCAGTATTGGCTTGCCACGTTCACCTGCACGGATGTCTTGTCTTGTTTGGTTTGATCAAGCTTGCATGTTTGTCCGGTTGTCCTGCACCCTGGTTGGGGGTTTATATTTGGCCTGGGGCATCGCATGGCAGGAGGCTTCGCTTGGAAGGAGACTTTGTCTTAATATAGCATTAGACTTAGCTTGCAGACCTTGTTCTCACTATTTATACCTTATTTCATTAGAATATGTTTACTGAGGAGAGACAGCCCCTTGCACATGAACGTGTTCTCTGTAGGTGTTTTCCGGAATGACGAAGTTTGACGATATGGCCTGGTGGCTTCGCCGGCAACTAGTATTTAACTTTGATTGAGTTCTTCGCACTCGAAATAATAATCCTAGACTCTTGGTGATGTCACCAAAGGGCAAACATGATAATTTGCTTGTTGATGTCCGACTTAATATTTTAACTTCCCTCTACACCAAGAAGGTGATCTTGTGCTCGAGTCCTGACAACAGCCGAAGGAGTCTTTGCTTGCGAGGTGGTGTTTTTCCTATGCTTGGAATATTTCTTCATGACATGACGAAGACTCTGTCATGCTGATAGATTTCTGACTTGGGAGCAGAGTTTTTATTGAAGTATGCGGATTCACTTTGTTAGAAAAATTGCTGCTTGGGAACGGGAGTGCTCTGCATGTGGTTCTGGAGACGACGTAAATCCGACGACATGGGCTCGCTTGACCCGTCAGGTGTTTTGTTTCCATTGGCTGCTGACGGATCGATGGAAACATGCTAAAGTTGGCTTCGTAAGAGAAGGAAACCACACGCCAGCAGCCGACATTTCTTCGCTTGATTATTTTTGTCTTTCGCTTGCTTTGGAACTTCGCATATATTCTGTGGCTACTATTTGCTTGTCTTGTTTGGTTGACTGAAGTTGCATGTTTTCATGTGAAGTGACGCGAAGATAACATAACGTCTGGTTGGCCTATATTTAGCTTGTGGCTTTGCTTGTTGGAAGACATTACTTTGAATACGACACTAGACTTTGCTTGGGAGAATCTCTAGTTTTGGTTGACGGCTTCATGTTTGGACTTCAAATTGCGTCCTGCTTTCTTTGACTTCGCTGACTTTTTGACCATTCATAAGCTAATATCATCTTGCTCTTGGGCCTTCCCATTGGTCCACGTGGTCGTGAGAGTATTCGAGCACACACAAACGGTGGGCGCCAAGATGTTGGGTGATTGCTCAACACAACATGTTATTGATGATGATATGGTTTATAAAGTGGCCATTCAACATGGTCTTTACAGGCGCATCGGGGGTATTTATAGGGACCCCCCGACTTCGTATACCTTGATAAAAACATAAACTTCACATTTGAGATTTCTAACAACTTCTCAAGGTTTCTATTCTAGCTAAGTTGTTTTCACCATCTTCGCTTGAATCTTTGAATCACAATTCTTCATATTCTTTGTTCATAGTTGTCTTCACCAACTTCTCTTTCATCATATCTTTTTTCCTCTTCGTGCTGAAAGTTTTCTTCCCGCAACTTCAAAGTTAGTTTGACGGTTAACTTCAAAGTTCGGGCATAAAGTTTGTCTACGAAGTCAACTTCAAAGTTTGGGATAAAAGTTTCGGGCGGTTAGATCCCAACAGATACCCATAAGCAATCACCTTTCGGCGTCAACAAACCAAAGCGACCCGAACCTCGATTACACGAGACGTAACAAGGCAAGGCGTCCCACCGCGGCGCACGAGGTCTTCACCACACACGAGCTCTCCACGCGAGGGCGAGCCTCCGCTCCGCTCGCGAGCTCCCGCCCACGAGCTCCCCGACGACCTTGTCTTTCCGCTTCGCTCGAGCTCTCCGATAACGAGCTCTCCGCCTCCCTCATCGCGGCTCGACCTCGCTCCGGAGACCTCTTTCCGCCCTCGCCGAGCTCCCCGCGACGAGCCTTATGACGACGACCCACGAGAGCTCATCCGCCGCCTTCTGGGAAGCCCCGCGGGTACCGGAAGTTGGTCAACCACTCTCGGCGACAGTTCAACAACTCTCGGCGACCACCGTAGCCATGCCGGGCTCTGAGAGGGAAAGAGGCTGCCGACGATCACCCGCCATGCCCCGTCGACTCCAACAACTCCGCCCGCGCACGCGGCGGTACGCACGGGTACATCCCTCCCCATCCACGGTATGGGCACGCCCACGCCGAGAAGACGCCTTCCTACTACGATTGGAGACGGGCGACGCCGACCACCGCCCAAATCATGATTCCCGGCAGACGACGGCGACCAATTTTCGACACACCCGGAGTGCTCCAGCTCGAAGGGAGCTCTCGTCCGCATAGTGAGCTCATCTCGTGAGCTCTTTCCCGCATCTATCACCCTCGTACATGTATTTCCGTTTCTTCAAGTCTTCAACCCGGAGAGAGCTCATGTAACCCGCCCCTTTGCGGCTATAAAGGGGAGGCCGCCCACCGGGTTGGAGCAGGTTCAACTCCCGGCTTCATAGCGCCCACTCACACATCCACTCGATATTGGCACTTGCCTCAATCACAGAGACTTGGGAGCCTCCTCTCTCTCGCCCGCCTTGTACTAGCCCCGGTATGAGCATTTTAGCTCGGACAAAGTGATCGCATCGACTAGAGAGCGCGATTTGCCCCGAACCAGTATAAATCTCGTGTCATTGTCTCTAGAGCTAGGCCATCGGAGCACGACAGCCCGGACATTATTGTGATGGTGGTATTAGACCACGACGCTACCGTGAATCTTAGATACGCCCAGAAATCCCGAAGCTCCGAGAGAGCCTGTGCTTGGCCGGTTGTGCATTTCCCTTTGGTCCCTTGCTCGGTCGTCCCGAGGCACCAGAGAAACCCGAGGGCCCAAGCTTTAGAACTCGGGACCGCACGGTGAGCACATGGCCCGGCGTTCCCCCCTGGGGGGTCACACATTGCGGTGAGGTTTCGTTCCTCGCCCGAGGGTTTCGAAAGCGCCCTCCTTCGGGAGGGGCTTTTTGTCAAATTATAACTTGACATTCTTACCCGGGAGGGGTCGGGGCGCATTTGGCACGCCTTTTCATGCTAGTTTCTCCGAGGAGATGATTGTTCACATCCGATGGGATGGTTTATCGCAGCTTGAGGCAGAGGCCGCTGTCGTGATTAACCGATGGGGCCCATCGATGGCTTGGGGTCGCCCGCCGACGGTCTGAATGATCTCGGGGTCACACCGGTAGGGCTGACTCGACGATTTGCTTTTCCTCTATATATTCGCGCCGCCGCATCGCACGGATTCCATTCATCTCCCGCATAAAGCTCGCCCTTGCATCTTCCCACCGCCCCTAAAGCAGAGGAAGGAGGGAGTAGAGAGAGGGAAGTAAGGGGCGACATTGTGCTTACGGGTGTACGCTGCTTTATTGCCGGATCGCCATTTGGGAAGAGAAATGACGCCGCAGAGGAGGAAACCGTTCTCCTCTTTTGATCCCTTTCCGCGGGCCGCGGGTCGCCGATAACGGAGGTGAAATCAAGTAGCGGGCCGGGTGGACGATGGTCTCCCCGTGACCGCCAGATAGACGACGCGACGGCCGGAGTGGTCGGTGCCCGACAAGGCCCCAAGGAGCCGCAACCGCCGCCTCGATACATCGTCACCATGGATCACCACAGCGGGTTTTCGGGCGCGCCGGGCGAGTCGATTTCGCGGGCCATCCCGCATTATTACGGCGCCGAACTCCATCAAATCGTCCCCACCCGATCGCCAGCATCAATTTTCGTTACCCTTTTGCGAGGGATTCCCGGGGATCGAGCCTCACTTGCAGGAGCTATGGAGGTGGTTTTTCAAAGCGGAATTGAATACCTAAGCACCGAAAGCCGGGTTCTCCGCAGCAGCGGTGCGGTTGGATCTTGCATCATCCAACTCCGTACCTATGATAATCAGAGGAAGAGCGGGCGACGAATATATCCCCTCTCGGCTAGCCGGTTCAAACAAGAGGTGGCAAGAGTGGTTCTATCTTCGCGGCGACGGGGATGAGCTCCCGGCTTATACCGGGCGTGATTAAGGCAAAGCCGTGATCATTGGCACAACGGGCCTCCGCGGTCGCACACCGCCACCGGGCGGCCCGCGGTCGGCGCATCCACATACTCCGAGAGAAGGGGCGTTGATGCGGCGGTCGTTGTTGCCGCTTTTCCCGCGCCCGGTCGCTGCTGCGTTGATGGCTCGCCCCTTCACCTCGGGCGGTGACCGAAGAGGCGGATCTTACGGAAACCGTATGGTGTTTGGTGATCTCTCGGAGATACCCCGACGCCCGGTTCATGTGTTTCGGGTAATAAGACCCCTGGTGATTCCTAGAATTGCAATTCGTCCCGCTCACGGGTATGTTTCCTTGGTGAGTTCGATTCCTCGCCGTTCCTTGCTTGGGTCAACCTCCCTCCCTCTTTTTTTTTTTTTTTATTGTTGTCTTTGGTTCCGGTCTCTTTCTCCTATGCAGGGGAGATTGATACACAAGGGCTCACCTCCGCCGGTGCCCAAGGACAAGGCCCGCCGGATGCTAACCGTGCTTCGTAATGGCGCGAGCGTTAAGGAAGGCTCGAGCGGATGAGAAGAAGGCCGTGAAAGTGGCTCCAACAACCCGACGCCGGAGAAGCGGCGAGGCGTGGCGAGTCAACGAGTCCTTGTCGCCCGATTCCGCGCGTCGTCGAGGACGATCTCGACACTCGGGGGTGTCGGGGATGCCGCGATGGGAACGCTTATGCGACAAGGAACCTGGATGAGTTGATCGAGCATGCTAAGCATCGGGCGCTGCGCGACGGGAGCCCCGAAGGGTGTGTGTGTGTGCCAACGGCGCCAAACCTCCCGGCTTGAGAGGGGGTGGCCCGGGAGCCGCTTCGGGTGTGACCCGCTATCCGGAAGCTTGGGGAAGTGCGGAAGGAACCCGCGACGCGTCCGATACCTCGATTTTGTCATGGCGGATGTCAAGCCAAGGTTACGGCGCTAAAGGGACGATTGGTGTCAAGTCTTTGCTATATCGATCTACGGCCATGCCGAAGGTCACCCCGAAATCTTTGTAAAGTCGAATCTCTCCTTCTTGTTTGCCTCCGATTGCCTTCTTCCCTTGATTACGTAAACATCTTCTAGTTTCTTCACTTTCTTTGTCAGAAAAGGGAGCCGAGGCGCTTGTTCTTGACCCTTGGAAGCAACTTAAGTCCGCTTTGACTCCCGCAGAGGCGGGGACGTTAGACGCCACGGCCGACGCGGCCTCGACGCCGTCGCCTCCCTCCCCGTGATCCCGTCTATGGTGACCATTGATTCGGCCAAGGAGGCCGGTATTCCGCCTTCTGCCTCGATTCTTTGCCGGGACGCCCCTCCCGAGGTACCGGACCAACCAAGTGGTGAATGCCCGTGCTCGCCAAAGCATGCATCCCCTTTTTTGTCCTCCGCCATTACAGGTTGACGCCCCGAGGGCCCGATCCTTGAGGCGACGCAAGCCAAGGGGGTATCAACGGCAATCGTGATGGAAGTCGATCCTTCCAAAGTGGTGATGCCCTTCCCATGGCGGGGTGTTCCCGGATCCATTCGGGGGAGGTCCCACAAGAGGAGTTGTTTGACGCCGCGAGGTTTTGACTTCACCTACCATGACGGCCGGTGCCCATCACCGGTGGCCCTTCAATCCTCCAGCCCGAAAGTGTCCCCTTGTTCGAAGGAGATCTCAAGGCCCCGGGAGTCGGGGATCCTACATTGCCCGTGGTGAGTTGTGAAGGCCCCTGTGATTTCTTTTTGGTCAAACTTTCCGGTTTGGGGAGGACTCCCCTCGAGTGTCCCTATTTCCAATGATCCGGGGCCCGGGCGGCCCCGCACTTGAGTTTTGGTAGGCCGCCAAGAGGCGGAGCCCCATCCTTGGTGATTCATGACCGCCCCGAGGTTGCTACTTGGGCGGAGCATGATCGATTCAGAGGTGGGGCGCTTGAAGGATTGCGTAAGATCAATCGGGCCTCGTGCCACCGCCGCCCCTGCACCGCCGAGGTTTGTTTACTCTTTCCTTTGGCGAAGCTTCGTTTTTCTTGTGTGTGCGTCTTTTGATGCCTATTGCTTGTGGCTCGGGTCCGCAGAGTTTGAAGAAGTTCACCCGGAGAAATCTGAAGTTATTATGAGAAATGCCTTGAACTGGGACGCTTTTTGGCGCACTCAACCGAGCTTGGCCTGACGAAGGGAGGTGGCGGCTTCGCCTTTCTCAAATTAATGATGATTGGGCCGCCAAACACCAGCTCTTGTTGGCAGCACTGCCATGGCTAGGTCCGCATCGCTTAAGGCGAGGGCGAGGCGGACCAGCGCTCAATGATTTCAAGGAAGGCCAGGTTGAGTCTCGGAGGCTGCTCAAAAGGACCCGAGCGAACGTGATCAAGCTCGGGGAGGAGGCCAAGAAGCGAATGGACATGGCCAACTCTCTAAATGCTCGGGTAGAAGAACGGTGAAGGAAGTGGACTCGCTGAAGAAGGATGTGGAGTTTGTCAGAACCCTTTCCATCGATGAGCATAATGAGATGCTTAAGTGGAAGAAGAAGTGTGAAGGTATGATCCCCCCGTTCCTTGTTGATTGGCAAAGGTTGCGCGGGGGTTGATTCCTTTGTCATGACCTCAATCTTATTTTGTTCCCTTGCGCATGCAGAGAAGCCGTGGGCCGAAATTTGGAGGCCGCTACCAATATGTCCCAATGCCTCAACGCCGAAGAGAACTCGCGCAAGGAGCTGGAGGAGGTCGTGTTGGATCATATTCGCCGGTTTGGGCCCCGGATTTGGTGTCGGGTACCTCGTTTCGAGCCAACCGAAAAGTGCTCTCGGGGCATGTCCGAGGAGAGATCCGGGCGCTTTCCGTAATGGGATGAAGTGCTGCTTGGCGGTGATGTGCTCGCATTTCTCCCCTCGTCGAACGAGACCCTCACGATCCTTTCCGATGGCTTCTTCTTAGGGCGTGACAATGAAGACGAGGGAGCTGGCCGAGGAGAAGTCCGATGGAGAGAAGATCGCCGAGTTCTACGCCGGGCGGAGGGACCGGCAGCCATTTGGCCACCCATTTTGAGGATGAAGTTGCTCCCCCTTTTCTCCTCGTGGAGTCGGGTATGAGGTGGCCCCCAAACCTATGGAGGCATCTTTCGAGGACGCTCTTCACGCGCACCCGAGGAATGGTGATGAGGAGGCAAGCACTGCGGTTCCTCCGCCAGCCCCCTTCGCTCAGATATCGAATAGAAAATGTTCGGGCCCGTGAGCTCTTCCGAAAAAAAACTCGTGTCTTTGCTTGTGTCATGTTGCCCGAGGGGCCATTGTATCTGAACAGTTTGAGCCCTTTGGTTGCTCAAAAACATGATGCTTTCTATTTTCAAGTTGCTTAAGTATTCGCTCAAGTCGCTTTCGTATTTTTCTTTCACGAGTTGGTTACGTATGGGTGCCTCTCGAGGCGATCCATGAGCTCGTTTGGTCTCGTTTCGAGAATGTTTACGGAAGAGTCCTGCTGTGATTTTAAGCAGAAAATAGGCAGGTAAAAAGTTTTTTCGAGGCATTCAAATTTTTTCTTAGTAGAAATTTTCCGAGGGACGTCGTAAGTGGGGGAGGGGTCCCCTCTCGATAGTCCCCGAGGGAGGTTTTCATCTTTGTAGTGGCTAAGATAAAACCTACCTAATAAGAACATTTTGACTCATCGTTTCTTTTTCTTGGAGGAAAAGATGCTCTTTATTGATTTCATACAAGCTTTGTAGGTACATGTTGAAGTACTTAGCTCTAAGGGTAGAACCGACGCGCCAGCTCCTCTATGTTCCATGCATTGAGTACGCCTCGCCCTTTTCGTTTTGAGCTTGTATGTTAGGGCTTGAGTTCTTCGGGGTGATGAGATATGGTCCTTCCTACGGGGAGCTTAGCTTATGTCGCTCTTGGATGTCCCTTTTTGGTCGACTATAATGGCTGCGCCCGACCGTGCGAGTGGTTGCGGCAATGTAGAGAAGTAGCCGCTCTCCAGATGTGGTGGTACGATGCTTTGGCGGATTTGTGAACACCCTTGTGACAGAGCCGACCAATTTATAAGAAATCAAGTATAATTCGCAATTACTAAAGCAATCATAGTCTACACTTGAGTCCATATAAACCCGGTATTCGAAATCTCAGTGATTTCAAACTCATCAACAATACAACCAAGATCGTTGAGCTCAAGAGTTCAAATCCGTAGGTATCTCAAACCAAATTCAAATATATTATAATCAGAGTGCGATGTACACATTTATTTACAAAGTAGTTCAAAGTGCGGAAGCATATAATTTTCGAAAACCAAATAGTTGTACAAATGGAAATAAAAATAAGATAGTGCCAACATAGTGTCAACCCTATAGTAGCACAAGACAAAGGAAATATGGGGACTGTCATGCCCTAGGCATTATTCTTCAACCACAAAGACATCACAATCGGCTAGAATCATGCAAGACGGAGTCACCGCAATGATGGGAAATAACCCGTGAGTACTCAATTGTACTCGCAAGACTTACCCGTCTCAAAACCGTAAAATAAGGAAAAGACTCCAAGGATCATGCTTGGCTTTATCCGGAGCCGGGCCGACTCACATTTTGTCATGGTCTAATACCACCGCCACAAGAATGTCGGCTAATGCGTGCTCCATTGGCCTAGCTCAAGAGACAATGACATGTAATGTATCTTGGTTGGGGTAGATCGCGCACCCTAGTCTAGTGGTGATCACTATCCGAGCTCAAATGCTCATACCGGGCGAAAGTACAAGCAAATCGAGAGGGAGAGGGCTCCCAAGTCTCGTGATTGAGGCAAGTGCCAATATCGGGTGGATGTGTGTGTGTGGATGCTATGAAGTGGGGACTGAACCTGCCTCAACCTGGTGGATGGCCTCCCCTTTTATAGTCACAAGGGGCGGGGCACATGAGCTCATCCCAAAGGTTGAAGACTTGAAGAAACAAACGTATTTATGGGGTGGTAGGTGCGAGAAAAGAGCTCGCAGACGCGAGCTCACTACACGGCGAGAGCTCCCTCCGAGCTCAAGCACTCCGGTGTTGAAATTGGTCGCCGCCGTGACGCTGGAATCATGGTTTGGGCGGTGGTCGCGTTGCCCCCGTCTCCAATCGTAGTTGGAATGCGTCTTTCGGCATGGGCGCGCCCATACCGTGGATGGGGAGGGTGTTCGGCCGCACGCACCCGCCGCGGTACTGTGAGCTGGAGTTGTTGGAGCGACGGGCATGACGAGGTGATTGACCGACCACTCCTTCACCATCGCGGACCAACAAGTGGGCTACAAGCGGGTCGCTGTGAGAGTTGTTGAGCCTGGTCAAAGAGTGGTTGACCAACCCTCGCAGAGCTTCATTGAGAAGGTAGGCGGATGAGGTCACGAGCCGACGACTGAGAGCTCGTCAGGGGAGCTCGAGCGAGGCGGAATGAGGTCTCCGGGTGAGGTCGAGTGCGGCGAGGACTCGAGAGCTCATCACCCAAGAGCTCGAATCAAGGAAAGAGGGATCTCTGCCCGAGAGTTTGTGTGCGGGAGCTCGAGCGAGGCGGAGGCTCGCCCCTGTCCTGAGAGCTCGCACGTGGTGAAGACTTCGCGGCGCCATGGTGGGACGCCTTTGCCTTGCCACGCTTCTCGTAATCGAGGTCCCGGAGTCGCTGGTTCGCTGGAGCCGTGTTGGGTGCTTGCTTATGGGTGTCCCAAATATCGATCCCCACGTAGCTCCCCCCGAAAGCATTTGGGGGAGAGGAGGTCTCTCCCATGATGTCGCGGCGGCCTTCTTCTCGCAGGGGTCCCTCATTTCAGGATTGATGTTTGTCCATGGTGCGCTGTGAGCGCACCAGGCTGGTGTAGCTCCCCGAGGCTCCATGAGAAAAGAGAGGTTCTCATTAGCTTTTAGAATTTCCGTGGCTCATCGACTGTCCCTGCGCGATTGTTCTGCAGGTGGCGTGTTCGAGCCTCGATCTTGCCTTGTTAGCCGAGATCGAGTGCTCGGTGAGCTGCCGTCTCTGATAGTCCAGTGAGGCCCGAGCTCTAGCTCGTTCGTGTGGTCCGCTAGTGGACCGACCCCTCAAGCTCGACTCCCGTGGTTCTCGAGCCCCCGAGAGATGTCCGGGCGAGGCGTCCTGAGGTCGCCTTGAGTCAATCGTGGCCCCGCCGACCCGACGCGCACGAACAAAAGCCCCCGGGCCCTCGAGAGCTTCTGGGCGTGGGCCGCCGATACCGCAAGGCGCCGCCGCAGTGGTGTCTCCGGGCGGCTCTGAACTCGAGCCGAGCCGGGCCTTCGAACCCCGAGGCGGGGAGCTTGTGTTTTCGAAGCTTTCAAAGCCAGCTCAGCAATTTAACCATTGCGCTGAGCTCTTGGATTTTCACCCAATGTAAAAAATAGCCGTTGGGATCTTACCGTTGGGGATTTTTACCGTTATAACGCTATCCCATTGATGTCGCGCCGCTCGTTTTCTAGGTGTTAGACGCGTGGCGATCTGCGGCGTCCGTTGCAGCGGATGTGACGTGGGGTGGGCCCTCCCCGCAGCTTTCACCTCGACGCCTCCGTCGCGACGACCTCTCTATAAATTGACAAGGATAGGGAGCGTGATTCACCTTCCTACATCCCGCCTTCTTTCATAGAGAGAGAGAAAGTCAATCACGCCGCCGCCGCCAGATCCAATCCCTCGCTTCCCTCGTTCGCCGGGCGATCCGCCCCCCTCGGCCGTGAGATGGGCTTCCAGGGCCGACGGCGACCAAGGAGCCGGGAGAGAGATGCACGGCCTCATCGGCTGGCTCCTGTACCCTGACGGCGGCGGAGGAGTGGATTATTCCACCGGGCGTCCCACGCATCTCCCGACCCGGCTACGCATTTGTCCTCGCTCGCGTGGCCTTCCACGAGCGTGGCTCGCGTGCCCGGCCGATGATTTCTTCCGAGGCCTCATTCGGTGACGGGCGTCGAGCTCCAGCACTCCGACGCCGAATGGGATGCCGCTTCTCCGTCTTCGCATGCTCGCGAGGGTGGCTGGGGATCCCTCCCAACCGGGAGCTCCTCGCATACTTCATCTATCGCGAAGATCCAACCCCGCCGGCAAGGAAGGCGGCCTCGCCCACCGCCCGCGTGACGATCCACCGCTACATGGAAGGGAAGGTCCGCGAGTCCTTCCCTAAAGGTGACTTCCCGTCCACCAACCCCGGTCGAGGGAGGAGTGGTTCTATCTCAAGAACGAGCCCGCCCATCCTCGCCTCGGCTCATCGACCGCACCTTCGCCGCCGCGAGCAAGCCGTGGGCGCCGAAGGACCACACGACCACGCCTCGGCGGGTGGAACGGGCGGTGAGCAAGATAAAGGCGCCAGTGGACACCGGGCTCACGGCGGAACCACATCATCGAGGCCCGGCTCTCCAAGGCCGTGGTGCCTCTTCGCCGTCGAGCTCTCCGGATCCGGGAGATGAAGGAGGAGGACGCCCGCTCGTGGGGACGGCGAACGCCCTAGACTCACCGTCGACCAGGTGGAATGGTGGATGAAGCAGTGATGAAAACGGGGAGAGGTTGCGGGAGCTCCCCGCATCCTCCCCAATCCGTGAGACCGCTGAGCCGGTAAGTGCTCGCGTTAAATCGCCTTGTTCGCTCTTTTCATTTGCCTCGAGTCTTGTGACGAGCTTGAGCTCTACAGGTCGGCATGGTGGATTCCTTCGGCCCCATCCCCCTCTTCCCCGAGAGCCCGAGCGCCGCCGCCAACATCCGTGGCCTCCATCCGAACGAGGGGCGGGTTCACCCAAATGTGGCGGCGAAAGCACGGCCGAGGAGGTGGAACCCGTGTCGAGCCAGTGAGCGCCCTCGACGCCGGGCGATGCCTGCAATCGAAGGGGTCGGGACTCCGCTGGCCTCGCGAGCTCGCCGCTTCCCGTGGCGCTTATCGAAGCGGCGGCGCCGGCTCTCGCTTTCAACCGGGCGCCGCGGCTGCCCCCGACGCGTGTGGCCTGACGCTTCGATCAAGGACGGCCCCGGCTCGGAGCAGCCCGAGGCAATGTAAGAAGAAGAAGAGGGTAGCTACGGTAAAGCCTTGCCTCCTCGCGGTCGCCGAGGGGTGCAATGGTTGGTCGCATGTATTGACTTCTCGACCACAAACTACATGGGCGGCGCAGATCCCGAGAAACGCCGAGGGACTGACGTGCCGAGCTCGGTCGGCACGGGCTCGAGCCCTGGGTGATGGTGAGCCTTCGGGCCGCCGTGAGCTCATTGCCCGTGAGTTTCGCGAGGTGTTGGCGAAGCTCGAGCGATGGCGACGAGCCCGACGATGAGCTCTGGTGGGGTCGACGCATGGCGTGCATGATGACGGCTCGAAGATGATGGCCCTTTTCCCCTTCAAGGGGGTTGCTATCCATCGGCGCCTCGTTGACCTCCGTGCTGGTCGCGGGGCGGGGCTTCCCCGCGCTCTCGGATTCGCCCACGGGCGCCGACCGCCCCATGGGTCAGCGCCCGCATCGTTGAGCTCAATCGACGAGCTCCCGGCCGGGCGACCACCGGGGGCGCTAGGGCGCCCGAGACTCAAAGCCGCAGCCAGCCCCTCGATGGAGGCGGAGGCGAGAAGGTGGGCTTCGGAAGAGATTCCGGCCGCCGTGAGCGTGCAAAAAGCCCTCCGCCGAGGTCGAGGTTCGCCCCCAACCCGAGGAGGTCGCCGCCGAGCACCCGGGCCGCCAACATCTCTCGATGACGGCCGAGGTGGCGGGGAGGACCGCGGCGGACCGAGGGATGAAGACTTGAGGATGCGCGCCGGTCCGGGCCGCCGCTTCGTGCGGTGCCATACCTTGCCACGACGAGGGTCAAGCTTGGGGGATCATGACATCCGCGGCGCATCGCGGCATCGATTCCCCCCCGAGGGCACGGACGCCGCCCTGCCCCTGACTTTTGCTCGCCCGCGCTGCGTCGCGTTCCGTCTGCCGGAGGATTCGGGGGTCATCCGCCGCCTCGGTGTGCCGGCGAGGGTGCGCGCGCCTGCCCTGTGGTTGGACCCCGTAGTAGTGGAAGCTTCCCCTCCCGCACTTTTTTGTCCGCTTACCCTGCCAGGTGTCTTCGTGGCATGCAGGGGATGCCATTGAGGGGTACAACCTCCCGACAGGTCTCCCGAGGGCCGGCGGCCGTCGGGCGGCCGACGGAGTCTGTAGGCGGAGATGTGCGCCGAGCTCTGCTCACAGCAATCTTCAACACCGGTTCCCTCGGAGACTCCGAAGCGTGGGAGGCGGCTGACCTCATTCGTGAGGCGGAAGAGCGGGTCGCCCGAGGCTCAGAGAAGGTGGGATCGCCGCGCTGCGGGAGGCGCTCAAAAAGCAGGAGCGCCGAGCTCGCATAGCAGCTAGCCGCAAGAAGATGGCGGAGGAGCTCGACTCCTTCCGCTAGCGCTGAGGAGGAAGGAGCTCGAAAGCGCCGGCACTCGAATAAGGCGAGCAGCCTGTAATGACAAGGGAGGAGGTGGCCGAGAAGCCAAGGTGAGCGGGACGCCGAGCTCGAAGGTGAACACTTCTGCCCGTCTCTTTTACTTTTCTCGGGCGCCGCTGATTGTCTCGCCGGCGGGCCTCGCAGTACGCATCACGAGGCCTCGTGAATGGTGGTGTAGTCTTCGTGCTTTGAGGCGGAGACGGACGCTTGAAGCCGAAAAACCACGAACTGTGGCGAACGAGCAGGGCTCTATGATGAGCTGCGGAGTAAGCGCCATCCCTTGCCCTCGTTTCATGTTTCGCCGCCGCGATCGGTTTTCGTGTTTTTTGCGTGAGAGAAGCAGCCCTCCTTGAAGTCGACGCCGGAGTTCAACGGCAAGGAATGAGCTCTTGCTTCCGGCCGAGGCCACTTCGCAACATACTCGCAGCTTCGAGCTGTGGTCCAAGGAAGAGGACAGACCTCAAGAAGAGGACCAACGACCTCATTGACGCGTAGAGGAAGCTTGGGGATCTCCGCGGAACGTCCGCAAGGCGGTGGAGGAGGCCGAGAGTTCCGTGAAGCTCCGACGGGCTCGTTGCCCCAGGTCGAGGCCGTCTACGACGCCCTGATGGACGACGGGCTGATCCGTCGAGCTGGTGGTTTCTCATCCCGCCGGTGACTGAGGATGCCACCCAGCGGGTCCACAAGGCGGTCAGCGTTGTCTTCGCCCACTACCCCCAAGTTTGAGGTCGATATTGTGAAGAAGGGGTGGCCGCGGGCTAACGACGACGACGCGGGAGCGGAAGGCTGCCGCCGAGGCCGCGCGGACCGCGAGTAGCGTCCGCAAGCTCTTCAAGCTCGCTACCGAGGAGCTTGACGCGTTCGAGCCCCTTTGCCGGGCAAAAGCGGAGCGCCGAGGAGCCCGCCGAGGAGGAGGAAGCCGCGCAGACGCCGCTAAGGAGCCGGCGGTTCAAGAACCACCGCACAAGAGTAGGAGCTCGAGGCCAAGCCTCTTTCCGCCATGAGCTTTTAAGTCCTCGCGTTGAGGCAACTTGTAAAAAACTATGAAAGCTCGTGTTTAATGGGAATCACGTTTCTTCTCTTATTGTACGTTTCTACTTTGACTTTTGTGAACTCATAATCCCGAGAGTCGAGTGGTGGGCTATCTCACGGGCCGTGGGGGCGCGGAGGTCATTAGCCGCCGCACCACACTCGAAGTGGCGAGCTCATGACTTAGTCATTTCGAACGCCGCTTGAGTTAAGAGAAGAGGGTGCGGGGTTCGCGGAGTTCGAGCTCATCGCTGAGCTTTGAGCCCGTAAGTTTTGCAAAAAATGGTGTGTAAAAAACACGGGGTGTGCACCCCCGCCCTTGTAGCCCCCCGAGCAAGGGTGGGTCTTTTGCCGGGGCGAAGGCCAGCCGTTGCTCAATCAAGCTAAGGAAAGAATTCGAAATGCTTGCACGTATTTTTGCATCGAACCTGCTTTATTGAGCTTTTACAACTACAACATTTCAAGTACATTTAGGGGTAAAAGCGACATAGCCGCTCGATGTTCCATGCGTTGGTGAGGACTTGGCCTTGGTGGTCTTTGAGCTTGTATGTGCCGGGCCTCAAAGACTTGGTCGATGGTGAAGGGGCCTTCCCATGGTGCCGATAGCTTGTGCCGGGTCCTTCGAGCTCAACTCGCCGAGGACGCAGCCACCAACGCCTGAATGCTCGCCCCTTGACGGGCGATCGTGGTAGCGCTCATGGACTGCGCAGTACTTGGCGAGAGTGGATGAGCGCGATGTCACGAAGCCGCTGAGCTGGTCGGCGGCGCCTTCGAAAGCAGCCCGGGTTGTTGTGCTCGCCGAAGGCCCCGACGCTGGGCGCAGCCATACTCGGAGGCCGGTGGGGAGCACGGCCTCGGATCCAAGACGAGGAAGAACGGCGGCCCGCCCCATGGCTCGCTTTGGCGCTATGGAAGACTCCATACGATCGAAGGGGAGCTCGGCGAGCCACCGGCAGCGTATTTCGAGCCTCTTGAAGATGCGTGACTTTACGCCTCAGAGGATCATGCCATTCGCTCTTTCTACCTACCCGCTGGTCCTCGGGTGGTTGACGGAGGCCGCGGTCGACGCTGATGCCGTGGTCGCCGCACACCGATGAAGACCTCTCCCATGAAGTTGGTGCCGTTGTCGGTGATGATGGAGTTTGGGACCCCAAATCGGGTGGATGATGCCGGTGAAGAACTTGACGGGTCTCCTCGCCGCACCGCGCGATGGGCATGACCTCGATCCACTTGGAGAACTTGTCGATAGTGACGAGGAGGTGCGTGTGGCCCCGGTGGTCCTCTTGAAGGGTCCTACCATGCCGAGCCCCTGCACCGCGAATCGCCTGTGAGGGATCGCCCGAGGGATCGGGTCGGAGATGTGTCCGCTGGCGGCTAAGAACCGCAGCAGCCGCAGCGTCGCGACGATATAGGTGGCATCCGCGACGCTGTTGGCCAATAGAAACCCTAACGGAATGCCTTTTCGACGAGAGAGAGCGCGGGCGCCGCTGTGGATGTCCGCGATTCTCCGCTCGCGGAATCTCCTTTGACGAGCTCTTCCCCCTTGCTCGAAGGTGATGCGTCGCCGAGGACGCCGGAGGCTCCGCTGCCGCAGAGCTCCTCCCGACGAGGATGAAGGACTTGGCCCTCCCGACAGCGCTCGACTCCTCCCCGTCGGGGAAAGCTTTACCCTCCCCCGAGCCATCAGAGAAGGGGTCCGCCAATCGCTTTGGAGCCGCCGCGGTCGAGTCGATCCAGCCCCCGAGCCTCACCGCCGGGCTCGAGCTCGTAGCCGCAGCAAGCTTTCGCGTTGGGAGTGAGCTGAGCCGCGGGAGCGCCATTTCCATGGGGTCCCAGGTTGGGGCGTCACATCGAGTTCGGCGTCACCGTCCTGGCTCACCCTTGAGCCGTATTGATGGCCTCGGCCGCTCATGCATGAAGACGCGCCAGTGGGACCGGGCAAGCGATCCGACGCCAGCTTGGCGAGGACGCCGGCGTTTGTCGTTGAGGTGGCGGTGGACGTGATTGACCTCGAGCCCGGAAGTGTTCTTCGAGCTCGCGACCTCTCGGTGGTACACACGACCATCTTTGGGGTTGACGCAATGACTCTTCATGACCTGGTTCTTCACGAAGTTGGGTGTCGCCCCGACCTCGAGGTGCCGGATCCAGCTTCATGCGGGCGATGCGAGCCATTCACCCGGGCCTCAGATTCGCCACACGTTGTTGGACGCGGGAAGTGTAGGCGGATCGAATACTCCATGCGCACCTTATCGGGGAGATGAGACGAAGTCCCCGACACCGGGCGCCATACTTCTTCACGCATCCATCGGCACAAAGCGGCCCAAGATTCGACATGTCGCCGGGCCTAGGGCGGCCGCCGACTTCTCGGGTCCACTCTCTGGCGAAGTCGGCCGCAGCCCGAGACTTTATGGCGCCCCCGGGGCGAGGTGATGTCGGCCCCCATGAGCTCAACAGCCCATTTGGCCATGCGCCCGCAACCTGGGGCGGCGAATGACCTCGCCAAGGGGGTACTTTGAGACGCATCGCGGACCGGTGGGAGTCGGCAGTGTCCGAGCTTGGCGCCGGTGATCAAGAATGCGCATAACGAAGCTTTTCGAGCCGCTGCGGTAGCGAAGTTTTGGTGTCGGGTGAGGACTTCACCGATGAAGTTGACCGGGCGCCGACCTTGAGCGCTGTTCTCCTCCTCCTCTCTCGACGACGAAGCGCAGGTGCTCACCACCTTCGAGGTGGCCGAGATGTAGAGGAGGATAGGTTCATTGGGCGCAGCACGATGAGCACAAAGCGGATTAGCGAGGAGCCGCTTCAGCCGAAGTCGAGCTTGCCGGGCCTCGCCGGTCCAATCAAAACGCCGGGTTTTCTTCAACAGCTTGTAGGCCAGGGAGGTTTCACCCCCGAGCCGTGCTATGAATCGGGCTTAGCGCGGCGAGACAGCCCGCGGAGCCGCCGCACACACTTGACATTTTTAATCGGCCCCATGTTCGTGATGGTGGCGATTTTTTCTCGGTTGGCTCGATGCCACGCCGAGACGATGAAGCCAAGCAACTTCCCCTGGGGACTCGAAAACGCATTTTTCGGGTTGAGCTTGACTCCAAACTCGCGGAGCTTGGTGAAGACCTTTTCGAGGTCGGGATGAGCTCTTTCGAGCGCTTTTATCTTGACAAATATGTCGCCGACGATGCTTCTATGAGCTTTCCGAGGAGCTCTTTGAAGACTTTCTCGCATACACCTCTCGAAGGTGGCGCCAACGTTTCTTCGAACCGAAGGGCATCGCCACGAAAGCGCACGCGCCAAACGGAGTGATGAAGGAGGTAGCGAGCTGATCGAGCTCATTCATCGCGATTTGGTGGTAGCCGGAGTAAGCGCCAAGAAAACAGAGTGTCTCGCACCCGGAGGTGGAGTCAACGATTTGGTCGATGCGCGGCAAAGGAAACGGATCCTTTGGGCATGCCTTGTTGAGACCCGTGTAATCAACACACATTCTCCATTTCCCATTTTTTCTTCTTAACTAGTACGTGGTTGGCTATCCACTTGGGATGATACACCTCCTTGATGAACCTAGCGGCTAAGAGCTTATCTATCTCCTTGGCGATTGCTTGGCGCCGATCGCCGCCGAAACATCTAAGCCTTTGCTTCACCGGCCGAGAGTCGGGTTTGATGTTCAAGGAGTGCTCGGCGACTTCCCCCCGGTATGCCTAGCATATCCGAGGCCCTCCACGCGAATACGCCGAGGTTCGGGCGTGAGGAAGTCGACGAGCTCGCTTCCTATTTGGGGTGAGCTCGCACCCACGCGCAGGGTGCGCCCGTCCCCGCCGATCTTGACCTCCTTGGCGTCCTTCTCGGGCTCGAACGCTGCCGGTGACCTTGTCGAGCCGCCGGAAGAGCTCGAGCTCCCCAGCCTTGCCGAAGCTCACCGCCGAGCTCGTGCTCGCTACCTTCTTGAGCTCGGGGGGAGTCCTCGGCGCCGACCTGTGCCATCATCTTGGGCAAAGATTCGATCGATCTCGACACGGGCGGCCGACAGATCGACTTTGGGCGGCTTCGCAGCCGAAGGCATGCTCCAAGGTGGAGTCGATGGTGATGACCCCCTTCGGTTCGGGATCTTGAGCTTGAGGTAGGTGTAGTTGGGGATGGCCATGAACTTCGTGATAGTACGCCGCCCCAAGAGCGCATGGTAGGCGTTCTAGAAGGGGAGCACCTCGAACGTGAGGACCTCCCTTACGGAAGTTGTCCGGTGCCGAAGGTGACGGGAGATCGATCCGCCCGAGCGGGACCATCCGCTTCCCGGCACCACTCCGCGGATCGGGCCCGGAAAAGGGCGGAGTCGCGCCTTGGGGATGCGGGCGGGCTTGAGCGCGTGGATGTAGAGGAGGTTGAGGCCGCTGCTCGGCCCATCGCCTTTGCCGAGGCGCTTTGGTGCCGATGACGGGTCGACGACGAGCGGGTACCTCCCCGGGGTACGGATGTGACGCGGATGGTCCGCCTTGTCGAACGTGATCGGGCCGGAAGTTCGACCACCGAGGTAAGCAGCGCCGCAGCTCGGGTGAAGAGGACCCGGGCGCGAGTGAGCTTTTGTCGGACTCTGACCTCGAGCCGGAGCTCCTCCGAAGAACACGCTGACGGGCGCCGTCCTCAATGTAGATGTCACCATCGAACTCATCGGGAGCCGCTTCCGCGGCCTTGTCGCCGCCGCCCTTGTCTCCTCCCCCCGCAGCGCGCCCATCACGTGCTTCTTCATGAGGCGGCCTTCATCTTGTGCTTGACTGTGCCCTCGTGGTGCGGACACGGTGCCTCGAGCATCTTGTCAGCGCTTTTGGGGACGGGTTCGTGCCTCCCTTTGGGGCCGGCCTTTGTGCAATCCGCCACAGCTGACGAACTCGCCGTTTTGTCGCCGTATCGGGACGCTTGTTCTTGTTCTTCTTGCGCCGCCACGGGAGCCGGATCCCGGCAAATGCCATCGCTGGCCTTGACCCGCCCCTGCCTAAGGACGGCGGAGACGGGCGGCCCCTCCCCCGTGTCGGGTGGCGAGGTCGAGGAGCCCTTCACGGTCTTGGGCTTCTTGACGCCGAGCTCGTGGATCGTGGTCTCGCAGTGGTACCGAACGTGAAGGCGGTGATGACTTCTATGAGTCGGAGGCCTCGGAGAGGTTGTTGCGCAGCTTGGAGAAGCCCCGATGTAATCGCAAGAGCCTTCCCCCTTCTCGGCTGCACCCCCGCAGGTCCCACGTCGTGCCCTCGGCCCGTGTATGTGCCTCGAAGTTACCGATTTAAGACGTCGCGTAGGTCCTCCCGGGGCCGCGGATGCCCCCTCCGGCAGTGCTCGAGCCAGAACGCGCCGACCGCAAGATAAAGCTGGAGGTTGCGATGATGAAGTAGTCGCGGTCGACCGCCCACCCGACACCGAGGCGGTAATCCTCGAGCCATGTGGTAGGGTCCGCCTCCCCTCGCTATACTGCTGCATCGAGGCCCAGCCCTGCCGAGAAGGAACGGGCATCGTGGATGCGCGAGCCGAAAAAGCCCCTCGGCCTTCTCGAGCCCGACCGAGTGGCGACGATCTCGCTTTGGCGATGGGCGTTCGAGGATCGCAGATCGGGCGCCGGGCTGCGGCTCTTTGTCTTCTTTCGCCGGCGGTCGCCGCGCCGCTGTCAGAGGTGCGCGAGGCGGTCGCCACGGGCGGTCGCCGTGGTGGTGCTTGCCATCGCTCTCGGGAATGCTCTTGTCGGCCCGAAGCCGCGCTTTGCGCCGGCGTTGATGGTGTCCTCGGGCGCCTGAGCGCCACGATCCCGCCGGCCCGCATGGACCCGGGATGAGAAGAGGGCCTCGTGCTCCCCGCACGCACGGCTGAGACGCGGCCTCGCCGCCGGGACACCGCTCCGCGAGGAGCCTCTTGAGCTGCTCGTGGTTCTCCGCCCGCGCCTCGGGCTCCTCGGGCCGGGCAACAAGGCCGAGCATCGCGGCGTCGCCAGTTTTCGAGACGCCTCCCCGAACACCGACGGAGCTGCTCGGGCCCTCATCGCGGTTGATGCGGTCATGCACTTCACGAGCTCGGGTTCGTGCTCGACGGCCGCCCTCCTCGTTCGCCGAGGAGGGGCGCGCTTGAGAGCCCGCCGCCGCTCCTCGAGCATTCGTCGAGCGCGCTTTGACACGGGCCGATCGCGCCGGCGCCGCCGTGCCGCGGAGTGGGGGTGTGCTCGGACGAGCCGCCGAGGGGTGCTCTTCTACCGCACCCCGGGGTGTGGCACATGTAACACCGGGCGGACGGATCGGCGTCCATCGCTCATGCCGCCGAGGGCGAGCTCGAGCTCGAATGCCGGCCCGCAGAGGCTCGCCGCCCCTGCATGGGGTAGCCCCCGCTGTCCGCCGGGGGTACATCCCCGGGCGTAAGCCGCCAGAATTGCCGACCGCTAACGCTGCCCTCTCCCGCGAGCCGCAGGACGATGTTGGCGATGGAGAAAGTCACGCCCCCGAATAGAGCCTCGTTGGGCTCACGCCCCTAGGATGTTTGGGAGGAGGTCCTTGATGAGGAAGAAGAAGCGTCCGCCGCCATGCGGATGGGACTCGCGGGGTGGAAGTCGAAGTTCCGCCCACGCCGCCAAAGACGGAGTCAAGGGCGCCGCATGAGGCGACTGTGACACGCCCCCGCCGCATCGGGCGGGTGAAGACGGCTTCCGGCGAGGGACTGCTCCGGCGGTGCCGGTGAAGTCGATGGTCCCGGCCGCTAAAGACGGGTGCTCCGGAAGTCGGAGAAGCGGAAGAAGACATCGAGTGAGGATCGCCACACTAGCGCCGCCTCTACCCGGCGCGCCAACCGCCGTGGGTCTAATACCACCGCCACAAAGAATGTCCGGGCTAACGCGCGCTCCGATGGCCTAGCTCAAGAGACAATGACACGTAATGTATACCGTTCGGGGCAGATCGCGCACCCTAGTCCAAAGGGTGATCACTATCCGAGCTCAAATGCTCATACCGGGCGAGTACAAGCAAATCGAGAGAGGAGAGGGCTCCCAAGTCTCTCGCGGATTGAGGCAAGTGCCAATATCGTGGATGTGTGTGTGTGGATGCTATGAAGCCGGGATCGAACTCGCCTCAACCTGGTGGATGGCCTCCCCTTTATAGTCACAAGGGGGGGGGCACATGAGCTCATCCTAGGTTGAAGACTTGAAGAAATGTAAACGTATTTACGAGGTGGTAGGTGCGAGAAAAGAGCTCGCAGATGAGCTCACTACACAGTGCAGAGCTCCCTCCAAGCTCAAGCACTCCCGGTGTTGAAATTGGTCGCCGCCGTCAGACGCTGGAATCGTGGTTTGGGCGGTGGTCGCGCCGCCCGCCTCCAATCGTAGATGGAATGCGCCTTCGGCATGGGCGTGTCCATACCATGGATGGGGGGTGTTCGCCGTGACGCACTCCGCATGGGTAATCAGAGCGGAGTTGTTGGAGTCGACGGGGCATGACGAGGTGATCGACCGACTACTCCTTCACCACTATGACCCGGGCGTGGCTACAAGTGGTCGCCAGAGAGTTGTTGAGCCCTGCCGAGAGTGGTTGACCAACCCTCGCACCCGCAGCTTCCTTGAGAAGGTAGGCGGATGAGGTCACAACGGACGCCGTCAGAGAGCTCATCATGTGGGAGCTCGAAGCGAGGCGGAAAGAGGTCTCCCGGTGAGGTCGAGCGCGGGTGAGGACTCCCGAGAGCTCGCCACCGAAGAGCTCGAATGAAGCGGAAAGAGGGATCTCGCCCGGGAGAGTTCATGTGCGGAGCTCGAGCGAGGCGGAGGCTTGCCCTTGCCCTGAGAGCTCGTGGTGAATACCGCGGCGCCGTGGTGGGACGCCTTGCCTTGCTACGTTTCTCGTGGTAATCGAGGTCCCGAGTCGCTTTGGTTCGTTGACGTGTTGGGTGCTTGCTTATGGGTCTCCCAAATATCGATCCCCACACATTTAATTTCATAAATAAAGTTGATTAGTGAGCCTACACATACTACTTGTATTTTCCCAAGTTAAACGGTGAATTATTCGTGACATAACCATAGATCCCGTAGTCAAGATTAATCATAAGCTCAAGAATATAAATAACAAAGATAAGTAACTTGATCATTATTTTAATAGCAAAGATGGTAATATAACATATATTGTGATATTAAGACTACGATGTCGTGGAAGCATCCCGGTTCTCACTATCCAGAGAGATGGCGATTCGAATCGATTTGGCAAACCACCGGCGAATACCCCGTCATAAACCAGGTCTCATCGGATCGAGTAAACCCAATTGTCGTGGTCTAATACCACCGTCACAAGAATGTCGGGCTAAGCGCGCGTGCTCCGGATGGCCTAGCTCTAGAGACAATGACATGAGATTTATACTCGTTCGGGCAAATCGCGCCCCTAGTCCAAAGGTGATCACTATCCGAGCTCAAATGCTCATACCGGGGCTCAAGACAAGCAAGGCGAGAGAGGGAGAGGGCTCCCAAGTCTCTATGATTGAGGCTAGCGCCAATATCGAAAGTGGAAGTAGTGGTGTTAGGAGTGAACCTTGTTATCCTCCGCCTCAACCTGCAGGCCCGCTCTCCTTTTATAGTCGCAAGGGGGGGGGACATGAGCTCCCCGGGTTGAGGACTTAAAGAAGTAAGAACATATGCGCAGGTAGTGGAAGCGGTGAAGAGCTCTCGGATGAGCTCCCGACTTCGGGCAAGAGCTCCCTTCGAGCTCCCCCCGAGTGCTTTGGGCATCGAAATTGGTCGCCGCCATACGCTGGAATCGCGGGTTTGGGCGGTGGTCGCACGCCTCGTCTCTAATCGCAGATTTGAAGACGTCTTCTCAGTATGGGGGTGTCCATACCGCCGATGGGAAGGCATACCCCCGTATGTACCAAGGCGACACCGCGGGCGGAGCCGTTGGAGCCGACGGGTATGGCGAGGTGATCGAATGACCTCTCCCCGTAGCTGTAGCGCCACGCGGGCTACGCGGCACGCCGAGAGTGGTTGAGCTTGTCGAGAGTTGTTGGCCAACTCCCCGCACTGGGCAGCTTCTTCGAGAAGGCAGCGGACGCAGCTCTCGGCAGCTTGTCGCCGTGAGGCTCATCGCGAGGGAGCTTGAGCGAGACGGAAAGAGGTCCCGGACGAGGTTGAGCGTTGAAGACAAGGGAGCTCGTCGTCGAGAGACTTCGAAAGAGCAGCGAAATGACGGATCTCTCGTCCGAGGAGCTCGCTTTGTGAGAGCCCGAGCGAGGCGGAGGCTTGTCCTTGCGTGGGAGAGCTCTTGTGTGGTGAAGACTTGTGTGCCACGGTAGGATGTCCTTCCTTTCTCGCGACGGGGTTCGGGGTTATGTTTGGGCCGAGAGCTCGCTACGGGTATCCCAAATATCGATCCCCCACAAGAGCCCCCGAAAGCATTTGGGGAGAAGAGGTCTCTCCTGTGATGCTGTCCGCGTGGCGGTCTTCTTTCAGAAGGGGACCCTTGTTTGAGGAATGATGTTCGTTTCGTTGGTGCGCTGAAGCGCACTCCGCGGGTGTAGCCCCCGAGGCCCGTGAGAATAGTAGATTCTCGCAGAGGCTTTTTAGAATTTTCGTGGGCTCATCGACCTATTCTCCGGGCGATTGTTCGTGGAGGTGGTGAGCTCGAGCTCGATCTTTGCCTCGTTAGCCGAGATCGAAAGTGCTCGGTGAGCCGCCATCTGGATAGTCCTGTGTGAGGCTCGAGCTCGCACCGCTCGCCTGATCTCGCGGTGGATCAACCTCAGGTTCCGAGCCCGACTTTCCGGTCCTTGAGCCCCCGAGCGTTGTCCGGGGCGAGGCGCTCATCGGAGAGGTTAGCTCCTGAGTCGCGTTTCGTAGCCCTCGCCACCCGACGCCGCAGCAAAGCCCCCGAGCCTTTCGAGAGCTCGAGGCGTGGGCCATTGATGCCGCCGCAAAGGCACTCCTCACTCGGTGGTATCTCCGGGCGTCTCGGCTCACGAGTGGGAGCTGGCCTTCAACCCCGAGGCGGTGAGCTTGGCGCCGCGCGCTCGCGCCGGAGCCCGACTTGACCGTTCTGCGCTGAAGCTCTTGATTTTTACCCGTTGTGTAAAAAATAGCCGTTGAGATCTTACCGTTGGGATTTTTACCGTTGGTAGGAGTTATCCCATTAATGCCGCGGCCGTTCAGCTTCCGCTAGTGTGTCGCGTCGATCTCGCGGTGTCGCTTGCGGGCGGACGTGGTGCGTGGAGGGCCCGGCGGGGTTTCATCTCGTCGCCTCCGCCGCTCCGGAGCTCTATAAATTGGCGGGATCGGCGAGCGGATTCACCTTCCCCGTCTCTTGCCTTCCCGCACACAGGAGAGAGAGAGAGTTCGATCGCGCCGCCGCCCGTAGATCTGATCCTCCACCTCCCGCTTCACCGGCCGGCTTGTTCCCGAGACCGAGACATGGGTTCGTGGCTGCGCTCGACGGGCGCATCGAGGCACCGATCGAGAGGTGCGGCGTCGCCGGCGGGCTGCCGTGATCCGCGGACGGCGGCGAGGAGTGGATCATCCCATCGAAGACGCGCACGAGACTCCCGACCCGCGGGCCGGGTATGTCGCTCTCGCTCGTGGCCTTCCACGAGCGTGGGTTCGCATGCCCGCTGAGACGACTTCTTCCGCGGCTCATCTCGCATCGGGGCATCGAGCTCCAGCACTTGACGCCCAACGGAGTGCTGCTTCTTTTCGGCCTTCACCATGCTCTGCGAGAGGTGGTTGGGGATTCCTCCCAACCGGGAGCTCTTCAAGCACTACATCTTCATGAAGAAGATCCCACACGCCAGGGGAGGCGGCCCGGCCCCGACATCAAGGTGCCGATGCAGGCAAGGGAGGGAAGGTTCGGGAGTCCTTCCCCGAGGACGATTTCCCGCCGGCCAACCCCGGGTGGAGGGAGGAGTGGTTCTATTCAAGAACGACCCTCCCACGCCTTCGGTTCACCTGGTCGTACCTTCGCCAAGGGGAGCTACCGCGGGCGCGAGGGTCTGCACGACAACACCATGGAGGACGCGGAGGCGGCCGTGAGCAAGATCAAGTCGCCGGGACACCGGCCGACGGTGAATCACATCATCAAGGCCCGGCTCAAGAAGGCGGTGGTGCCCCTTCGCGCCGAACTCTCCGGATGTGGGAGATGGAGGAGAAGGAGGCCCCGCTTGTGGGAACGTTAACGCCCGGGTCTCACCGCCGACCAGGTGGAGTTTTGATGAAGCAAGTGACGGTCGGGGGTGAGGGCGCCTCGGGAGCTCCCCGATCCTCCCTAATCCGTAGACCTCTCAATACCGGTAAGTGCTCGCCGCCTCGGGTTTTCTAATGAGCTCGAGCTCTACAGTCGGGCATGGTGCGTCCCTCGCCCCAACCTCTTCCCGTGGAGCTGAGGCCGACCCCGTCCAGCAGTCCAACAGGCCCCCCTCGCTCGAGGGAGGAGGCGGGCTCGTCCAAATGGAGGCGGTGAGCGGGCGATCGAGGCGGTGGAGCCCGAATGAGCTGCGGGGTGAGCCCTCGACGCCGACGACGCTTTTTCACCGAGAGAGGTCGGGACCTCGTCGGGCCAGTGAGCTCACCGCCCCCGGGTGGTGGCCTTGAGCGCGGCGGCGTCGCGTCCGCAGCCTCGCCGCACCGGCAGCCCAAGCCCCCCAAAGTCGCCTGGCGTCAAGGCGACTCGGGGTTTCCGGCGTGGCCGAGACGTTAAGAAGAAGAAGAGCGAAGAGGGTGGTGGCCGGCAAGCTCTCCACCCTTCGTGTTGTCGTTGGCGTAGCGGCTGACGAGGGCGTTGACTCCGGTTGTGTTCAGGCGCCGGCGCACCCTATGAAATCGAGAAACGGACGTGAACCGGCCGCGGCGCGGGCTCGGCTTAGAGATGACGAGCTCGACGGGCGCCGTCGACCATGAGCAGTCCGGTGCCGCTGAGCTCGAGCGCCGCGCCGGGCGAAGTTTGGGATAGCGATGGCGAAGCTCGACAAATGAGGGGGCGACGACGGCGAGCGGGAAGAGCTCGAAGATGATGGCATCGCCCTTCAAGGGGACATTGCGACCAGCCGCCTCGGCCGTTTCGGGGCCTCTCGTGCTCTAGACTCCCCATCGGTGCCGACCGGCCCCCGCGGCCAGCGTTGAGGACCGGGCCGGCCTCGGTCGAGGAGCCTCTCACCCGACGGCTTAGGGGCGCACGGCACAAGCTACCACGAGCTCCTCGGCGGCGACGGAGACGGAGAAGGCAGATCTCGAGGAGACCCCGCCACCGAGGAGCGTGTCGAGAGGAGCCCGCGCGAGGTTGAGGCCCATCATCTCGCCGAGGAGGTCGCCGACATCTCCGATGACGAGGACGCCGACGTGGCGGGAAGGACGGTGCGGACCGGCGATGAGGGCCCGGAGGACGAGGCCGCCGAAGGCGCCGCCACCCTAAACGCGCCGCCACGCCCGTGGTGCCGCGTTTGCCGTGGGGGCGATCAAGTCGACGGGGTGTCCGTCGCCGCCGTCGCGACGAAGCGCCCACGGGCGCTGACATCGTTATTCCCCCGCCTATGCCCGGTCGCGCGCCATCGCCATTGGCGAGGAGGCGGAGTCGCCGACCATCGGAGGCGAAGTGCGCCGCCGCGTCTTTTCGAGGTTTGTCGCCGCTGCGGCGCCGGGGCTTCGCTTTCGTGCCTTTTTTTTCTTGTTTAACCGCTTGTGGCTCGCAGGGCGCAAGGGAGGCCATCGGGGATACAACCACCCGACAAAGACCTCCCCGAGGGCCGGCGGTTCTTGCCGTCGGGCGGCCGACCATGTTGTGGCGCGGGAGATGTGCGATGAGCTTGGCTCCCGCAGCTCCAAGATCGGGTTCCCCGGAGGCCCGGCGGAGGAGGCGGCCAACCTCATTCGTGGAGCAGAGGAGCGGGCTGCCAAGGAGGCCCGGGCGGGGTGGAGGCCGTGTTACAGGGAGGGGGCCCGGTGGGAGGAGGAGGAGCTCGAGCTCGCCCATAAGCGGCCAAGGAGAAGATGTAGGAGGAGCTCGAGTCCCTTCGCCGAGGCTTGACAACAAGGGGAGCTTGAGCGCCGGGCGCTTGAGCTGAGTGCGGAGTCCCTCAAGGAAGGACAAGGACGAAGCTTGCGAAAGCAACTCCGCCACCGTGACACCGAGCTCGAGGGTGAGTGCTCTTGCCCTTGTCTTTCTTTGTCTTGCTTGTTTACGCTCGAGGCCGATCGCCCTCGTCGGCGGGACTTTAGCCTACGACCGTGAAGCTTCGAGTTGTGGTGCGACCTCCGCGCCTCGGAGGTGGAGCGGGTTCGGCTTGAAGCCGAGAATTATGAGCTCCGTACAACGAGCAAGAGCTCTACGACGAGCCGTGGAGTAAGCGGGCGGCGCCTCCTCTTTTGCGTCCCCATGGCCTTGTGGCTCGTGGTCCAATCCGTTGTCTTTGTTTGCAACCGAGAAGAAGAAATCCCTCGAAGGTGACGCGGGAGGCCGAGGACAGGAGTCGGGAGCTCGCTCGCTCCGAAGCTCTTCTTCAAAGACACGCAGCTCGCCGCGTAAGAAGCTGAGGCGGACTTGAAGCAGCGACCATCGACCTCGTCGGCGGGCGAGGAAAGAACTCGGGGAGCTTCCAAGAGTACGCCGCTAAGGCCGTGGAGGAGGAGCGAGAGGCGAAGCGCGCGCGTGAGGGCCTCGCGCGCTCGAGATTGAGGCCGCCTCGCGACGCCTCGGGTGGCGGACTCGCAAACCCGGTCGAGCGGGTGTCGGCCATCCCGTGCAAGGTGACGGAGGATGCAGCCGCGTGGTCCGCTAAGGCGTCGGCTGCCGCCTTCACCCACTACCCTTACTTCGAGGTCGACATCATGAAGAAGGGGTGGGCGTGGGCGCTGACGATGCCGATGTGGAGCGGAAGGCGGCCGCAGCTGAGGCCGCGACCACGGAGCTATCTGGCGGAGCTTCAAGCTTTTGCCACCGAGGAGCTCGAAGTCTTCAAGCCTCCCGCCTGGTGGAGACGGGGCGGCAGAGGAGCGCGTCGAGGGAGGAGGAAGCCGCGGCAGACGCCCCCGCCCGGTGCCGATGGACCAAGACCCGCCCCGCGCAAGGATAGGAATTCGAGGCCCGACCTCTTTTGGTTGTGAGCTTATTAAGTCCTCGTAGTCGAGGCAAATTGTAAAAACTTATGGAAGCTCGTGTGATGGTTAATGAAAGTCGTCTTTCCTCTTATATCGTATTCTGTTTCTACTTTGACTTTTGGTGAGCTCATGATTCGAGAGCTGGATGGCGGGCCATTCCTCGCTGGCCGCAGGGGCGCGAGAGGTCATTAGGCAGTCGCGCCATGCTCTAAAGCGATGAGCTCATGACTTAGTCGATTTCGGAACATTGTCTGAGCTAAGAGGAGAGAGTGTGAGTTCATAATCGTCGCTGAGCTCTAACCTTGTAAGTTTTGCGAAAAAATGGTGCGTTAAAAACGGGGTGTGCACCCCCGCTCCTTGTAGCCCCCAAGCAAGGGCGGGTCTTCGCCGGGGCGAAGGCCGGTCGTTGCTCAGATGTGCTAAGGAAAGAATTCGAAATGCTTGCACATATTTTTGCATCGAATTTGTGCTTTTATTGAGCTCCCGCAGCTACAACATTTCGAAATACACTTAGGGGTAGAAGCGACGTAGCTGTTCGATGTTCCATGCGTTGGTGAGGACTCGGCCTTGGTGGTCCTTGAGCTTGTATGTGCCTGGACGCAGCACTTGGTCGATGGTGAAGGGACCTTCCCAAGGCGCCGAGAGCTTGTGCTTGTCCTTCGCGCCTGGACTCGACGCAGACGAAGTCGCCGACGCCAAAGCTCATCCCTTGACGTGGCGGTCGTGATAGCGCCTCATGAACCGCAGGGTACTTGGCGGAGTGGATGAGGGCAATGTCACGGGCTTCGCCGAGCCGATCGGGCAAATGTCTTCGAAAGCAATTCCTCGGTTGTTGTGCTCGTTGAAGGCCCGGACGCAGGCGAGCCGCACTCGAGGTCGGTGGGGAGCATGGCCTCGGACCCAAAGACGAGGAAGAACGGCGCCCGCCCCGTAGCTCGCAGCTTGGCGCAGCGAAGACTCCATACGACCAGGGAGCTCGGGCAGCCATCGGCGGGCGTATTTCCGAGCCCCTTGAAAATGCGTGACTTTACGCCCGCAGATCATGCCGTTAGCTCTTTCTACGCCCATTGGTCCTCGGGTGGTCGACGGAGGCCGTGTCGACGCGGATGCCATGATCGCCGCACCGGCCGATGAAGACCTCTCCCACGGTTGGTGCCGTTGTCGGTGATGATAGAGTTCGGGACCTCGACCTCGGTGGATGATGCCGGTGAAGAACTTGACAGTCTCCTCGGCTCGACACCGTGCAATGGGCATGACCTTGATCCACTTGGAGAATTTGTCAATGGCGACGAGGAGGTGCGTGTAGCCCCGGCTGTTTTCTGAAGGGTCCTACCATATCGAGCCCCAAACCGCGAACGGCCGTGAGAGGGATCGCTTGGGGGACCGCACCGGAGATGTGTCTGCTTGGCGAAGAACCGGCGGCCCTCGCGCCGGACGATTCGAATGGCATCGGCGACGGCGGTTGGCCGCGAAGCCTTGACGGAACGCCTTTCCGATGAGAGCTCGTGGCGCCGCATGATGGGCCGCACTCGCCGGAGTGGATCTCCCTGGATGAGCTCTTCCCTTGCTCGAAGGTGATGCAATGAGGACGCCGAGGCTCCGCGTCGTAGAGTTCTTCCCCGACGAGGACGAATGACTTGGCCCTTCGCGCAAGGCGCCTTGACTCCTCCCGCCCTAGGGGAGCTTGCCTTCCCCGAACCACGTGAGGAGCCGGATCCGCCGTCGGGCTTGGGGACCGTCGTGGTTTGAGCCGGCCGAGCCGGCGGGCTTGAGAGCGCCGCTAGGCGTGCCTTCCCATTGGGCGAGCCACCGCGGGAGCGCCTAACTCCATAGGGTCCGAACCCGGCGCGTCGGGCGATCGAAGTTCACGTCCGCCGCCGCAGGCTCACTCCCGAGCCGTATCGGCGGCTTTGTGCTGCCGCCGCATGAAGACGCTGGCGGGACTGAAGGCGGTCGATGCGAGGTTGGCGAGGACGTCGGCGCCGTTGTTGAGGTGGCGATGGACGTGGTTGACCTCGAGCCCGTGGAAGTGCCCCTCGAGCCTCTCGAACCTTACGGTGGTGCGATCATCTTTGGGTTGACGCAGCCGACCTCTTTCATGACTTGGTTCTTTACGAGCTTGAGTCGCCCGACCTCGAGGTGGGATGTCGAGCTCGTGTGCGATACATAAACCATTCACCGAGCCTCATACTCGGCCACGTTGTTGGGCGCCGGAAGCGTAGGGAGGATCGAGTACTTCATGCGCACCTTGTTCGGGGAGGTGAAGACGAGCCCGACGCCGGGCGCCATACTTCTTCACGGATCCGTCGAAATACGCCGTCCCGCACTTTCGATGCCGCCGGGTCCTGGTGGTTGCCGCCGACCTCGGCCCACTCGGCGATGAAGTCAGCGGGGCCCGAGACTTTATGGCGTCTCTCGGGGGCGTAGGTGATGTCGGCCCCCATGAGCTCGATTGCCCACTTGGCCATGCGCGCCCGTAACCCGGGGCTACGGATGATCTCGGCCCCAGCGGTACTTGGAGACGACCGTGGATCGGGTGGGAGTCGGTAGTGTCCGAGTTTGCACCGGGTGATGACAACGCGCATACACGAGCTTCTCGTTTGTGGCGTAACGAGTCTTGGTGTCGGTGAGGACTTCGCCGATGAAGTACCCCCGCGCCGTACCTTGAGCGCGTGCCCTTCCTCCTCCCTCTCGACGACGAAGCGCGGGTGCTCACCACCTTCGAGGTGGCCGAGATGTAGAGGAGGATCGGTTTGTTGGGTGCGGCGCGACGAGCACGGGCGGATTGGCAAGGAGTTGCTTCAGCGTGAGTCGAGGGCTTGCCGGGCCTCGTCGGCCCGTGCAAAGCGCCACCTTCTTCGAAGAACTTGTAGAGTGGGAGGCTCCGTTCCCCGAGTTGAGCTATGAAACGACTTAACGTGGCTAGGCACCCCGTGAGTCATTGCACGCACTTGACATTTTTGATCGGCCCCATGTTCGTGATGGCGGCGATTTTCTCTGGGTTAGCCTCGATGCCACGCCGAGACGATGAAGCAATTACCTCGGGGGACCCGAAAAACGACTTTTCGGGGTTGAGCTTGACCCCGAACTCACGGAGCTTGGCGAAGACCTTTTCGAGGTCGTGGATGAGCTCTTTCGAAGCGTTGTCTTGACAACGATGTCGTCGACATATGCTTCTACGAGCTTTTCGAGGAGCTCTTTGAAGACTTTCTGCATGCACCTTTGGAAGGTGGCGCCAGCGTTTTTCAATCCGAAGGGCATTGTTACGTAATAGAATGCGCCAAACAGAGTGATGAAGGAGGTAGCGAGCTGATCGAGCTCATTCATCGCGATCTGGTGGTAGCCGGAGTAAGCATCAAGAAAACAGAGTGTCTCGCACCCGAGGTGGAGTCAACAATTTGGTCGATGCGCGGCAAAGGAAACGGATCCTTCGGGCATGCCTTGTTGAGACCCGTAATCAACACACATTCTCCATTTCCCATTCTTCTTCTTAACTAGTATAGGGTTGGCTATCCACTCGGGATGGTACACCTCCTTGATAAACCTAGCGGCTAAGAGCTTGTCTATCTCCTCGGCGATTGCCCGCCGCCGATCGTCGCCGAAACGTCTAAGTTTTGCTTCACCGGCCGAGAGCCGGGTTTGATGTTCAAGGAGTGCTCGGCGACTTCCCTCGGTATGCCGGGCATATCCGAGGCCCCCTCCACGCAAATACGCCGAGGTTCGCGAGGAGGAAGTCGACGAGCTCGCTTTCCTATTTGGGAGAGAGCTCGACCCCACGCAGGGTGCGCCCGTCGCCGTCGATCTTGACTTCCTTGGCGTCCTTCCTGGGCCTCGAACGTGCGTGACCTTGTCGGCCTCGCCGAGAGCTCGTGCCCCCCGGCTTGCCCGAGCTCGTCGTGCCGTGCTCGCCGGGCCACCTTCTTGAGCTCAGGGAGTCTCAGCGCGGCCCAGGCCATCATCTTTCGGCAAAGCATCTCTTCGATCTCGATTGCCGCGTCAGCATCTGACGGCAGCAGCGGCATACCGAAGGCGTGCTCGAAGGTGGAGTCAACGGGTGATGACCCCCTTTGGCCCGGGGGATCTTGAGCTTGAGGTGGGGTAGTTGGGGACGGCCATGAACTCGCGCAGCATGGCCGCCCCAACGGCGGCGTGGTAGGCGTTCTTGAAGGGGAGCACCTCGAACGTGAGGCCTCCCTTGCGGAAGTTGTCCGGGTGCCAAAGGTGACGGGGAGATCGATCCGCCGAGCGGGACCATTCGCTTCCCGGCACCACGCCGTGGATCGGTTCCGCGAGGGGCGGAGTCGCACCTTGGGGATGCCAAGGGCTTGGAGCGCGTGGATGTAGAGGAGGTTGAGGCCGCCGCCGCCCATCAACACCTTGCCGAGGCGCTTGGTGCCGGCGATGGGGTCGACGACGAGCGGGTACCTCCCCCGGATATGGATGTGCCGTGGGTGGTCCGCCTTTGTCGAAGGTGATCGCCGAGCTCGACTCACTTGAGGTAGGCGGGCGCCGCGGCTCGGTGAAGAGGACCTCGCGGCGGTGAGAGTCGGGCGACGCTTGACTCGTGAGCGGGAGCCCCGAAGACCCCGCTGACGGCGCCATCCTCGATGTAGAGGTCACCATCGAACTCATCGGGAGCCGGCTTGGCGCCCTTGTCGCCGTCGCCCTTGCCTCCTCCCCGCAGCGTGCCCATCACATGCTTCTTCATGAGGCGGCAGTCCTTCATCTTGTGCTTGACCGGCCCTCGTGGTGCGGGCACGGTGCCTCGAGCATCTTGTCGGCGCTCTTTGGGCACGGTTTGCGCCACCCTTGGGGCCAGTTTGCGCTTGTCCGCCACGGCGACGAACTCGCCATCGCCGCCGCCGCGGGGACGCTTGTTCTTCTTCTTGCAAGCGCCGAGCCGATCCCTCGCCGACGCCGCCGCCGACCTTGGCCCCCCGCCTTGCCCGTGACGGCGGAGACGGGCGCCCCTCCCCTCGGCATGGCGAGTGGCGAGGTCGAGGAGCTCCTTCACGGTCTTGGGCTTCGGACGCCGAGCTCGTGGATGAGGGTTTCGCAAGTGGTGCCGAACGTGAAGGCGGTGATAACTCCTGAGTCGAGGCCTCGAGAGAGGTTGTTGCAGAGCTTGAGAAGCGCCCGATAGTCGCGCAGCCCTCCCCTTCTTCTCGCTTGCACCCGGGAGGTCCCACGCCGTGCTCGGGCCTGGTGTAGGTGCCCTCGAAGTTGTCGACGAAGACGTCGCCAAGCAGTCCTCCCGCCACGGATGGTGCCCTCCGGGAGGTGCTCAAGCCATGACCACGCTGAACCGCAAGGTAAAGTGGGAGGTTGCGGATGATGAATCGTCGCTGTCGGCGCCCTGACCGACAACCGAGGCGGTAATCCGAGCCAGGTGGCGGGTCGGTCTCCCCATTGTACTTCTGCACCGAGGTCGGAGCTCGAAACGAGAAGGAAATGGGGCGTCGTGAATGCGTGAGCCGAACGCCCCCGGCCTCCTTGAGCTCGAGGCTCGAGGACCGGCGGTCTCGCTTTTGGGAGACGGGCTCGCGGGCGGCGCACCGTGTGGGGCTGCGGCTCTTGTCTTCTTCATCGTCGCGGGCGCCCACCGCCGCTTGCTGTAGGTGCGAGGACGCTCGTGGTTGTCGCGGTGGTACTTGTCGCCGCCCGGGGACGTTCTTCTCGGCCCGTGCCTCGCCGGCGTCGGGCATTGATGGTGTCCCCGCATCGTGGTTCTCGCCGACCCGTCGTCATGCGTGGACCTCGGGTGGGAGGAAGCCTCGTGCTCCTCCAGCCAGTCGCCGGTGAGACGCAGCTTGCCGCCGCTGGACCGCTTCCGCCGGGAGTCTCTTGAGCTGCTCGTGGGTCCTGGGCGTGCCTCGGGTCCCTCGGGGCCGGGCAACGACGCAGGAGCGTTGGCAAGGCCGCCCCGGGTTCGGGATGCTCTCCGAACACCGGCGGGAGCTGTTCGGGGCCCTCGCCGATTTGATGCGATCGTGGACTCGCGGGCTCGAGCTCGTGCTCGTGATTGCTGTCTCCCCCCGCTCGGGCGAGGAGGGCTTCGCGCTCTTGGGCTGCCCGCCGCGCTCGAGCTCCTCGGCTCTTCGGCCCAGCCTTGATGCGGTCGATAGGCGGCTTCCGGTGACCGGCGTCGGGCGGAGTCCCGAGGCGTGTGTTCGAGGCGCCGCCGAGTGAACTTCTTCTACCGCACTCGGGGTGTGGCACATGTAGCACCGATGCATGGGGTCGCAATCCATGAGGCTCATCCCATCGAGGGCGAGCTCGAGCTCATGGACGCCGGTCCGCCGGGGTCGCCGCCAAAAGAGAGCCGGAAGGCCCGGGCTGCCCGTCGGGGTACATCCCGGGCGTAGGCCATTGTGAACTCATCGACCGACGCCTCCTCTCTCGGGCGAGCTGTAGGACGACGTTGGCGGTGCAAGAGGTCACGCCGCGAACGTAGCACGCATGGGCTCAAGGCCCCGGGATGTTTGGGAGCAGGTCCTGATGAGGACGAAGAAGCGATCCACGGCGGCGCGAATGGGGCTGACCGGCTGAAGTCGAATCCCGCCCCATGCTCGCCGACGGAGTCGCGGACACCGGAGACGGCTCGATGTCATCACGCCGCATCGGGCGGTGAAGACAGCCCGTGAGGGGCTCCTCCCGCACGGCACCGAAAAGTCGATGGTGCCAAAGCGCATCGCTAGCGCCGCTGGCCGTCGCCGGCGCAGGAAGCCATCGGAGTGGAGAATCGCCGCACAAGCGCCGCCTCTACCCGGCGCGCCAATTGTCGTGGTCTAATACCACCGCCACAAGAATGTCCGGCTAATGCGTGTCCGATGGCCTAGCTCTAGAGACAATGACACGAGATTTATCTTTGGTTCGGGCAAATCGCGCTCCCTAGTCCAGTGTGATCACTATCCGAGCTCAAATGCTCATACCGAGGCTCAGTACAAGCAAGGCGAGAGAGGGAGAGGGCTCCCAAGTCTCTATGATTGAGGCTAGCGCCAATATCGAGTGGAAGTAGTGGTGTTAGGAGTGAACCTTGTTATCCTCTGCCTCAACCTAGAGGCCTGCCTCTCCTTTTATAGTCGCAAGGGGGGCAGGGGACATGAGCTCCCCTCGGGTTGAGGACTTGAAGAAGTAAGAACATATGCGCAGGGTAGTGGAAGCGGTGAAGAGCTCTCGGATGAGCTCCCGACTCGGGCGCGAGCTCCCTTCGAGCTCATGAGTGCTTTGGGCATTGAAATTGGTCGTCGTCATATGCGGGAATCGCGGTTTGGGCGGTGGTCGCACGCCTCGTCTCTAATCGCAGTTGGAAGACGCCTTCTGTAAGATGGGGGTGTCCATACCGCCGATGGGAAGGCGTGCACTCGCATGTACCGCGTGATACCGCGGGTGGAGCCGTTGGAGCCGACGGGTATGGTGAGGTGATCGAATGACCTCTCCCTCGTAGCCGTAGCGCCACGCGGGCTACCGTGGCACGCCGAGAGTGGTTGAGCTTGTCGAGAGTTGTTGGCCAACTCCCCGCGTGCGTGCTTCTTCGAAGGCAGGCGGACAAGCTCTCGGCAGCTTGTCGCCGCGGAGGCTCATCGTGAGGGAGCTCGAGCGAGACGGAAAGAGGTCCCGGACGAGGTTGAGCGCTGCTTGAAGACAAGGGAGCTCGTCGAGAGACTTCGAAAGCAGAGCGGAACGACAGATCTGGCCCCGAGGAGCTCGCTTTGTGAGAGCCCGAGCGAGGCGGAGGCTTGTCCTTGTGTGGAGAGCTCTTTGTGTGGTGAAGACTTCGTGGTGCCACGGTAGGATGTCCTTCCTTTCTCGCGATCGGGGTTCGGGTTATGTTTGGGCTGAGAGCTCGCCACGGGTATCCCAAATATCGATCCCCCACACCAATCACTCCCAGGATGTTACGGGACGTATGTCTCGGTCCTGCCAGCTACCCCCTCCTTCTCGGGCCACCAAGTGAGCGCAACAACGAAGACGACGCCAGGTGCATCTTCTTGCGCCCAATCAATCCCAACCTACCACGCCAAAGGAGGAGAGCGATAAGCGAGCAAAGCCGGCCCCTAACATTCCACGAAGCCGCGGCTCACGACCCGGTGGAGCCTACTATATGACAGGTACGTTCAACTTCCGACCACAGCTCGACAAAGAGTAAGTCCTTAATCGATCGGATGGAAAGACCACAACATCCATCCAATCTCACATGTTTTATTTAAACAGGTTATCGCCAAGAGACTTGACAATCACCCATGTGATGTTCTCACAACATTTCCTCAAGTGATCGAATCACCGTCTCACCGCAATCACCATACCGAGCATTTATAACCTAGACCTCTAAATAGGATAGGATAACAACTTCAACAAGGATATATTCGTGCATCAACGGTTTCAACCACTTTCCTAAACTTAATGCATCAACATATATAAAGGACGCAAAACAATTTAGTTAGAAAGCATAGGAAAGGGCAAGCATGCACCGGGCTTGCCTTTCAGTAAGAGGGTTAGAAGGTGCCTTGGGCACTCCGATATCTTGACGACATGTTACGGTCCCTCCGTGGACCTCCTCATTGCTGCACCTCCAGGTGTATACTTCTCCTTCTTGCTGCTCTTTGATCTTCTCGTGCTCTCGTTCTTTCGATCCAATATGAATGTGCATACAAGAATGAATATTAAGGAATGCAATATTTACAAGGAATGGATGAATGCATTATGATGCATGATATTAGTAAGTGGATATCTCTTTTGTAGGAACACAATTATAACTACACAAGAAACCCTTATAATCTACATCAAGCAAACACCCTAATTCACTAACACACTGAAAATGGCGGCTAGACATGCTGTCCTTAAAACAGTCACACAGGGAGTTCTATAACTCCAAATGCAGCAAACAAGTATTCGTTGGAAAGCTAACGAAATTATCTACAAAACATTCAATACACTCTCGACCACATTCTAACATCTACAGCCTCGAAAACAGCAAAAACAGAGACTCTGCTTCCAACCTATCAAGCTACATGCAACTACTATAACTTGCAAGCAAAGTATGCAACTCTTACCACATTTGACTAGCAAGCAAATAAGACCATAAAGCATCAAAATAACCTACTGAACAACCCAAAAGATGAATTAAAGAACATAAAATGACATGCCCTAATATCCGCTACACATGCACACTATAAATATATAGAAGCTAGGATTAATAAATTGACCAAAAGCATAAGGCTATCAAACTAAGCACATCAACAGGTCCTAATCATGCTAAGAACAAATGGTAAGCAAAACAAAAACATATTACCCTATCATAAACATGCATTTCTAGGATATTTCCTATGCAACATAATTATGATAAATACATAAACACCTCAGAAAATTCTACAAAAATTAATAGAGAATCCTACTGGCCTACAAAGGCTATCATAAAAATCTCATAGCAAAAACATGCATATGCTGTCCTACACAAAAATGACAAGTGTCATGGTCTAATACCACCGTCACAGTAATGTCTAGCTAATGCGTGCTCCGATGGCCTAGCTCTAGAGACAATGACACGAGATTTATATACTGGTTCTGGGGCAAAAATCGCGCCCCTAGTCCAAAGGCGATCACTATCCGAGCTCAAATGCTCATACCGGGGCTAGTACAAAAGCCGGGCGAGAGAGGGAGGAGGCTCCCAAGTCTCTCGTGATTGAGGCAAGTGCCAATATTGAGAGTGGATGTGTGAGTGGGTGCTATGAAGTTGGGAGTTGAACCTGCTCCAACCCGGGGCGGCCTCCCCTTTTATAGCCGCAAAGGGGGCGGGTTACATGAGCTCCCTCCGGGTTGAAGACTTGAAGAAACGGAAATACATGTATTGTGGTGATAGATGCAGAAAGAGCTCACGGATGAGCTCACTATGCGCGACGAGCTCCCTTCGATCTCTGGAGCACCGGTGTCGAAATTGGTCGCCGCCGCACGCTGGAATCATGGTTTGGGTGGTGGTCAGCGCCGCCTCGCCTCCAATCATAGTAGGAAGACGTCTTCTCGGGCGGGCGTGCCCATACCGTGGATGGGGAGGATGTACTGCACGCATCCGCACGGCATCGTGGGCGGAGTTGTTGAGTCGACGGGGCATGGCGCGAGGTGATCATCGACAGCTCTTTTCCCTTACCAGAGCCCAGCCGTGGCTATAGTGGTCGCCGAGAGTTGTTGAACCTGTTAGAGAGTGGTTGACCAACTTCCATACCGCGCAGCTTCCCCGAGAAGGCAGCGCGAATGTGCTCTCGTGGTCGCTGTCGTAAGGCTCGTCGCGGGGGGGAGCTCGAGCGAGGCGGAAAGAGGTCTCCGCGAGGTCGAGCGCGATGAGGACCGGAGAGCTCGTTATCGGGAGAGCTCGAACGGCGGAAAGACGGGTCTCGCCTGGGAACTCGCGGTGCGGGAGCTCGAGCGACGAAAGCGAGGCTCGCCCCGCGATGGAGAGCTCGTGGCGTGGTGAAGACCTCGTGGCGCCGCGGGTGAGACGCCTTGCCTTGTTACGCTCTTGTGTAATCGAGGTTCGGGTCGCTTTGGTTTGTTGACAAATGAAGTTGGGTGATTGCTCATGGGTATCCCAAATATCGATCCCCCACAAGAGCACCCGAGCATTTGGGCGCAGAGGAGGTCTCTCCTGCATGTCGTTCACACGGGCGGCCTTCCTCGCAGAGGGGACCCTTGTTTCGTGGTTGATGTTTGTCCCGGGTGCGCCGCTGAAGCGCACCCGCTGGTGGTTTCGCCAGGGCTCGCGGAGAGAACAGTAGGTTCTCGCGAGGCTTTTAGAATTTTCGCGGGGCTCCTCGACCTCGCTCCTCTGGCGACCGCTTGCAGAGGTGGTGAGCTCGAGCCTCGATCTTGCCTCGTTAGCCAAGATCGAGTGCTCGTGAGCTGACGTCGGATAGTCCGTGTGAGGCCCGAGCTCGAGCCCGTTCGAAGATCTGGCGGGCGGATCGGCCTCTGCCCCGGTGAGCTCAACTTCCGTGGTTCTCGAGCCCCCGGTGATGTCCGGTGAGCGCTCCTCATCGGTGAGGTTAGCTCGAGTCGACCGCGGCCCTCGGTGACCCGGACGCGACGCGAGCGAAAGCCCCCGAGCCCCTCTCGGAGAGCTTGAGGCGCGGGGCCGTCGATGCCGGCTCACAAGGCGCTCCGCCGTGGTGTCTCCGGGCCTCGGAGCTCGGGTTGAGCCGGCCTTCGAACCCCGGGAGGCGGGGAGGCTCGTGTTCGAGCTCGCTTTTTTAGAGCTCGGCGATCTAGCCATTATGCGAGCTCTTGGATTTTCACCTAAGTAAAAATAGCCGTTTGGGATCTTACCGTTGAGATTTTTACCATTGGCGTGAAGTTATATCATTAATGTCGCGCCAGCCCGGCTCCGCTAGGTGTTAGACGCGCGTCGATCTCGCGGGCGCGGTGCGAGGCGATGTGACGCGGGTGGGCCCTCCGCCGGTTTTCACTCGACGCTCCTTGGTCGCTACTGACCTCTATAAATAGGCAGAGGTCGGGAGCGGATTCACCTTCCCACTTTTTGCCTTCCTTCGCAGAGAAAGAGAGTTCACCGCCGCCGCTGTTTGTAGATCCAATCCTCCCCGTCTCCCCAGCCGCTCTCGCGGTCGCTTTGAGAAGCTAGGAGATGGGCTCCTTGCCGCCGTCGACGGCGACCGAGGCGCTCGATAGAGAGGTGCGGCCTCATCGGCGGGCTTCCGACCCACGGACGGCGGCGGGAGTGGATCATACCACCGTCCCACACATCTCCCGACCCGCCGCCCGGGCTACATCGTCTTTTCGTGGCCTTCCACGAAGCGCTGGCTCGGGCGTGCCCGCCGGCGACTTCTTCCGCAGCCTTTGTCCGTCTTTGGGCGCCGAGCCCAGCACTTGACGCCGAACGGGTGTTGCTCTTCGCGTCTTCAACATGCTCGCGAGGGGTGGCTGGGGATCCCACCCAACTGGGAGCTCATCGGGCACTTCGCTTACGCCAAGATCCAGCCCGGCCGGGCAAGGGAGGCGGCCCGAGCCCCCCATCGCCGTGTGGCGATTCATGGCTGCGGGGGAGGGTCCGTGAGTCCGCCCCATGGGCGACTTCCCCGTCGGCCAACCCCGGTGGAGGGAGGAGTGGTTCTACCTCAAGAACGACCTCGCCCATCCTCTACCTCGGTTCACCGGGCTGCACCTTCGCCACCGCGAGCAAGCAAGTAGGTGGCGCGAGGGGACCCGCATGACCACGTCTCGGGAGCGTGGAGCGGGCGGTGAGTAAGATCAAGGTGCTCCGAGACGCTAGGGCCGACGGGTGAATCATATCATCGAGGCTTGGCTCTCCAAGGCTGTGGTGCCCCTTCAATGCCGAGCTCTCCGTGTCCGGGAGATGGTGGAGGAGCGCGCCCTGCTCGTGGGAATCAGCCGAACGCCCGGGGCTCACCGTCGACCAGGTGGGAGTGGTGGATGTTGCGGGTGACGAAGACAGGGGAGAGGTTGCCGGGAGCTCCCCTGCATCCTCCCCAATCCCAGAGACAGCGTTGGTAAGTGCTCGTCGCGACCGCTTCATCCTTTTCGTTGTCTTGAGTCTTGTGACGAGCTTGAGCTCTACAAAGTCGGCGTGGTGGAGTCTTCGGCCCCCATCCCCTCTTCCCGAGAGGCCGAGGCCGGCTCTTGCCGACGCCCAGCAGGCCCCCCGTTCTCGAACGAGGGGGCGGGCTCATCCAGCGGGGCGCCGTGAGCAAAGCGGTCGAGGAGGTGGAGCACGGCGCCGAAGCCGCAGGAGCGCCTCGACGCCGGGCGAGGCCCATGGTCAAGAGGCCGGACTTATTTGGGCCTCGCGAGCTTGGCGCCCCCGGGCGGCGCTGCCGAAGGGCGGCGCCCGCTCCCCAGCCCTCAACCGGGCGCCGCCAAGCCTCCCCGACGCAAGACCGGGCGCCTCGGTCAAGGACGACACTGGGCCGGAGTAGCCGAGGCGTAGAAGAAGAAAAAAAAGGGTAGCCACGCTGTAAGTCTTCCTCTGCAAGGTCGCTGTAGAGCATAACGGTTGGTCGTATGTATTGACCTCTCGACCATGCTCGTGGCGGCGGCGGCATCCCGAGAAGCGCTTTGAGGACGGACGTGTCAAGCTCCGGTCGGGTGGGCTCGAGCTTGGTGACGCGAAGCTCGACGATGCTCGTCGTCATTGAGCTCATTGCCCGTGAGCTCGAGAGGCGTTGGCGAGCTCGAGCGATGGCGACGAGCTTGATGACGAAGCTCGGGTTAAGATGGCGGGCGCGACGACGGGTGGAAGATGATGGTGCTCTTCCCCTTCAAGGGGTTATGCCCACAGCTGCCGCCGACCTCCGGCCGTTGGTCGCCGAGTGGAGGGGCTTCCCGTGCAGTGCCTAGACCCGCCCCGGGGCGCCGACCGCCCCCGCGGGTCAAGCACCGCAGACGGTGTTGGGCTCGATTATGAGCCCCGCCGACGACTCGGGGGGGCGGCTAAGGCGCTCCGAAACTCAGGCCGCGCGCGAGCCCTCGATGGCGACAGGCGGAGAAGGGAGGTCCCGCAGGAGACTCCTACCGCCGAGGAACGCGCTGAAAGGATTCCGCCCGAGGTCGACGTCGTCTCCCCAATCCGAGGAGGTCACCCGCCGAGCACCCGGCCTTCAACATCACATGATGACGAGGGGATGCCGAGGCGGCGGGAGGACCGTGGGGCCGAGGATGAGGACTCGAGGATGCGGGCGCTGGTTCGGCCGCCGCGCGGGCGTGGTGCCGCACCTTGCCACGGCAAGGGTCGCTCGGGGGATGATGACATCCGCGGCGCCGCCATGCATCGAGCGCCTCTCGAGGGTACGAGGCGTCGTCCTACCCCGGTCTTTGCCCGATCGCGGCAAAGAGCCACCTTCTCAACACCGAGGATCCCGGGTCGCCGCGCCGGGGTGCGAGATGTGCGCGCGCCGCCTTGCCTAGGTTTGATCCGCCGTGGTGCTAAGGACTCCTTTTTTCGCTCGGGCTTGCTCACGTGTTCGCTTTTCGTACATGCAAGTGTGACGCCAACGGGGTACAACCACGACGGATTTCACAGGGTCGGGCGGTTTCGCCGGGAGGTCCGAACGGAATCGCGGCGCTGAGATGTGTGTCGAGTCGCTCGGGCGCAGCTCCAAAGACCGTTCCTTGAGCTGGCCGCGACGACGCCGCTGAAATTTGTCCGCGACGCGGAGGGGCGTGCTCTCCCCGAAGCCCAGAGAAGGTGGACGCCGACCACTTCGGTAAGCATCTTTGCGGGAGGAGAGGCTTCGAGTCGTGCTCTGATATAAATGGCAGCGAGAAGATGAAGGGAAAAGGCGTTATCGACTCCTCCGCCGATGCTTGAGAACAAAAGAGCTTGAGTGCTCGGCGCTTGGAGCGCAGGGCGGAGTCCCTCCAAAAGGACAAGGAGGAGATCGCCGACGATTTCCACCAACGCGACACCGAGCTCGAGAGTGAGTGCTTCTCGCTCTTGTCCCGTTGTCTTGTATCTTTTAGCGCTTGGGGCCGATTGTCCTCGTCGGGCTTCAACTTATGACCACGGCTTCCGAGTTGTGTATGCTCCGCGCCGAGGCGGAGAAGGATCGGGCCGGAGGCCTAAAAACTACGAGCTGTGGTGCAACGAGCGTGGGCTCTATGACGAGCCGTGGAGTAAGCGGGCGGCTGTCTTCTACCTTGTGCTCTCGTGGTCTTACTTGGGCTTGTGTTTTGATCCGCCGTTTTGCTTGTAGGTGAGAAGCGAGTTTCAAGACGGCGCGGGAGCTCGAGGACAAGGGTCGGGCGCTTGCCTCTCGCTGAAGCCAATTTAAAGCACACGCAGCTCGAGCTGCGGGAGAAGGGGGCGGACTGGAAGAAGAGGACCAGCGACCTCGCCGACGCGTGGAAGGAGCTCGGAGCCTTCAAGAGCGCCGCCAAGGCCGTGGAGGAGGCCGAGAGCAAGCGCAAGAGATGAGGGACTCGTGTCCGGGAGGTCGAGGCCGCGTCATGGCGTCCTTGGGGTGGAGGACATGGCAATCCTGTTGAGCGTGTGTCGGTCATCCCGCCGCAAGGTGACGAGGACGCGAGCCGCTGCGGGTCCATAAGGCGGTCGCGCCGCTCTTCGCCCACTACCCCTATTTTGAAGTCGACATCGCGGAAGAAGGGGTGGGCCGGGGTTGATGACGCCGACGTAGAGCCGAAGGCCGCCGCCGAGGCCGCGATCGCGGAGTTGTCCGCCGAGCTCTTCGCTCGCTACCGAGGAGCCCGCCGCGGAGGAGGAAGCCGCGCAGACGCCTCTCGCCAAGGAGCCGATGGTTCGTGACCCACCCGCACAAGAGTAGGAGTCGAGGCCAAGCCTCTTTTTGTTGTGAGCTTTTAAGTCCTCCCCGGTTGAGGCAAAATGTAAAAACTCGTATGGTAGTTTAATGGAAATCGCCTTTTCCTCTTTATTATCGACTTTGTTTCTACTTTGACCTTTTGTGAGCTCATGATTCAAGAGTCGGATGGCGGGCCATTCTTCCTCGGCCGGGGGCGCTGGAGGTCGCTTTTAGGCGGCCGCGCCATGCTTTAAAACGATGAGCTCATGACTTGGTCGTTTCGGAACATCGTTTGAGTTAAGAGAAGAGGGTGTGAGTTCGTGAGTTTGAGCTCGTCGTTGAGCTCTGAGCTCATAAGCTTTGCGAAAAAACGGTGTGTTAAAAACGTGGGGTGTGCACCCCACTCCTTGTAGCCCCCAAGCAAGGGCATGGTCTTTGCCGGGCGAAGGCCGGCCGTTGCTTGCCGAGCTAAGGAAGGAATTCAAAATGCTTGCACATATTTTTGCATCGAATTTGTGCCTTTATTGAGCTCTTACAAATACAACATTTCAAATACATTTAGGGGGGTAAAAGCGACGAAGCTGTTCGATGTTCCATGCGCTGGTGAGGACTCGGCCTTGGTGGTCTTTGAACTTGTATGTGCCGGGCCTCAAAGACTTGGTCGATGGTGAAGGGACCTTCCCATGGCGCAGAGCTTGTGCTTGTCCTTCGAGGTCCGAATCGGCGCAGACGTAGTCGCCGACGCCGAAAGCCCGCCCTTTGACGGGCGGTCGTGGTAGCTTCATGGACCGCAAGTACTTGGCGGAGTGGATGAGGGTGATGTCACGAGCTTCATCGAAGCCGATCGGGCCGCGCCTTCGAAAGCAAGGCCCGGTTGTTGTCCTCGCCGTATGCCCGAACTCGGGCGCAGCCGCATCAGGCCGGTGGGGAGCACGGCCTCGGATCCGAAGACGAGGAAGAACGGAGTCCACCCGCGGCCCCGCTTTTAGTGTGAAGGCTCCATACTACCGACGGGAGCTTGGCGAGCCACCGGCGGGCGATTTTCGAGCCTCTTGAAGATGCGTGACTTTACGCCCGTAGGATCATGCCATTAGCTCTTTCTACCCGCCTCGCTGGTCCTTGGGTGGCCGACGGAGGCCGTGGTCGACACGATGCCGTGGTCGCCACACCAGGCCGATGAAGACTTCTCCCACGGTTGGTGCCGTTGTCGGTGATGATGGAGTTTGGGACCCCAAACGGTGGATGATGCCGGTGAAGAACTTGACGGTCTCCTCACCGCGGCATCGTATGCGATGGGCATGACCTCAATTCACTTGGAGAACTTGTCGATGGCGACGAGGAGGTGCATGTAGCCCCCGGGCGTCTTCTTTGAAGGGTCCTACCATAAGCCGAGCCCCTGCACCGCGAACGGCCGTGTGAGAGGGATCGCCTGGAGGGATCGTGTCGAGATGGGTTTGTTTGGTGAAGAACGGGCAGCCTTTTTGCCTTTCGGACGACTCGAATGGCGCCGGGCGACGGGCGGTTGGCCAAGAGGAAGCCTTAGCGAAAGCTTTTCCGATGAGAGCTCGTGGCGCGGGTGATGACCGTATTCCGCCGGAGTGGATCTCCTTGATGAGCCTCCTTCCCCGCCGAAGGTGACGAGCGCTGGAGAACTCCCGAGGCCCCGCGTCCTCGTAGAGCTCTTCCCCCCAACGAGGACAAGGACTTGGCCCTCCGCGCCAAACGCCTTGACTCCTCTTGCCCGAGGGAAGCTTGCCTTCCTTGAGCCATTGTAGGAGGGGGAGCCGCTTAATCGTGCTGGAGCCGCCGCGGGTCGAAGCTCGAGGGCCCCGAGCCGGGCCGGGTTTCGAGCTCGCGGGCCATGCATGCCTCGTGTTGGGCGGCTTGAAACTCGGGAGCGTCTACCCATAGGGGTTTCAACCCGGGGCATCGGGCGATCGAGTTCTGGCTCGCCATCGCGGGCTTCCTTTTGAGCCGTATCGGTGGGCTTGTGCCGCTCATGCATGAAGACGCCGGCGTGGACCGTAGGGCGGTCCGACGCGAAGCTTGGCGAGACGCCGGGCGCTGCGAGCTGAGGTGGCGATGACACATGGTTGACCTCAAGCTCCGTGGAAGTGTTCCTCGAGCTCACGGACCCTTCGTGGTACGCGATCATCTCGCTGAGTACGACTTCCTTCATGACTTGTTCTTTACGAAGCCGAATCGCCCCCGACCTCGAGGTGCCGGATGTCGAAGCCAGGCGCGGCGCAAGCCATCACCGTGTGCCTCAGATTCGCCACGCTTGTTGACGCCGTGGGAAGTGCAGCGGATTGAGTACTTTACGCACCTTATTCGGGAGATGAAGACGAAGTCCGACGCCGGCTCAGACTTCTTCACGCGTAATCTGCCGAAGTACAGGTCCAAGACTCGAGCGTCGCCGGGCCCGGGCGGCCGCCGATCCGTCCACTCACATGAAGTCGCCGTGGCCCGAGACTTTATGGCGCCCCCGGGGCGTAGCGACGCCGGCGCCCATGTGTGCTCAATAGCCCACTTGGCCATGCGGCCCGTAACCTCGGGCTGCGAATGACCCGCCAAGGGGGTATTTGGAGATGACCGTGACCGGATGGGAGTCGAAGTAGTGTCCGAGCTTGCGCCGTGATCAGCCAGCGCGCATACGACAACACTATGTAAAAAGGCTAATAACCGCCAAAGGCGCCCGTAGATGTCGCTATAACGCAGCCTCAGACCGCCATACTATCGACGCCAGTTTGGGCGAAGGCCGCGAATAGGTGTCGGCCGTCCCACTTCGCCAAAGACGCTGCCTGAAATAAGGGTATTTTATAGACGCCAAGATCTACCCAAAGGCCTCGCGATTTTCCGCTCGCATCGTGACGCTTTTGTTCTTCGATACGACGCGTGCAGCCGAATCGTGACGCTTTTTCAAAACCAAGTGTCCGTAAGATTCACCATATCTTAGACACGCCAAGTAGGCACGCATTACCTCTGGAGCCGGTCGTCCGTGGATACGAACACTAATTCAGACGCCGCATTTGCATACGCACAATTTTTGGTGCCACCCGCCTGTAGCGCTGCGAGTATTACGTATTACCACGCCTCTTCACGACGCTTGAATGCGGCGGTCCGTGAATCGTCACGCGTATTAAAGTCGCTAAAGGCGATTCGCACGCGGTGTTTTACCGTAGGCGCCCCTCGCGATCCGCAGACCGCGACCGACGCTACGCGAATTACAGACGCGCTTAGTCAAACACCATCTATACGCTGGAAACTATTGCGCATATTGACCTAAAACGACGCTGGGGTGGTGCACGTGTTCAGAATCGCACGGGCATACAACCGCTAGCAGCTTTTGTTAGAGACGATTTGTATCACTGTGTGTTCGTGGATACACGAATCGTTTACGTATCGCGGTGATAATGTAGAGACGTGACCACCGCCAGTGTCTCTAACGCTCGTAAATATTGCAAACGCTGGGCACAATATACACGCCATGTGCATGGGCGCTCAGAACTATCACGCCCATTACGGCCGCGACGCTTGTCGAGACGGTTTATAGCAACGGTGTGTCGTACATATACGGATTGTTATAGACGATTGGACCATATGCCCGTCTCGATCCCCGATGTTTGTAGGAGCGAGTGCAGACGATTGGTAGTGGTATGTGTCGTAACTAGAGTACCTCACCTACGTACATTGGATAAAGACAAAAAGTTCTATATAATAATTACCCAAAGCCGAATGTTCTTTACAAAGACAATGATTACTTTACGCATTTATGGTACATTAGCATTCAGAAGGGAAGTCATAACCATGCTTGATCCAACCCGATTAGCAATCTCAAAGCGACGTGAAGGCATCTATGCCGGGCGTAGGTTAATCCGACTACCGACAACTGAAAGTCCCCCATCGGTGGTGATCGATGAAGTCGCCCCTTCTTCTATCGCTTCTTCTTCTTCTTCTTTCCGACGAGGAATCGTAGAACCGCCGACGCTAGAGTATCCCAATGAGGGGAGACACTCGTTCTACGCGCATTCTTGTACTCGTTAACATCAAGAGCAGGCACAATAAGTTGTAAGTCACGTGGATTGAGAGGCGGACCCCCACGGGGGCCAACTTCAAGGCGCTCCACGCCCTGCTCTATATGGCCCAAAGGAACATGGCCCTCATCTTGAAGAAAGTGGTTCAAAACTCAGGGGTAACTGCCCCGTACCGTGCACTTGATATACAAGGCATCGATGGCCAACACAATTTTGCAACAAAGGCGATCCTCGAATCGCTTTTGCCAAACTTCGTTGGGAGGAAGAATCCTCCACTCCGAAGTCGAGGCCAACGAGCATACCCGCACTCGCTTTGGACTTTGGACACTACTCCCTCGATTTCGCTGGATGAAGTCCTCCACGCAT
>JADLZK010003816.1:0-67274 GCA_015847255.1 Hyparrhenia diplandra
CAAACACCCCTAAGTTTTTTAAAGTGGAATTTCGGTCGGTTAAGAGTCTTAAGCATCTTAATGTGTTCACACTTCAGTCTACAAGTGAGCATACTGATGCAAATCTGGCTTGCTATTCCTTATGGTAGTGTGCTCGTGCTAAGGTAAATACTTTATGTACAAGTCTCTGGTAGATTGCGGCTCTAACAAGGCAGCTACCCACTAATTTAAATACTCTAACCGTCCACGTAAGAATACAGCTCAAGGGTCTAATGTTTGTTCAAAAACGAATGCAATGGACACCCATATTGATGGATGCAAGACTCACACATCATACGAACACATTTATATATTTAACTGCCCGTATTGAATTGATGGATGCAAGCTTAATTCTAACTCAAACATTTATATATTTAACTGCCGATTTTTAAAAAAGGTATTAAGACTAATTAATGAGATAAGATTTGTGATTTTGATTCACTATGACAAATATTTTCATAATAAGGCTAAAAAGAACCGAGAGAGTATTATTTATCTTGAATTTGCTCCTGCTGGTCTGCGAATTAATTCCAAGGAGTAGTCATTCATAATAACTACTTACAATGTTAAACTATGTGTATGTGTATGGGTGTACACGCCTAACTCCTCCGTGGAAACCGATCGATAGTTACAAGCTTTTTTTTCCAAAAAAAAAAAAAAAAAAAAAAAAAGATAGTTACAAGCTTTTCGGACAAAGAGTCCTTCATGGACAAGGCTGAGAATTCTATGGGGGCTGCTCCTTTACCCTTTTACAGCTTCAAGATATATGCCTATAAATTTCTTAGCACGTTATGATGGCTTAGGTAATTATTTCTTTGATACTGGCCTGCACTGTAGCCAGCGCGTGCCTATCGGTAGTAAAGTAAAGAGCAAGCAGACTTTAGCACATTGAGAAAGAGACGGAGCCAGGAGACGAGAGACGAACCAGACAGATAACACAGAAAACCATTTTGTTTGTCTGCATCACCAATCATCAAGTCAAAAGGAACACAATGCTCTTGGCAGAAATTTTTTGTTGCATTATTTCTTCACCTCGCTTTCCACGAGACATCAGGCTAGTTAGGGGAAAACGCAAGTAAAACGTTTACAACACGCGCACACTCCACTATTGATTTAAACATAATAATATATAAGAGGAAAAAAAAGCTCCCTAGAAAGATGGGCACCCAACCATACCACCACCATATAGCAGTATCTGGTGGTATAGCTCTTTACAACTAGGGCTGCTCGGTCAGATCAGCCACACAGTTCTTTTGTTTTCAATTCATCACCGGAAAATTTTTTCTGTAATAATCAGATGACTCCTCGCAGTAAGGGGGGTCGGGCGGCAAAGTTTTTTTTCGTCGACATCGCAGCAGCAGGCTGTCACACCGTGTAGTTCTGCTGGATGGTGTCGATGTCCAGCCCCTTGAGCTTCACCACCGACTCCACGTGGCCCTTGAGGGTGTTGAGCTCCCTCAGCCTGGCGATCTCAGCTCGTCTCTTGGCCTGCTCAGCGATCTCCGACAGCTCGCGGTAGCTGCTCTTTTCGTTGAACAGCGTGTTGGTGGCGGCCTCCGGCGGCTGGAGACCGTGCAGCGTCCTCTGCGCGGTGGCCCATTGCGCCTCCCTCTCTTCCCGTCCGTAATCCTTCTTGGTGGTGAAAGCGGTCTGCACACAAGGATTCAGAAATACGTTAGCAAATGGCTCGACAAAAGGCACAGTTTATTTGCTTGCTTCTCCGGCTACTGAAAACGAAATCCTACCTTGTTCTCGAGGAGGTTGTCCCATGCCCTGCCGCTGAGCACGAAGCGGATGAAGAACTTGATAACGTCCAGAGGGAAGTAGAACACGATGCTGTAGAGCCAGACGACACCAGCCCAGCCCCAGCCGATACCCTTGATCCTGGCAAAGCCCCAGTTGGCGTAGACAGCGAGGAAGGTAGCAACCTGTATCAATAAAACAGGAGCAGATTAGTCATGTGATGTGTTCAACGAACTTCCATTCAGCTCACAGGTAGCCCGGTACTTACAAGTTGAGCGAGCAGGAACGCGGTAACCAGGAGCAAACCAGGGCGCTCCACGAAGGACCAGCTACGGGAACGGGTGACGAAGATCAGAGCCTGGCTCACAATACTGACTTGGAGGTACAGAGCAGACATCATCTCATGCTCACTGTCCCTGATTGACCTCACACCGAATTTGTCCTGCGCAATGTCACGGTAATGAGAACAAACTAAACTTCACAAGCAGAAGTCTATACAGATCAAGGAGATCGATGCAAAGACTTGGGAATATTTTTGAAAAATTACCGAGAAGAAGTCTGTCTTGTGCATAGCCCAGAAGAAGACGACAGTCATCAGAGCAAGGTAGCTTCCAAGCACGATACCGGTGGCAAAGATTTCCTTCAGCTTCCAGCTGTCGGGCAAGGGAGATGGCTTAACTCTGTCCTTGGAGATGGTCATGATAGTACCTGCAAAAAGAAAAATATGGTGAGAAATTGAGAAGTCATGCCTATACCATACTATACTATATTAGAAAAACAAGAATACATACCGTCATTGAGAATGGCAATGATAAGGACCATGAAGGGAGAGAAATCGTATTTCCAGATCAAAGCAATGAGCATAAATCCAAGCTGCAAAATAAAATACACATTAGATTGCAAACACAGTGAGCTTTCCATTTTTTGTGGAAACAAAATATGCCAGGTACTTACCACAATACGGATTGTGATGGAAACAGCATAAATCTGTAGATTCACAAGATTAAGCAGGGAAAAGAGTCAGAAAATAGATCATATACATTAAATAAAGGGGAGAATGGATGCTTAGAAAGGAACTAACGGTGTAATTCTTCATCCTCTGGAAGATGCATCTGCTGGTAAGGACAGCACTGATAATGACACTAAGACCTGGCTCAGTAAGGACAATATCGGAAGCACTCCTTGCAGCATCAGTAGCATCCGCAACAGCAATACCGATGTCTGCCTTCTTAAGAGCTGGGGCATCGTTGACACCATCTCCAGTCATACCAACAATGTGTTTCTTCTCTTGCAGCCTCTTCACAATCTCATACTTGTGTTCTGTGTAACAAAAATCCCATAAGAAAAAGATACTTTACATAACTATACAGTATCTATAGGTATTTGACTCACCAGGGAAGACTCCGGCAAAACCATCGGCCTTCTCAATGAGCTCATCAACAGGAAGCGCTTCAAGGGTAGAGTCCTTGTTTTTGGCCGAGCAGGGCTGAGGAAGGATACATGTTGGTACCCATGCCAAGCCTCCTTCCGGTCTCCTTACCAATAGCAAGCTGATCACCTGAAGTAAAAAAGAAGGTCCAAATTTAGCCACTGTGCAAATATTGGCGCAACAGATTGTATGATCATTTGTTAGTAACAGGCTATGTACCAGTAATCATCTTGACGTTAACACCAAGAACAAGAGCCTTGCGAATTGTCTCAGCACTGTCGTGTCGAGGTGGGTCAAATAGGGGCAACAGACCTACGAATTGCCATGGTCCACCAGGAGACTCCTTATTTTCTCAGGCACTTCCTGTGGTAAGGTCACAATTTGAATGAGAAAATGGCTCACCGATCACTAAACCGAAATAACAAGACAAAGAACATCAGCCAAGATACCTGTCTGGCAACAGCAAGCGAACGAAGACCACGCTCGGCATACTTGTCGATAATACCATGCACCTTCCTCCTCAAATCCTCCTTGCAGTGGCAGAGGTCAAGAATCTGGTTGGGTTTCATCACAGGGGCACTTAATTAGTCACGCTGAAAGAACATTTTTTTCAATTCCAGAAAGCAACATTATCACAAATTTCCTCACCTGCTCAGGAGCACCCTTACTGACACGGTGCCAGTTGCCATCGCCATCGATGTATGTCAGAGCAGTCCTCTTATCAACAGGGTTGAAGGGCAAGAAGTGGACTTCCCTGATACCAGCCCTAGCCTCCTTAGGGTCAGCAAGCATGCCAACCATGGCAGCATCGATGGCATCCTGGTTCTCAGTCCTTGAAGCCCTTGCAGCCAACAGCAATACATGTTCTTTGTCAACACCCTTGCAAAACACCTCGACGAGGTTCTTGTCGACACTAAGCTTGTTGAGGGTAAGTGTGCCGGTCTTGTCACTGCAAAGCACATCCATACCAGCCATCTCCTCAATGGCAGTCATCCTCTTAGTGATGGCACCCTGCTGTGACAGCTTGTGCGAACCGATGGCCATGGTGACTGAAAGCACAGTAGGCATGGCAATTGGGATACCACCGATCAATAGGACCAACAGGTTCTCAATTCCGCTGCGGTATCTGCGGTGCTGGATTGGGAACATGACGATGATCTCGACGATGATGCCGACAGCAATGGAGCAGATGCAGAAGTTACCAATTGCTGTCAGGACCTGTTGGAAGTGTCCAACCTGGTTGGTGCTGTCCACAAGATGAGCAGCCTTGCCGAAGAAGGTGTGCACTCCAGTGGCAATGACCACGGCCTCGATCTCACCCTGCTTACAAGTGGACCCCGAGAAGACTTCGTCGCCAGGGCCCCTGGTAACTGGGAGAGATTCTCCGGTAAGCGCAGACTGGTCAGCCTTGAGAGGATCACCCTCAAGGAGACGAGCATCGGCAGGAACGATATCACCAAGCTTGATGCTGACGATGTCACCAGGAACCAAGATTGCAGCCTCTTGCTCGCCCCATCGACCATCTCTCAGAACCTAGAAGAGGCAAACAAATTTGATAAGATGAAAAGGATAGCAAATCTTTTAAAGTAATTATCAGCTAATATAACAACATTACAGTTTATTTTAAGTAATCATTGGTACCTAACGCATTTCAATTTGTTTGACTCGCGACAAGTTGGATGAATAAAACAATATTCAAATGACAGCGATGTTTTTTGAGCAATGGCATGTTTTTTCTTCTCTTACATAATTAAAAACACAGAGAAAAGGTGGAAGGATGCCAACCCAAGTTGAGAATTTTGAGCTAGTTGAATGCCACGTGCAAGACAATAATGCATCCTCCTATACTTAGATACCTTCCAGCCACGGATAAGACTAAAACTACGTATGAACGGAAGTGGAACTTGACTTATTTTCAGAAAAACGTATGTCCTCTATCCAAATAATAAGATGCAAATGCTAAGGTGCACCAAACTATTCCAATTCTTTACGCCTATTAAACAGCATCCAAAAGATGTGCACCTATCTTTTCCCCAATAATGGAATATATTCCCAATCATGACCCATCCAATGGACCATTCAGAACTTGAATTTTTGGACATGACATAACTGGAGCTTTTTCAAGCTGAAAATATCAAAAGCTAGTACAGAAAGATTCCTCCTTCCACTATATTGCAACTAGTCCATGAAAATATCATTGCTACCTTACTATGGAATAATCCTTTTATTTTTCTCTTTATATTCTATCAGGACTGTTTTAATCGTGCATAAAAAAGCTTGGTTTCGTTAAGCATAGCTTGTTGTGCTCACCTTGGTTTTGGGAGCAAGGTTGGCCATGAGTGCAGCCGCAGCGTTGCCAGCATTGTTCTCCTCAATGAAGGAGATAGTGGAGTTGATAACAAGGAGCACAATGATACCGACGAAGTCCTCCCAGTCCGGGGGCTTGCCACCACCGTTGGCAAGGGCAATGGCCATGATGGCAGCCATCTCCATGACCCATGACAGCGGGTTCCACATGAACCCGAGGAACTTGAGGATCTTGCTTTCCTGTTAAACACAAGACAAGCAAAAGCTTCAGCATCACATACAGTGCATACATGTGAACTCATCAATCTAATATAGGAAGAAAAAACGTGTGCAGATTTGATGAGGTTGTTACCTTCTTCTCCTCGAGCTTGTTGGGGCCAAAGATCTCGAGACGCTGCTGGCCCTCGCTGGAGCTCAGCCCCTCGCGGGTGCATTTCAGCTGCTCGAACACCTCCTCGATGGGTATGTTCTCCTGCAAACACAAACGCCGTTAGTGAGATGAGCTCAAATTCTTTCTGCACGGTGTAACACGTACTGCCAGTTAAAGCAAGAACTGTCAAAGAACACTCCATTCAAAGCATGTATCTCCGCGGGTCCACGTTGTCAGTGACTACCTTCTAAAGCTAGCGGTTGGAACATGACAAGGAAGAGCCCAAAGGACAGGGCGATGTACGGGGCCAATGATTGCCGACAGTACGGCCGTCCGATCTCGATCAGAGGCCGCTGGCGCATGGCGCCGCTCCGCACTTTCCGTGGCCCCTCCCACGTGTGACCCAGCAGCAAGCACGGGCCCAGGGATGCGTGCGGGCTCGTGTGAACCGGCCGAAAGCCCGGGTGGACGGAACAAAAGACGAGCGGGGCCACCGGTCATGCTCAGGTGGCTGTGGCCAGTGGGCTCTAGTGCAGTAGTGCTCCACTGGGTCAACACGGATTATTTAATAATTTAAATCTATTACTAAAAAATAATAAAATGAGTGGAAGGTAGAAGCTCAAGGAGCACGGATTTCCTATTTTTTCCTCCCTGATGGTGCCTATGGTCGTTAGCGCCAATCTCAGCTGCGTGATTCCTGTCGATTGGAGTGCGCCGCGCTAATGACTTTTAGATAGCACAAGGGACTTTTTCCAGTTTGACTCTACGTGCAATTACACTATTAATAACAAATATTATTATTATTTGTTCAGTAAAGAATTGAAAAGTTAATACATGTCCGTACTAATAAAAAGATTCCAAAGGGAACTGCACAAGTTCATCAGATATTTTAGGCTTCTATTATTATTATTCTAAATTATTCTAAACAATTTCGAACCATCCATCAACAGATCGCTGTCTATATATGGCGAAAAGCCCGCAGATTTTGGTCCACGATCAAATCAGGGAACGTATTAAATACGGCAGATGATCAAAACAGCAATAACTGAGCGAGCGATTTCAGCGGCATGGCTGTTTGATCTCTCTCTCCAAGCTGAGAGATAGGAGGCGTGGGCGGCGGCCTACAGAGCTGTAAGCATTCAAATTCAATCAAACAGCTCACATGAGCAAGACACGGGAGGAACATGAACCACCGCCAGGTGGCCCTCCCCCCTTGTTCGGCTGAAAAGCCGGTGGTGGAGAGATAGATAGATTGAGGACGCAAAAGCAGGCGCTAGCTTCGTTTCCAAGCCTGTCGTCCGTCCATGCGGATGGAAACAAAACAAACTAGCAATAAAGGCAAAAAAAAAATTTTTCGCAGGAAGAGGAACAGGATTCCCTTTGGGTTTTGTTTCCTTTTGAAGGAAACATGTCCTCCTTTTCACAGGGAAACAAATTCCTGCTCCTCCGCGTGAAATCGTTAAACATGTTTCAGTGTTCAGACTCCGGCCAAACTCCGGCGGCGTCTTCTACTCTTTTTTTTTCACCTCCAGTATCAGCAGTGGTGGAGGAGAGGGGACACAACGGAAATTCAAAACGGCAAGTAAAAACTGACCGCCGTTACGTGTTTCACCTCTAGCAGAGTCAACGCGCATACCACTAGAAGAATTTTTTTAATATGAACTCTGAATCAAGACGCAAGCAGCAACAAAGGAGGGAGGCAAGTAGTGGTAGCGGCAGTAATTCCTCACCAGATCAACGGCTTCATTCTTGATCTCCTCGAGCCCACCCATGGCGGCGGACAACGGCTGGCGTCGGAGCGGACCCTACAGGCGGCGAAGAAACCCGACGGCAGACACGGGCATACGCCGCGCCTCCTCGCTTCTCTTCTCGCCTGGTGCGAGAAGGAAGGGAAGGGGAGGGCAGGGTCCAATGAAAGAAAGGGCAAGTGGAGAGTGGTGGTGGCCGTCGAGTGGAACGGGAGGAGATGGGTGCGGACCTATATAGCCCGGCGCCGCTTTATACCCGCAGGCCGCGGGCCACCACCGTCCCTACCACTAGCAGCCCTAGGAGGGAGGAGGGGTCCACGGAGCCGCCCGCCAGGTGGGTCCCCGCCTGCCTGCGCTCTACCGGTCTCTGTTCGCGTGCCCCCGTCGAGTTAGCCCGCCGCGCCGCACCTGGCCCGTTGCCACCCGGTGAGATAGATCTGGCCTGCGCGGCACCCTCACCGGGTGTGGTGGTCCCACGCGTCAGCCGCGTGCGGGTCGAGCGGTCGCGGGTGGACTCGTGGAGATATACTCCACCAACGGCTTCCGCAAAACGGCACGGGGGTTGCCCCTAACCCGCGGCGGGTGGGCCGCGGGCGCGGGCGTGGGCGTGGGCGCAGCCTCGGGGAAGGGGCGGCCCCCGATGAACGGAACGGAACGGATGCCGCGCGTGTCACGGGATAACGGGACGGACGGTGAATTTACGAGCCCCGGTAGCCGTGCGTGGGACCGATCGGGTGGGACGGAACGGAACGGAACGGACGGACGGGCGCGGAGATTCCTCGGCGGAGCCGCCACGGTCGGTTCGGTCCGTGACGGTGTGGATAACGATCGTACGGCGCTGCCCGAGGGCCGAGGCCGCTGGCCGCCGCCGAACCAGGCAAGCAGGGGCCGCCGGCCGGCTCGATCGATCCGTGGCTGGCGGCGAGCGTCTCGTTCACATGTTCTTGTGGCACAGGCAGGTGCACTGAAGCAGGCAGTTGGGCGTCGCCGATCGGGGCGGTGGAGGGAGCAACAAGGGCCGGCCGGCTGAAAGAGGGACGGCGGCACACAGCGCCTCGTGCTCTGTCCAATGAGGATGCGAGTTGGCAGCGCAAACAGACATGTGCAGCTGTTGAGTGACAACCGGCAACAAGGCCTAATCTTGCTGCACGTCCGAAAGCTCGTCTCGTACCAAGGAGAAGGGATGCGATGCGATTCTGAGTCCGTTCTCAGCTCATGGCCATGGATGGATGTGTTAAAGAAACGCACATGGAGGTCTGTCATGGAGGATGAGATGACTGACGCCCAGTTGACAAGCGCCACTGCGGCATGTTCCAATGGCTCAATGAGCAGGGTTCGTTGCAGGTGAGGTGAGAGCATCGTCGGCCAGCTTGTTGTGGCTTCGAGGACGAATTAACAAACGATTCCTCCAAAAGAAAACGTGCGCCGTTCCTACTCTACAAACTAGTGTGATTCTTTTCCTTTTTTTTTTTTTTTTAGATAGATAGAAGATGCCACTTGAATTATTTCTCTCCGCGGACAGCAGAACAATCAATCAATCATGCAGCAAGCACACACAGGATCGGAGAGGGAGAGAGAGGGCTAGTGGAGCAGGCCCGGAAACAGGTCGGCGACGGCAACTTGGGATCTGAAAACGCGCCCGCTTCCACTTGTATGCATGTGTCCGGCTCCGATCCGGCGCCTGATCTTCACGGTTTTCACGAGAGATTCCGGTACCCGTTAACACTCATACACTAATCCCAAACCTGTCGCTTCCATGCTGCTGCAGGCTTGGGCCTGCAGTGCAGTGGCTGCTTGTGGCCTAGTACATGCCGTACAAAAACGGAGCTGTTCGCCGTCCTGCATCGCACCTGCAACCGATGCATGAATTCGACCTCCTACTCCCCATCCCAGTGGATGCATCACTGCCGGCGGGCGCGTCCTCGGCAGATGGGCCAAGATCAAGATCGCGTGCCAGCCAGCCAGCCACCGTTGTCCCACAAGGCGTCCGTCGTTCAGTGTGGAGCGTTGCTCGGTTCAACGGGAAACAAATGCCACGGATACGGTACGCCTGTGCGTCATGTCCTCGTTCAGATTTCTCTTTGACCAGGCCGCAGGCAGCCAGCTTCGCCAGCTCGCGGGCTGGCTTCTCGGATCGAATCAGAGAAAGGATTAGCCTGCTGGCCCTATCAAACTGAGCAACGAACCAAAACTCCTTGTGGAGCTCGAAACGGCAACGGATAAACCGGCCGTCCGTTTGGGGGCGTCTCTTTGGAAGATGAGACGGATCCTTTGGTCTCTTCGCGTTCTCAGTCTCGCTCTCGAGGCATGCCAATGCCATGCTGCCTGGCACACACTAGCGAGGAGACACAAAAGAGCAGTTGCGGTTGGACGGCGATTCACAATTCAGAAAAGAGGAGACACTGACCGATTAAACAACCGGAAAATTTCTCTACTTGGCGAGGTGTGGTGACTTCAAAGGTCACGCCTGCTGATGTGGCCGCCTGGCCCAGCCCTGTTGCCGGTCCGAGCCGCCAAGCCGCCTTCCACCCCTGTGGCCCTGCCCTCTGCTCTGTCTCCGTACTTGGTCAGCGGACGGAGCACCCCACGAGCTATCTGAAAGCGGCAAGGCGCCCAACAATGCTGACGACTGACAGCAGGCGCAAGTCGTCCACGATCACGATTTTTCCTCGGCGATTCACGTCAGCGCTACTACACGGAGCGAGTTATTATTGGGCCATTATGACGCATATTTAGAAAAGTATTTCGTTTCACACTCACACTTATACTCCCTCTATTCGCCTCAAAAAAAAAAAAAAAAAAAACTTATACTCCCTCTATCTCAATCATGTTTGATTCTTTCGTCTTATTTTAAAAAGTTTTATAAATATTATTTATTTTTTATGTCTTATTTATCATTAAATATACTTTAATACTGATTTATTGATTTTATAACAGACATAAAAATTTTGAAAAAAAGATGAAACGGTCAAAGACGATGTCCGAAAGTCAAAAACAACACTTTTTTTAGGACGGAGGGGGTACGGAATAATAAAGTGACTAGTTTTAGTTATTTTAATAGTGGTGTGTGAGAGAGAATAAGTTAAAACAAAGCGGAAACAAGTGAACGCGACAATATTAGTGTAGTGTTCGTTTATTATTTTGTTTTGGGTGGCAAGCATGATAGTTTTGCTGAGTGGTAGGTAACTGATACATCCATCTCTCGCATGATATGATCAGATCACGGGTAGCATGGCAGGACGCTGGTACAGTACAAGATAAAGTCGTTTTTGGGATTGGGGATCTAAAAAAGATGGCGACAATGTAGCTCTATGCAAGAGTTTCAGTAATGCGTGTTGCTTTCACGCGCATGCGGCGAGTGCTTGTCCTTCTCGCTCAATAGGCACAATGTGGTCCTGCCACACCACATCCGAAATCCGATTGCTGTGGGCACTATGGTCCGGAATTAGATCCATTAGCTTCCTCTAGATTATGATGGTTTCAGACTTTTCAGTTAGATTCAAAGTTTTATATGAAAAAGATGGATTATTATGGCTTCATCCCTAACTAGAAGAAGAGGAATCAATCAATCAATAAAAACATCATCCCAAGAAGTGGCACACACCATCCAAACACATCCACCGTTACCGAAGGGTTTCACATTAGTAAGACTTCACAATCTTTGAAACTATCGTGGTTTTTTATAGTCTTGGACGTTGTATCAAGAAAATATCTCTCACAATGCAATTTTCTATTATGATGTCACATGACCTACTTGTCACTCTCACAAATTGTCTTGGTTTTACGTGAAGACTGGTTTGTTAGTTAGACTTGGTTTCTTGTGTTTTTCCTCTCTCTTCAATAAATATAGCGCCACATCAGAAAAAACAATAAATAGAGGGGTAATAAATAAGTATAGAAACCATGGTAGAGTGCAAGACCTTTGTGAGTGCTCTTATAAAATCAAATTCCAAAAGTACACGTCCATCATGATAAAAAAAAAGCAAAAAAAAAACTACATCACCGACATTTTTTATGTGCACCGTGCTTGAACGATCAACAATTTTGATGTGCACCGTGCTTGAACGATCAACTTCTTCTGGTCATCACATCACCTTGAATAAGACCGCCAAAATGGTCCTTGGTTTTGCACTCATAGAAAACAATACACTTCGTGCCAACCAAAGTGCATAGCAACATGCTTCTCCAACTATCGATAAACAGTAGTATTTATACTTTGAACCCCTTTAATTGGCCCATTGGCTGAACATGCCATGTACATTGCTTATACACAACATGCTAAAGAAAAATGCATCAACATAGAGTAACATCAACTTAGTTTGATTAAACCAACAACAGAACATGCTTCAATGGCAATGTTTTTGGGGGGTATTGGCATTGTAAACTCAATCAACGTTAGAGAATTTTGATTTGGAAAAAATATTTTTTTATTGAAAAGAATTAGGCATAAGAGTTACTGATTAGGCCAGTCTCAATAGGGTTTCGTGAGTGTTTTTATGCACATCGGGGAAAACTTCACTTTTTGCATGAAACGCATAGGAGAGAGAAAGAAAAAGTTTCATCATGGTGAAACCTTTGGGCCTTTGTTTCACATCCGTTGGAAAGCGGGTGAAACTCCCATTGAGACAGAAATAGAGTTTCACCATGGAACTATACAATTAAACCATGCAATGAGAGAGAGGCCGTGGGACACTTGAGCCTATGAAACTGTGCATTGAGAGAGCGCCTATTTCATGCCAAAAGTTTCACATCTTGGAAAACAGGAAGGTGAAACTCTCCATTGAGACTGACCTATACTAAAAGGAATAATACACCTAAACTAATAAATTGTAAACAAAGCAACAACTAGGCAACAACCACCCTAGAAATAGAGTAAAAGCTTAGGTAACAACTGCAACAGCTCATAAAAAACAACAAAAGTGAAGGGAGTAGAGTATTTTAGAATAGAGAGAGTGCATATGAGACTGAGTTTCCAAAATTGAAGGAGAAAGGCAAAAAATTTAGTCCCAAGGGTCAAGGTTGACCCTATCATTTCTGCTACTGATTACTCTATACTAATGGTACGATACAAGTCGCATTAAAGCATCACCTGCCTCCCTAATTGTGGTTTGTTTATTTTTTCAAAAAAATGATTTGTTTAGCACAATCATTGCTCACCTTACAGTCCAAAAAAACACAGGAAATGGAGCTGTCACCGTTCCATGAATTATGTACAGTTTTAAACTCTTATAAGACAGTTCCCATTCACATAAAAAAAAGGTTCAGACTGTCACTGTTCTTGTTCAGGTCATAACACAGGTGATTAAAACTGAAACATTTATATACTACTAGGCGGAAGGTCAACTGTTTCTGGCAACCACTCGTTGCAATTTCGTGCCCCTCTCTCTCTTTTTGTGGCCAATAATTGCATGCGCACACGATGCATGGAATTTACAGGTCGGACCTCACCCAGGTGAGGCCGCCGCGCGCCGTGCCGTTTGCCGTGAGATCGAAAGCCTGAACTGAAAGGGAGGTGGCCACGAGCTGGAGCCACCCGACTCCACAGCTCCAGCATCCGCTGCTCTCTTTTTGAGTTTTTTCTTCGTTCATTCACGAGCCTGAAGAGGCAAAGTGGAACTGCTCCTCCTCTCCTGAGTCCTGACCTGCAGGTCTCGGCACAGCACAGGAGCAGCCTCCTTTTTCTGAACCCATTCGAGGTCTCCTCTCCTGTTTCAACTGTAGTAACGCCGATCCAAGACTTGGACGGTGATGCATGTCATGCAATGGATAGATTAATTTCCTTGTCGTCTCCCTCTCCGGTCTCCGATTCTTGGATCCTGGTGGCACAGGTCGTCGTTCGTTTGCATTGCAGCGGTCAATTTCACCCTCCTGGTGATGCTGGAATAAAAGCCACCATTTTTGAAGGCCATGTCTGTCCGGGCTGAGGGGTTGTCCGTCGTCCGGCCGGCTTCACGGCATCTTCCTGCACCCAACGATTGGACAGGAGCATCGTGGCTCGGGCAGACATGCTTTCCTCTTTTGCTGCTCTCTCTGCCTATTATTTCCACCGAATCGCATTCCATAGTTCCTGACGGCGATATTAGCATTTATTTTTTGGTGACTGGCGTTTTTTTTTTTTTCCTGGCCATTTCTGACTGCTACTTTGTTCTTCGTTCACTGATGCAGTAATAAGACGCTTATATAGTGAACGAAATCGTTCAAATCAGTACTACGCGCGAGAATCTTTATGGACATAATACGAGGCTTGATTGTTGTTGTCACGCCCATATCTTTAAAGATCCGTTTGTAATGAAATGTAAATAAATGGTTGTGAACCTTTGAACATCTTTAAATCCAACTACTAAATCCATGCATGTCTGCCTGCAAAAGCGAGAGACGTACGGCTCTCATTCAGCCGGTCAATTCTGACGGGAAAGCGGCGGGTCCAAATCCTACGATCTCATCCTTTTTATCAGCTCTTGATCCTTTTTCCCCAGTTTGGACTGGCCTCAAGGCTGCATAATAAAATACTGTACTACTTCTACGTATCTTTGTTTCGGTGACCACAGCGGATAGGGCCACGTGCTCCACAAGTCAGACAATCAGGTCCGGACCAGCAGCTCCATCAGACCAGACCTTCGTCAGGATGTTCATTCAAAGGAGGAGTTGTAGTAAATCAGCATGTATGGACTGTGTGTGAGGCATGCCGATAGAATTCTGATTTCAATATGATTGTAACGATGGCGATTTTGGAACAAAAAATACGGTTGATGTCTGAACAATCCTGGCTGCCTGAACTTTGGGGCTCTTCAGACTCGTGCAGACATGGTGTGCACGTCTCTGGTTCAAGAGCAGACGCACGCGACGCAAGAGTGTTCAGAGTTCCGTCTTCTGGTCGCACCTTGGGCTTTGGAAGTCTTCGGCAGTCGGCATCCGAGTCCGTATTTGGTCACGTTTCCTTCATTAGCTTGCGTCACCTCGAGTCAGTGGTCAAGACGGAGAAGAGATATCAATCTTCTTTTTCTAAAAGTTTTGTTTTTTCTATTTGCATTGCATGTAATAATTCCAAAAATGTGGGCCGTGGCGAGCGAAACCGGAAAATAAAGATACACGTGTGAATGTGTCATGTGTGCCTCTTTTTCCTAGACAGATCAATTGACGCAGTGACGACGAAGGTCTCTCACCACTGTCTGTCTCTCATGATTCCTCTGTCTAAACAATAAAATATGTAAAGCTGAGATCCTATTTGATACATTACTGTAGCTACTAGTAGTTACTCCCTTTCTCCTGTATTAATGCACGATGGTGCATTCAAGGTGCTTTTGGAGCGGACGCTGTGTATTTATGCATATACATGGAGGAGATAGTAGGAAAAATGGGACGGCGGTAGTAACCGGTTAATATATCATGTTTAATATTAGGGCAGCATCAATGGAGAGTTTCACCTCCCGGTTTTCAAGATGTGAAACTTTGGTATAAAATAGACGTCTCCCTCATTGCACGGTTTCATTGCACGTTTCATAGACTCAAGGGTCCCACAACCTCTCTCTCATTGCATGGTTTAATTGCATAGTTGCATGGTGAAACTCTATTTGTGTTTCAATGGGGGTTTCACACAGTTTCCAACGCATGTGAAACAGTGCCTAAAGGTTTCACCATGGTGAAACTCTTTCCTTCTCTCTCCCAAGGGTTTCATGCAAAAAGTGAAATTTTGATGATGTGGCGTTGCATTTAATGTGCATGAAACACTCATGAAACCTCCATTGAGACTAGCCTTAGCGAGCTAACTATCATAGTTTAGCCTGACTAGTAATAAGGTCCCGTTTGGCGGGGCTCCTTCATCGGATTCAGGAGCTGTTTAGAGTTGTTTTGTGCCAAACGAGGTAAACAAGAATAGCTCCACGCATGAAGCCCCTAGAAACATACTCTCACGTGGTTTTGTGGTGAGGAGCCAAAAAATGGTAGCTTCTCCTGGCTCCCTCACTAGGCCCGAGCTAAAAATAGTCGGGTGGAGCTATTTTGCCAAACGGGGTTTTGTGGTGAGGAGCCAAAAATTGTAGCTTCTCCTGGCTCCCTCACTAGGCCCGAGCTAAAAATAGTCAGGTGGAGCTATTTTGCCAAACGGGTAATAAAACGGCTTCTTCTCCACCTGAAGAGCTATTCAAAGAGCTGAACCAAAAAAAAAAAAAAAATAGATTCACATGTGAAGTGAAGTCCCCGCCAAACGGGGCCTAAGATAAATGTTAGCTAGATATTAGCGAACAGGGTGTCAGTTGTTAGCTGCTATCTATGGATTTGGCTAACAACTAGTCTATGGATAGTGTCTTTTTTTTTTTTTTTTGAAACGCAGCAAGGCAAGCCCGACATATATTAATAAGTAGAAGAGTAGAGAATTACATGCGCAAGCGGCGCAAACAACTTCCCGGATTGTGATTTGTCAAAGCGGGGAGGGATACTAAGTTTACTACTCACACTCTAGAAACAACCGTAAAGCATCATCTAGCTACACTTGTCATGGAGACTCCACCATGTATGTCCCGCCTCCGCCCGTAATTGCAGCCGGCGCCTGCAGAGCTCCATGTCATCAAGCCTCGGCTGCGGAGCCCTTAATGCATTGACCGCCTTCTCCGGTAGGTCTGTCCAAAGCTGTCAGCGTAGTTTTGTGATTGCAATGTCCGGCGCCGACGACCCGCCATTGATGGCGTCCAGCTCACGCGCAAGCTTGAGCTGGGCGCGTTTGCGCCACCGGCACGAAGAGGAAGGACGAGCGGCCTGGCGCAGGCTAGATCGTATGGGAGCTAGTGGCCTTCGCCGTCTGGTCCTCGACTGGATAGTGTCATAGTGAACTAATGGTCAGTCTGCCTATTTAGATCTTAATAGGGTCTTAGTTAGGTATTTAGCTAACAATTAGCTAAATTATTAGCTAGATAGACATCACCTAGATCCAATTAGCTAATTATTAACAACTAACTATTAGCCTTATGGATCCAAATTTCCAAATAGGATCTAATTTCTCGATCGATACACATGTCTAGCTACTAGTTGGACTAAAAAATTAACTCAGACTAGATGTCGTCGGTTAGCTAGTTGGCTAACAATTAGTAAAAACTTGGCTACAAAAATTAGATCACCTATTAGCCGATCTGTTTGAATGCATAAGAGCTAATTCAAGCTAAAATTTAGCTAGTTAACAATCAGATCATAGTATTAAACATGCTCGCAAGTCAAACTCTTTTTTATAATAAATATAATAATGATACTTGTCAGATATTTATATCTTTTAATTCAAATTCAATTAAGTTTAAAAAGTTTGACTGAGTATTATTATAGAATTATATTATTTCTGAACCGGCCGAACTTGTATCACGATACCTGGCATGCAAATGACAAAGATAAGCTGTACTGTTTACCAGTTCAAGGTTCGAGCAAGCCTGAACGGCTGATAGGCTTATCACATCACATGGCCCGTACGCGCGTGGCATTTTCATATCGACATTAGATTCCATTATACTGTATTTTGTAACTTTCTATGCTAGTGTTGTGCAGGTACTCTGTATTGTGGTAGAAAAATATGGATTTTTATATTCGTCACATTTTGGACGATAGTAGGAAAATGGATGTTAACTTGTTAAGATGTCGGATGATGGATCACTTTCCATCAAGGAAGCCACTATCAAGTACAGGGACGTGTTGGACTCTCTCTGCAAGGAGACTGTAATTAACAGACCATCATCGTTGATCCATCTCGGCGGCTAATTGTCGCCAACATGTTTCACGGTCTTTGTGGCCCTACCTACAGAGATTTTTTTTTTTGGGACCATGCATCAGACACTTTCCTGGAAGAAGAAAATCGTCTCTCGCTAGCTTCCTCTCTCAATCAGAAAGATAATCAGTGTCTAATCTATTTTTCTACTAGTCAAATTGATTCTTTCCCATAAATCAGAATGTTTATATTAATTAAATAAACAATGTGAAGCAGCGGCGTAGCAGACCTTGAATCGCCAGAACGTGATACTTTCAGAGAGGCACACACAAAAAAAAGTAGCACACAGCAATATATGAAATCCAAGGCATTTACGGTTCAGAAACTAATGACTTATAAGATCCCAATCTTCTGTCCAACTCTCAGGTCAAATTGATTCCTTATGAAAAATCTACAGTGTTTACATTGTGAAGCACCGCTCCTGACCGTAAACTGCCAGGTGCTTTTTTTTCTGTTAAAAAAAAAGGCAAAACAAGACTTGAATTCTTCCGAGGCATTTACGGTTCAAACCCAAGTTTCATGTGGTTTTTCTACGCCCAATCGAATCACTCCGCTTAATTATCCGTTCCAAGAAGTGTAGAAAATCGCTCCTGACATTACCCTAGCCGGAGACCTGTTCTAGCGGCTTCAATCAGCGTGAGAAAAAAATTTACACACTGTCGTTGAAAATTACACACCCTCTCATTTCCCCCGATTCTTCAACGCCCAGTCGAATCCCTTCAAGAATTGCAGAAATTACTCATGCCATCATCGCGACATTATCCCTGGCCCCCGACCTGTTCTTGCGGCTTCAATCAGAGAGTGAGCAAAATGACACTACTGTCAGTGTGCCGGTGGCTGACCGGCCCGGCGGTGTGCAGTCAACTTATCGGTATTAACAATCCGATCGTAATCGCTCTGTTTCTGCCATTTGCGTTGCGTGGGTACCCGTGATTCAACCGTTGAAATCACCAACATCTCGACCAGCCGATCCGATCGATCGATGGATCCCCGACAATGGATGCAAGTCGTGGCGGGTCGCCCGGGGTGGCACCAAAATCAGCCGGTGACCTGACCTGAGAGAGGGCATTTTCTAGTGCCGGACCGTATCATGGTAACGTTGAAAGCAGTGCGTGGCCGGGTGCAGGGCACACAAGCAAGGTCACGGGATTGGAGCGGCACACAGTGATGCCGCCGGGATGCATGCCGTCGTCACCGAGGCAGACTTGCGAGGCGTACGGTTGCGCCGGCCCGGGCCGGGACAACCCCAGCTACCGCTCTCAGGCCAAGCCGCCTTCCGTGTCAACTCCGGCAACGCCCCTCCCGCTTGCGGTCACGCTAGTCTTCCACCCACCCACCCCCGTCGTCCCCGAGACGGCTACCTCCTAGCTGCTGTAGCTAGCGCGGTTGGTCCACATGCGAGCAGGCCGAGGAGGAGCATCGGCATCATCTCGGTGTTGGTCGCTGAAATCCTGCAATGATTTTGGTTGATTTTGGTGTGGCTCGCGTCGCGCCGCTGCAGGTTCCAAGATGTTGCGATTGCTGATGGAGGAGTCTGCATCGGCAGCAGAGGATACAGATTGGACTCTGAATTTCTCATGACGTGTCCATGCATCACCTGGAATAGAAACTCAGAAGATTGCCAGGTAGACAGCAGGCCGCTGCGCGTAGCAGGACGGCTGATCATTCATTGATTCATCGTCCTGCCCTCTCCTCTGCGTGGCCTGATTGATCACCCGCCATGTTACGGTAACATGTCATGGTCCCTGAAAAGAACAGATTAGGTGCTGGTCTAGCGATGATCCATCATGAGACGTACAGCCCGGCAAATCAACGCGTACACACACCACACACAGTGAACCAGCATGGACCATCTGTACTATGCCACTGACAATTTGGGAGCCAAGTTGCGTGCGGTTCATCCCCACGCGACTAAGGCCGTTGTGTTTGGGAAAAAACCGTATTGGAACAGGGTCTGCGTCGCGATTGAGCCAGCACGGTTTGGCCTAGTTCGTCTTTTGATCATATCAATACCAAAAAACAGTGATTATGTTCAATTTTCACTACACACTTACTCGTACGGTAAAAATCTATGCATCTACAAGCCTAGCGTACCCCATTAAATGTGCTCTAGTTTCGCCCCTGATCGTGACACGCTAACGCGGAAACAAAAAGGGCTTAAAAGACCAGTGATTAATCCGCGTTACCCAAAGCCAACGCCTCTCGAAGAAGCGGACGACGCACACGACAGCAACGCGATCGCGATGTACTTACGCGACGGCGACTTAGGGTACCGTGTGGTTGCCCGACTGCGCAAGCAACAACCCAGGAATACATCATTTCCACTAATGCCTGCACGATGATGTCCAGTTTATTTGAAGAGCAGAAGCGACTCTTGTATGTAAAGCGCTTCTTCGATCTATATATGTCATCCATGTCCTCCTTCGTCACTGTAAGGTTTCAGAGAAGTATTGTTGGTAAGCTGTCCATTTGCAGGCGTAAAAGGCTACGTGGATGATCAGCGTATTTTATTGCATTATGATGGCCAGATAAGGTTTGCTTGTGTCAAGCTTCAGCTTTGTTGCTGAATTGGCCTTTCAGATACGAACAACATGCCATGACATGTCATGCCATCTTGGGAGCTGTTCGTGCAGAGGATAGGCTTTTGGTGATTTAACAAGGCAGGCATGAATCTTTCTGATCTTTTATTTCCTCAACTGAAATCATGATAGCCTTTGAGATTAATAAGGAGCATTATATTCAGGTTGACCTCAGCATAGCACTTGCCCTCAGAAGCAATCAAAGAGCTAGTTTAGCCTGTGGGAGAACAGAGGAGGCTCAATTATTAGCACTTGTTTTCTCGGAGGCCCATTTCCTACGGTCGGTGGTTCACAGTTGACTCTCTCTCCTCGCCTGAAAATATGGTTTTTCTACAAGCTATTATTGCATAAAATCTGGCCACCTCAAGTGTTAAACTTGCAGATTAATCTCTTTGGCTCCAATCATCTTACCATGTGAACACGGTAATTTTGTCAAAGTATATACGTGTTGTTGACGCCACTTGAGGTAAAGAGACCTCTGATCATACATCATACGCACGCATTTAATCAACTTTACAGTACAGGGATAATAAACACAAGCTCAGATATATTTGACATTTTTTTTTTGAAACGCAATATATTTGACATTTGAGACCTCTGTAATAATGTATGCAATGATTCTTGAGCAGGGTTGACTTTCCAAGATGCCTCGTCATCCTCTATATGCTTCAGGTCGGACAACATGATTTGAGCCCTCCACATGGCGCACATGAGTTCGTTGCACCACAGGATGGAATCCTATATGATCAAAATGAAATAGAATAGAAAAAAACGGAAACGAATAAATAAAGGCAACCGTCGACTACTAGATATTTTGGACTGCCAATAGTTTAACTAGATACGTTGCAGTCCAAACCCGTTTGTTCTTTGTAATTTTATATAGCAAAAAAAAAAAACGTGTCGGAGACGTTTGACACAAAGCTATATTAAACCTAGCGTGATAGTCCTGGGATAAGAAAAGTGTTTCAACAAAGCAAAAGCTCAAACTTTCTTCCATGTCCAGGTCAAGTGTTGGGTAGAAACTGAAGGCTGTGTGACGTGATTAAAATATATACACTTGGCACCCCATATGTCCATATCAGTAGTCCACAAACCTTACCATTACGCCGTCTAGGTGTGTTGGAAAGGTAGGGCTAGTTTTAAACTAGCTAGGCTCTGTCGACATGCAACAAACAAGAGGCATGTCAGCCTGATGAGATTGTGCAATGCCCACTGGCATACAGATTTGTCTGTGAGCGAGGCAAGAACACAAGGAGGAGAAGATCATTTGTTTTGCAAGAAGAAATAAAATATCGGTAAAGAAGTTTTGGTTGAGTTTGGGATCTTGTCAATCTTTGAAATTTTGGGTCTTAGGCGGCGCAGCGACATCAGAACTTTGTCGCCGTATGTCCGTGCAGTTTGAATATCTTGCTTCTGCATTACTACACCATCACTGTGCTGCTGCCGTCTTTTGAAAAATGGATCCGGCAAGCACTTGTTCCTTTCAAGGGAGCACTTGAATCGGTTTGATTGCATTGTCATCCAGCGATGTCTCTGTCTTTCAGAGCACGTCACAGCCTTTTTTTTTTTTTTTTTTTTTGACATAAAGAGCACGTCACAGCCTTTATTGTTCTGATGAATCCGGCAGCCTGCAGCCAATCTGAGTTCGGATTGGTAATGAGTTTCAGAGGCAGCAAAAGAACTTGCTGAATGAAATACTTATAAGTAATCTGCCGGCCGGAGCACATCAAAGGAGCACTTGGATCGGTTTGATTGCATTGTCATCCAGCAGTATTTGCCTTTCGGACCACGTCGCAGCCTTTATTGTGCTGATGAATCCGGCAGCCTGCAGCCAATCTGAGTTCTGGGTGGTAACGAGTTTCAGAGACAGGAAAGAACATGCTGAATGAATACTTATAATAATCTGCAGGCCACTGGCCGCAGCACATCAAACAGATTTGGAGGCGGCCTTGATGAGAGCAATAAAGTGTTAGCTAGCTCTCCATTGACGATTACTATTCATCGCATTTACTTGTCAAGTTGGATGGGGCTAAAAAATATCTGAACTTGCCTGCACTGCACCCGTCACAGCACTGAAATGAACGCCTCATCTCACCAAATGGCACTGCGACGTGTTTGTTTCTTTCTCCATTGTGATGTTGTGTGATTAGCTCAGCGTCACTGAATATTACTCGATCTGTGTTTTGTTAATCGGTGAATGACCTTATGTGTCGCTAGCACAGTGATTGAACGCGGTTCGGTGTTTGCTAACGCAGGATCCCCAACTGAACAATTTATAATCTCTGGTGCATGCACTTGCCTTAGTTATACATCGTAGTGCTCGCTTTCAGTTTGAGTATTGTACTTTACACAAAGACAAATACCCTATCTAGTAGCTGAAAGTCATGGCTGTACGTTCTATCATCGCCGATCGTGCTCATCATTTTCTCAAGGGTGATGCTGAACTGAAATATCCAGCGCACGGACGCAATGGCGCCATCACTCGCACGTCGACCTGAAACTTTAGAGGTAGACGATAGAAAACCGGCCACCGGACGCTGGTACGTGCGTGCGCGGCGGCTAGCCGGCTATTGCATCATGGTCGCCGGCAAGTCTTCGACGAAGGGTGAGCGATGCCTGCGGCGGGCGATGTTTCAATGATTGGTCGCTGCTCGTCGATCCGCTGATAGCCTAATGCTGTCCCTGGCGTGGAAAGTCACGGTCACGGTCGACGCCGGCGACTTCTCCGCGCGCTCGTGGGTCGAAATTTCCCCGGGGCGACGGCGGGACGCCTCTGCGCCCTGCGCCCTGTGGCGGGGTGGTGACCAGAGACCAGCAGAGTGCTGCTTCCTAGCTGCCTCGTTGTCGTGGAGCAGGACTCGGATCGGTAGCTCGTTTCGATTCAATCAAATCATTGTCGTGTCCATTCGTGCAAACTGACGTCGCTGTTGACTGACTAACTGCTGTGGAGAGTGGAAAAGCTGCGGTTCAACGCGCGCGTGTTTTGACGACGACGAACCTGACACTAGTGAAGAACTGGTGGTTCTACTTTTTTTTTAGCAAAACTGGTGATTCTACTGCACCGGACCGGCGCAACGCCATGGCCATAGGCCCAGGTTGCCACCGTCCTCCCAACTAAAGCCCACGTTGAGAAGATTTGCTGGGCACAGGTACTCTGCTACGCCTAACTAATGGGCCGGAACGACTCGAGCTTCTTAGGGGCCAAGATGGGCTGTATCCGATTAATTAGGCTTAACAGAGTAGCAGGCCTGCTTGCTTGGTCCGTTGGTCCAGAATGCAGGCCATAATGTATAGGAAAAAAAGTTTATATTTTTAAGAAAGGAGAAACGTCTATTGTAGCCCTTTTCACCCATCAAGGTTTTCTGTTATATAAAAAAATCAGATATCATACACCCTATATGGTAACGTGATAATGATGCCGCAGTAGATTTGTTTCGGATCGCAGAAACGTATGTTAGATCGAAGAAGAGTAGTATTTTATTTTGATCAATTTTAGTGCCTGTTAGGATGATGTAATTCTTGTTGAATATAATCTGGACTATGCAAACCCGTTCAATGAGTTCCTGATGTATTTGATTTTTTTAAAAAAAAATAGTATGCAGCATTTGAAATTTATTCTTTTTCAGTATGCAGGCAATCATATCAATGCGAAGTCCTTGCCGACAAAGTTTTTGGTTGATAAACAGTCCTCACAAAGTTTGGATACATGAAGTGTGCTCCTCTTAACTCCTAAGGAACGAGCAAGATCCTGCAAGGTTGTGCGCTCCCTAAGAGGGTTCCTTAAAACAAGCACTCCAGGACCCCATGCAAGACACGCCAAGACGAGGTGTAGCCACTCTTTACTCCCTCACACTTCAAAACTCTACGGAGCATATTTAAAGGGCATCCCCAAAGCAGTTTTGTTTGACCCTTTTGGTACAAAATAGTTTCATACAGCTGATGAAGCAAGTGGAGAAGTCGTGCCAAGGAGAGCCTAAATTGGACTACATTAAAAATTTAGAAGTAAAATTAAGACTTTACAAAAAAACATTAATATATATATATACATATATTTCAAAATGAAAATCCAAATACCTCTTTACGATAATTATGCAACTAAAAAAATCCTAAAACCTAGATGATCTATATAACTCTATGAATTACATGTTGGACTTAAGTCCTCATTAAGTTCCACGATTTAAAGTTTATTGTTTAAAACTAAAGGCTAAATTTTATGCCACTTTAACACACTTTTTGTGTGGTCTAGTAAACTGATGGATTTTTTGGAGGAGTTGGCCAAACTTTTAGACATCACTTTAGACCACCTGTTTGAGTCTCAAGAACTAAAGTTTAGTCGCTAAACTTTAGATCGATCACAGAATCCATACACGTCCTCAGTGACTATGTTAACTTTTCAATCACTAGAATCACAAATTACATAGTATACGGGATACGTTCCTTGCATAAAGAGAAGTGTTTACTAAATAAACACATTTGTGATGGCAATAAATGATTTGTATAGTAAATCTCATGTCATTCCATTGAAGGTTCTATGGACAACGATGGTAATCCATCGGCGATATGCTCCCTATTATTTATCCCCACATTTGACGAAGACATCATCGGAGTTGCAGTCTTCCCTCTCACACAATCACAAAATTTGCACTCCTACTTGCCACCCACAAGAATCCTACTTAGGTTTATAACTGGTTCCTTGACAAGCCTCAAGACACTAGGGGTTAGAAGCCTCCAAAGTTTAATATTTATATTATATATATGTTCATTTTCCATGCCTTTTCTTCACAATGTTTTTTAGATAGAGTCTTTAGTGAGGTGCACACACGTAGGTTATGAAGGACAATCCTCGTGACTAGTGTAAGTTGTATTTGTGGCTCTTCTATTGGAGCATGTTGTACCAACAACCGATGTAGTAGGAGGGGGCGAGACTCCACCTTGAAGAGGCCCAATATGTGTGAGTGTCAACTTGGCAACGGGTGCATTATCACGATGGGTGCGGCCACTCGTACCGCACCCGCTAGGTCAAAGTCTTACCCGTTGGGTTACCCATACCCCCAGATGGGTTGGGAATTCATTCCATACCTTGTTGCCCCCTCGCCGCACATGGCCACGCGCCGCGGCTACTCACCACTCACCGGCATCGCTGCCTCCGCAGCCCTACCCACCATCTCCACCACACGCCGCCAATGAGCCCCCGGGCACGTCTCTTACACGTAGTCTCATCTATATATAGTGTCTAGATAAATTAATATGCATATAAACAACATGTGGTTTCTAGCACTAAATTGCCCTTAGATACCACTCTGTTGGATGTATGATTTAATCATGCCTTTCATTACAGTCCAAGAGAATAGCTTTTTGATGTGGTGATATGTTGCGGAGAACCCAGAATGACCCCAAAGATGGCTGCTACGCATGAATACCGTGTCGATTATTCTGGTTCTAAGACGACTTCTAAAAATGTCTTGAGGTATGAAGTTCTATATCTCATTAAGTTATACAAATTTTATGGCCATTCAAATTCATATGGAAAAATTATGATTTTAAATGTGGACACAAAAAGAAGGCATATATTGCAATCTTGCTTTTGAGTTGCAAAATTAAATGTCACCGTTTCAGCTCACAAGGGGGGTATATCTCTGAAAAATTTATAGTCCCACATTTTTAACCAAAAAGAATAAAATGACTATTTTTTTGTAAAAAAAAATTAGTCCCACATGAATTAAGACGATTGAACACAGACACTACGCAACAACTTTTTTGAATGTAACGCTACTAAAGATTGAACCGCCACAGCCGCAGGCGCAGCCACTTGTGTAGTAGCTGAAAACGCCCCAACGGTGATCGCTACAGAAAGAAAAGACATCTGACGCCTGCTACACTGAACACGAAAAGGGAGACAATCCTATCCCCTTCAGTTCTAACGATCTTCTTATCTCTTCTAGTAACCTCGTGCTTCCTGCAGTGCTTACCTCAGCTACGTTTACATGATTAGCAATCCAAATCACTAGAAAGGTGATTAGTTTAAGGAACCACACACCATCCTACATGGATGAGATGACATCATATGAGTCTATAATATGTCAAATTCTGTGAAATGGATGGACTCATTTCTAATTATCAGTTTGTTAAAATGACATGACAATGGATTAACTCATTTTGTTCCACGAATCATTTATTTTTTAAAAAAAAATGAAGATGATAAACCACTATATTTGTCAAAGTAAAACATCCCATCTGCCTCTTAGTCCTGCTGTAGTTAAAACTAATTCCCTGCATTGCAAATTATAAGTCACTCCAAGAAACTTACAAAGTCAAAGCATCTCAAGTTTGATAAAAATTATAGAGACAAATACAAATGTTAATGACATCAACAATATTACTTGAAAATATATTCAATGAAGAATATAATGATACTTAGTTGGTATCATAAATGTTATTTTCTTATTATATAAATGTGTGGTCAAACTGACTCTTCAAGATTTTTCGAATGATTGGATTGGCGAAGGGAATTTCTCTATATTGGTAAAAGAAGTCGTTTAGGACAAAAAGACATAGTCAAAAAACACAACTTTAACTTCTTGTTATTATAAAAATATTTATGGAAATGTGATATATTTATACTTTTATAAAAGTATTTTTAAGACAAATATTCTATTCATATAATTTGTGGACATATTCTAATGTTTAACCAAAACCTTGTCCAACCGCGATTTTCTATACAATAAGGAGGGAGTAAAAGGCAAGCAAAGGCCGGCGAGATGATTAGTCCCCACATGTTACATGTACATGATCGGGCAAGCAACCTTTGAAAAGTTGTGGACATTGGATGTGAAATATGAAATGACAGCAGCGGCAGGCAGTCACATCCAGCAATTAACTAGCGTGCATCATCCGATCGATCCTGCGATTTTGGTCTACATGAATGATGGGCGCGTGGCCTGCCGCGGATAAGGAGGTGGATGTTGACGAGTGAGTCCGCCTGCATGCCCGCGCGGAAGGTGAAGAAGATCTCACATGGACATGAAGGTGAAGAAGATCTCACATGGACATGGCTGATTATTCTTGCGAATTTGCGATCGAGATGCACTTGCAAGGGAATGAATGCGCCCGGCCCGGCCGCCACTTGCATTTGATCCCCACCATATGCGCGCATGTCGATCCTGAGCAGTGATAACTGTACGCTGTTGGACAGGTGATCGACACGAGAAGGAGATGAGACACGGGCATCAGCTAGCCGGATCGATCGACTGACTCATGTCCGCGAAACAAATGTACGTTTCGCAAAAAGATGCGTCTGACCGTGGCAGCGCCGCTAGCACGAGCTGACAATCGAGTGTCCATCGATCTACAGGTGTACATCATGTACGCTTTCCTCGCCAGAGCGCGTACGACCCAGCTACGTTGGTACTACATGCACATTGATCGATCGAGCATGTCCGGCCGGGCGGACGGCCGACGGCGAGCCGGCCGATTGATCGAGCATATGTCCTCGGCCGCGGCGGCGCGCGCGCGCGTTTCTGCTGCGATCGCCACACAAAATCGTTCACTGCACTTGCGCCGTGGTGGTGGGTGGCGACTCGACTAGCGAGCGGACCGCCGGCCGCCGCGTTTTTCTCCCCGCGGCCCCGACACCCCATGGTGACCGCGGCGGGGCACCGCGCGGGCGCCAACACGTTCCCCTGCCATGCGTTGCCGGCGGTCCACTTCAGCGGGCCGCGCCTGCCCGATCGACCCACACGGTCCACACGACTCGGCGTGGCATGTAAACGCGCCCAGGCGGCGGCCTTTCACCTGCTGGTGGAGATCAGAGATGGGAGTGGCCGCAAGGACGGCTGCGCCCCACGGCGCCCGGGGCCCGGGCTCGTTGCCCCGCGTCCGTGTCGACACGCTTGGCAGTGGCCGATAGCGACCGTCCGATCGCGGCCGGGACAACCGGACAGGCGCAGATCGTGGCACGACATCGGTGGTGACGCTCACGCTGCTTAATTATCGTCACGTGTAGGATTTCGTGTCGCTCTTGCTTGCTCTCGGTGAGCACTATGCGTGTAAACCATGGTTGATTAAGGGCAGTACGTCGTCCCAACACGGCGAGTTTGTACGTCTTTCCTAGGGTTGGTATTAGAAGTCGTTTTGGATAAGGTTTGGGTCAAACATCGGGAATATAAATCATCAATAGCTTTTTAATTTGTTGAGTTTGTAAATGTAAAAATTATATGAGTAAATTTATCTTAAAAAATACTTTGATAAAAGTATACATATATCACATCTTCATAAATATTTTTATAATAATAAGATGTCAAAGTTATGTTTTTGGTAAATGTTTTGGAGGAGCGTCATTTGTCCTAAACGACTTTTTAATACCATCCCGGAGGGAGTACGGAGTATCACGACGTAGCCCGGGCTTGCTACCTAGGTCCTGATGCCACGGTACGCTAAAAATGATATGTATGCGTAGACTTGCAGAGTCTACCACTACAATCGCCTTGGGAACGAGAAATGTGATATGGATGTTTGGGGGAGGAGCAATAGAGCAATGAAAATGACATGTGATCGAGAGAAAATGGGGCCACAATGAGTAAAGGAAAGTGTATTAGCTCAGTTGAAAAAGTGGTGGTTTTTGCGATCCTGTATCCACATGTCATGTCAACTTTTGTTCTAAGGGCAACTCTAGTCGTGACATCGAACCAAGGCTAACACAGGTATGTCGAAAATCAATCTTGCGAATGGTTCGATCCTTGGGTGTAAGCATCGGTTAATCGGGCCATTTAACGAGTGGGCATGATAGGAGGGATTGGGTCACCTCCGGCCATCTCACCTCCCCTCTGTCTTCCCTGCCGCTAGGGCACCGACGACATGGCGCCGCCCCACCCTCTCGGCCTTGCCTCCACACTCGCCGACGACCCGACCTGCTCCCACCGTTCCCCATCCCGGCGGTCAGCGGCCTTTCTCCTTCACGACCTCACCAAGCTCAAGCTCCTCCGGGGGCCAACTCCTAGGGCTTCTTCATGCTCGGGATGGCCGTGTGGACCGTGGCGAGGATGGCGAGCACGACTGCCACCGCGAATAGGCACCCGTAGATGCAGACGCAGGGACGCCCGTGGCGTGTCCGAACCACTGCCCAGTCTTCTCAAATCCGCCGTCGAGTGCAGCTTCACCACCGCCCACCAACCGCTCGATGAAATTCCGCGGTAAGGCTACCACGATCCTATGCAAGGTAGCCATACTTCTTCTCCGTTGGCAACCAAACACGTTCTCCTTTGGACTCGGCTCCGTAGAGCTCGACACCAAACACGATGACTTGCACCATTTGTACCTAGTTGTGGCTGGCCACAGCCAGGCCAGCCGACTAGAGGCATGTTATCAAACACATCCATATATATTTGGGCTCTGAGCAGATGTTGGCGTATGCTTGCATTTATTGGTGAAGGCCTTACTTTCCTAAGACTACTGTATATCCCAAAATTTATGGATCCTCGTTGTTTTTTAGAGATTATAATAACCTAGATATTATGAACTATATTAAGTAATATTGACCATTATGATTATAGAGCGGAGGTGGATTATTGTTAGTTTTAATACAATTGACTTATATAAGCTTAAAAGAAAAAGTTTAATTAGAGATGGATCATAGGACTTTTACAATAATTTGCTAGTTGTATTGCTATAATTCAATCTATAATCTGAGATGTTTGGATCACCTTTAGATTATTTTATTTCATTATTATCTATAATCCAGTTGAACCAAATATGCCTTAGCTAGCTAAAGGGACAGAAATTCGGTATTTGCAGCCAGACGCTATCATGTTAAGATATTTGTTGGAGACGCTGTCGTGTTAAGAACTTAAGATATTTGTTGGAAGATGCTATCTAGTATATATAGCAAAAAAGGATACAGCTTTGTTTCTAGATAGTGTCTTCCAACAAGTAATATCCACAGATTTACAGTGTTAAGCAGCAAATAAATGCCAATATGCGACCCAGCTTTTTGCACTGTTACGTCTTTGAGCAAATTTTGGGGCATTACTACTACTATTAGTCCCATGTTTGACGGGTTTTCTGGAATGTCGATCAGGGTTGTCACATCTCCATGACTATTCATGATAATGTGTCGTTGCTTCATTGCTGAGGAATTCTGTTTTTGTCCAGAACATGGATGGCTTGCAGAAGATTAGTGGAACACGTACAATGAATGTCGTCTACATGCAACTAATACATTTCTAATAATGCACCAACTGGTAGCTTAGGGTCATTTTCTCCGTTGGCGCCATCCATTCCAGGCCATGAGACTCCCTCCACATTCCTGCAGGCTAGCCTACACCCTACCCGATCGCCACGGAACAGGGATCTCTCTGCACTGCACCTATCCGATCGACCGACCTCTACGTCCGGTCCTGCCGACGCGTGTACTTGACACTACACCTCTGACCTCTGTGGCTCTGTGGTTCTGTCGTCGTCCCTGGGCCGGATGGCCGTTCAGTTCAGGTCAGGTGTTCCGACTTGGCAAGCGTCACAGTGACTCGCAGTGTTCGGCAACCGTGCATGCACCAAGACCGGGTGTGTGCGAGTCCGATCTGCAGGTCGTGTCCCAGTGAGCTTCAAAGCAAAGCTGACCTTGCTCCATCAATCTGCAGGAACGAGCTATAGCGTGTGCTGTCGTCCTCGTCACCCGGTGTTTGTACACTTGGTACTTTGTTTTGTATACCGTGGGTGGTGGCCAAATGGCTCCAAGATGGTACTAAGCAAGTAGCCATATATTGCGAACTGAGCGGCATATCCATCTCCAACAGGAGCTGCGTACACCTACGAGCTAGTATGTGATTGTGATTATGATCTCATCTATCTATATGGCTAAGCTGCAGTACAAGAAGTGGTAGCATCTATCCATCTCTTGCATATGCAGCCCACCCTGGGAGACCCGGGCGGGCCGGGCGGCCCCTTGTGCGCGGCGCAGTATATAAGCGGCCGGCACCTGAAGCATCTCATGCTATAAGTGGCCGGGAGTGTCCACCAGCACCAGCACCAGCAGAGAGAGAGCATCGATCGATCGGGCACTAGGGAGACAGAGAGTGGCCATCGCCAGCCATGCCGAAGCTGCAGAGGTTCAGAGGAGTGAGGCAGAGGCACTGGGGCTCCTGGGTCTCCGAGATCCGCCACCCACTCCTGTAAAGTTCTTGGTCACTCATGTCATTCATGTTCAGTTCAGACATATATATAGGCCGGGAGTAGTACTAGCTAGCATCGTTTCTTGTCCAAGCTTTTGCCTGAGCTTTTAGCAGACTAGCTTAGCTGGTGCAGTTTTCTTCTCTTCATTCATTCATTCGTTTCCAAGGCATGCACGCGTCTGAAGTCTGAATGCGCTTTTGTGTTCTGTGCCGTGTCGTCTGTGCGTGGCGACGGTGCAGGAAGACGAGGATCTGGCTGGGCACGTACGAGACGGCGGAGGACGCGGCGCGGGCGTACGACGAGGCGGCGCGCCTGATGAGCGGTCCCGCGGCGCGCACCAACTTCCCCTTGACCGGCAACGGCGGCGGCACGCTCTCCCCGACGCTGCGCGCGAAGCTGGAGAAATGCTGCAGGGCGCCGGCGCAAGAGCCGCAGCACGGCGCGGACGTGTCGAGGAATGGCGGGGACGGCGGCAGTAGTAGCCACGGCGCCGGCCGCCGACAGGACGAAGACGAGGAGGAGGTCACCGTGAAAGCCGAACCCGACGCTGATGACGCGGGCGGCGAGGAGTACATCGAGGAGATGATCAGGGAGCTCACCTACTATGGCCCTGTGGAGATACAGCACCACCCGTCCGCGTCCTCCAGTGCCGCCGCCGCCGCCTGTTCGAGCTCGGCGATTCGGTGACTGACGAGCTAGCTATAGCCTATAGCTAGCTAGCCGGTGGCCGGTGCAGTCGTCGTCGCCATCTACAGCGTCTGTTTGTTTTGGTAGGCAGGCACATTAGCCGTCCGTTAGGTGGGGCCCGCCCGACCCGGAGGCGGAGGGATGGAACGCGAGTTGCGTTTGCCCGACCGGGGCCCGTTCCTAGCTTGTTCCTGGGCTGGGGCCTGAGGGGTTTGGATTCGGGTTGAAGGAGCCAGGCCGTGTACAGAGTGGGAAGGGGACCAAAGGATCTTTCGGGATAAGGCCTCTTGATTTGGTTCATGATGTGAGGCTTGTTCTCGGACTTGTCGTCTACCTCCTTTGGTACCCGACCTCTACCTCCTTTATCGCTCTCTTTCCATTCCATGGCAAATCTGCGAGAGCTCTGGCCTGGTATGCATTGACATGACGTGACGCGGGGGCGATGGATCGATGCATTTATCGATCGGATGCCGATCTTGGGTCCTCTTCCTGCGAGAACCCGACGCATTGTCGTTTCTATTCTGGTGGAGTGAGTGGTGGTGGATTTGCGTTTTCTCTCGAGCATGAGTCACGTCTTCCATCGATAGTAAATAGCCGAATAGGAATAGGATCGGCATCGACCACACGACACAATACTAGTGGCCACGACGACAGGCATTGTGACTCGCCAGGCAACTGTTCCTCCAGTGCACAGTGTTGGATCGAATCAACAGTCAAGGCGGGCAGTTAACAGGACGTCACGAACGAACCTTCAGGAGCGATCCGTTCGCCGTATCCGAGCACGATCCGAGGCCACTGTTTGGCCCATACACACAAGTTGCTTGCTACACAACAACCTGGCTTGTGGTTGTGCATGCGAACACGAGAGCCCCCCTCTCAACAGGCATATGCGTCAGTGGTCACGTATCAGAAAGCATCGTGGTGGTGCGACAGCCTTAGTTGAAGCAAGCACAGAGAAAACTCATCAGCTTATTATCGTGAAAAAAAAATAAAAATAAAGCAGCTCATGTAAGCACAACACAGAAAGGCTCAATAGCACAAAACAAGGGTTACATGATTACATCGACTGAAATACCAGCATCCACAATACAGCGAGAAACACCTCGGTCGCGGGATTCACTACACAGTACACATACATGATGGCTAGAACACATGCTTTTTGTCTGCTGCAATACAACCAACAAAATACTATCTCTCCCCGATTGCACGAACTACCAACAGACTTACCAAAGGAAGATACTGAAACACAAATCAAACAGCTACTGGTCCTAATGATCAACTCTAACCAGTACACGTGGTCATTATAAGGCCTACAATACTACAACATGGATACAGGTTGATGCACAATGCACCGTACTGAGGAAACAACCGGTCGGCGCTAGCTCTAATTAACCTAGGTATCATGTTGCCCTTTTGGGCCGTTAATATTAGTTGTACAAACATATAGTGCAGCAATGCCCCTACGTCGCTTTTCCTCTTGTGCTTCGCGACACCCTTTTCCGTCCTCGTTGAACATTGGATGATCTCAAGGCTCGCTTTGTCAGTTGTTCTGGTTTTGCACCTGGGCCATTCTGAACAGAATCAACATCTACAGCAGGAGCTGCAGACTCAATTATTTCAGTACTAGTGAGTGGTATAGCACTGCTCGAGTTAGTGTAGCTAGGATTATCATTTCCCGAAGATTCTAGCCCTGAGTTGGCATTTGATTGATCCAGAAGACTGCATTGCCAAGTTTACTTGGTTACATAAATGCAATTCCAAACAAAAAAGGTGAGAAAAATAGAATCTGCAAAGTTTTGGTTACCCATTGACAATTGTTTTCTTGGTCGACCCATTCATTTTGGTCTGGGCTGGGGGACATGCATCATCTGGTTTGGATTCTGGAAAAGTTTGCATAAAACCAGTACTCGTCATTATAAGCACAGTACTCCCTCTTCCAAAATACAGCAGAGATTTACTAAGATAAACAATTGCTTGGATTCTGCTTCTGCTGTAGCACTTTCAGAATTCATACCAAAAGATTATTTATATTCACAAACCAAAAGATGGCACTCTTTAATTAACAAGAAGCAGCAGCCTCCAGAAGCATTTGGGATACTAACAAATTCATTTGTACGCTACAGCGGTATAACCACGCCAAGCTTCTCGCGGTGTCATCGGTTAGAGTAGTTAGCTCAGGGACTCTCCCGTCCGACCCGGGTTCGAAGCTTGGCACCTTATTTTCAAAGTTACAGTTTTCTCCTATAATCTAGTTTTTTACAGCAGTATAACCACACATCATAAAAGAACTACCTATATTGTTTATACTTTATACCAATGTGCCAATGTTTAAGCTTTCACCAAACCTCAAGCAGCATAATGCCTCACAATGTTTTTTTTTATCAACCAACCTCACAATGGTTGTAAAGCCCATATAAACCTGGAACCAGGAGTTGTAATTTCAATATAAGTTGCCCCAAGCATGTGTGTGTAGTGGCATTCCAACTGAAGCCAGGATTTACTGGCTAGCAACAGCAATTATGTCTTCGCTGAGCCTTGCAGGCAAGGTTGTACATGATTTCTGGCCAAGGGTTCCGTGCTCTCAACTGGATAATCTAAGTAGACTACTGGACTTCAAGCCAATAAAAGTTATTGCAGCTCAACAACCAGCAGGCTGATTTGGCAAATTGTGGGTGGCTGATGATTTAAGTTAGAAATCACCTAACTAATGAATGATACTCCTAAGTACCACTAAACCAACCAAATGCTAGCAATGGCTACACAAATGGTTAAGGTTGATTTAGCTAGTTATATCTGTCCTTTGCCTTTGCGAAACCTAATGTAACTCAGTGGATGTGACCATTATTAGAACAAAAAAAAGTTGGTCTAATCTGGCTAAAAAATTGCTGAAGGTCAGAAACTTCTCTACATACATCAGCGATCAATTAATTCGAGAAAATCTGATGCTAGCTCAGAGTCTAGACAAAACCAACCTGATTTAACCCCACAAAAAAATATGAGTGGAGTACAAGACAAACTAGAATAAAGATTTGTGTGATTGTGTAAGCAAGGAATATCCCTAAATACCTGAAGCTGAGTTGACATATGTTTCCCTTATATGTGGTTCTGAAGTGGGACCTTTGACATCTCCACTATGACCAGTAGTATCCTTAGTAACTCTGAGACATGAAACATGAGAAATTCAAGGGGGAAAATGGCACTATGTTAGTTTACACTAGATAAAACATATGCAGAACCAAAGTACAAAATCAGTTTCTCAAATAAGTTCAGGCTAATGTAACTGTAGGTGGAATTTACAGCTCCACATTTGTTACTTAATCAGTAAGCTTATAACAGATGGTGCTGGTGACAACTAATTAACCGCAACATAAGCTTGTATAAATGATGGTGCAGTAAGAATTTTCTTATGCAAAAACTGACCCTGTGGAAGACATATCGTTACCCTCTGCAACTTTATCTGCACATGTACCACAATAAAATATTTTAGAACATGATATTCGCAAATTCTATAATCATTATACATGGTTAAAAACTGGGTAGACTATCATGAGATAGCCAGGGTGACGAGTCAAGGACAACAGGATAAGGAGATTTTACCAGGAAGAATCTCAGATGCAACTTGGTATTCTTGGGGTGCATTCCCATTGTTCTTTGCAAGGTCCACGAGTTCAGTAATACCCTTAAGACAACAAAAATGCACTGATAAATGAAAAATAATACTTGTGAACCAAACTACAGAAAAGGTTTTGAAGACACATGTCAATGAAAAATGATTTTTTTTTTCTGAATTCACGTCCACATTCAACAAACAGAGGCAAGTAGATTTTATACTACAAACTGAGAAAAGTAAAATACAGGCAGAGCGAAACATAAGTGATCATGTATTGTGTTAATAGGAGCAGCTGCCAGCTAGGGTCAACAACTTAGTGCAAAATGTATCAAAAAGGTTGGTATGCACATTGGCCAGAATTTACTATTTTTGGAAAATTAAAAGGCATCATGTGCTCTTTATTAATAAATGTATATAAGCCACATGCTATGTAAATAGTGCTGCTACTGACAACAGAGTACTGTGCTATATCAAACCGAGCCGAATGTATACAAATATAATGCAACAAACATATAACAAAAATCATGAACTACTCACATCAGTTCTATCTTCAGTTGGTGTAATCGTTAAGGAGCATCCACCGACTGGTTCTGTTGCTGCAACTTTCTCAGACCCTGTAGTCAATATACAACAAATTAGTTTTTCATAATAAAAGATTGCAGCTAAAATAAAACTAAAAGAAAGTGAAGCACCAGTAGAAAAGAATAAATATCAAAGTATGCTGCCTGAGTGATATTGGAGTAAAAAAAGAGCCCATAAGTGTAAATAAATTTCACCATTATGGGTTTCGGTAGGATCTCCAACTTTCTCATCAGTGCCCAATGAGAATATAGAGGTGTCGTTCTCAAATAATCTGGAACTAGAACCATAATTCCAGAATTTAGGAGCATTAGCAGAACCTCCAGATGATCCAATGTGAGCTCTTCGTGATTCCTCAATTTTGTCCAAAAGCTCGAAAGGTAGTCCTCCTTTGTGGTTACCTTTACAATGTAAAATACTTGGTTAGAAGTGAATATGCAAGCACAAGTGAGCCATTATTTAATCAGACAGGTGTCAAGCAAGATAATGATTAAGAAAAGGAAAGCCGATAGCATGTAACACACCATTTTCCTGCCTAATAACATGAGTTTTGTTCTAACCAATTTCAGTTGGTTTCCTTTTCTTAGAAAGGTTGTGAATTTATACAGTTCATATAGAATGCAGTAATTTCATGGTAAAAATTTAAGGCGGTTGAAAGTGACCAGTAGCAGCTCTATCACAATCCCATTCAAGACCATGGAATACAGATCAATATTACAAATCATCGGTACTTCAAGTGCTGATGGTCATATAAAGTTGTGACGTTCATCAATCTTAGAACAGCTCTAGTGTGACTGTGTGAGCAAAGCCCTATCTGAGAGCTGTGAAAACAGCACTTTTACATATTTTAGTTTTTGAGTGCTACGTGTTAGCTAAAATCAATGCCCAAACACGAGCCAAATCGAGAGGATAAAACAACCCAGGAGCTAATTGCATGAGTGCTATGAGAGAGGTGGGCAGAGATTTCATGTACGGGGCCATCAAAATGATGTCCACGCTAGAGTCACCAAACTGCCTTGGATCGAACTTTACATTTTCAAATCAATTTTACAATGGAACTACACTTATAAGAGAGTAACATCTTGTAAAACTAAGAATATCTCATAGATGATCAAAATATTGCCACAAAAGCCTAGGCTGTACATAAGTGTGCAATGCCAAATTCCAATCAGTGACTTTGAGCCAGTATAAATTTCTTTTATTACCTTTGTTGTGAAATAGAGTATTTGGAGGGTGATGTGTCAAACTTCTGACGGCCTAAAAATGGGGATTGCCAAGGAGGTAACGACTGCATGTATGATTTTGCTAAATCAACTGGAGTACCCATGTCAGAGTCATCACGCTGCATGAGATGACAATACATAAAGAGTAAGATTAAGAAACAATTTATCCAATCATAACCAGCAGTAAGTTTGCCAATCACTAAAACCAATAGATTTACAAAGAATAGAAGAAATATATATTTATACTCACAGAACTAAGTATATCAGTATTTAATGTGCATGCCCCATTATCTTCAGGCTTTAAGCCCAGTCCCTGCCTTTTCTCTTCCAACCATTTTTTGCTTCGTAACTGCTGCAGTGCATAGCTCAGGTGACGCTTGGAGTGGAGAGCCTGGAGAAAAACTACCAGGTCCCATTCTCATACTAGAGAGTGGAACTGATTCAAGGAAATTCGATCACGGCTCAAGGAGCGCCATGTTCCAGTAAAGTCATGTGCAATGCCTGCATTCCTACTTGGGGTTTCTTCTGGCTTTTTTCGTACTCACGGGCTTCAGGAAAAGCAGAATCTCTAACTCTTGATTTTATTAGCTCTACCATCCTATCACATTCATCCCTGCAAAAAGAAAAAAAAAAATACTAATTGTTCCAAGGGATAGTGCATCTGCTGACGATATCACCATAAATTAAATTACTCACAACACTTGTCAATAAATAGCATCTAGAGCAGTTACATTACATATAAGGGTAAGATAGCATAACATGTGTAATGATTTACAGTGCAAGCTTTTGTTAGGCTAGAGGTATTTAGGGGTCCCTGCATCTACATTATCAGCTGCAAGATGAGTATGAATTTTTAAATTTGTCCATTACAATCCATTGCACAGTACACACACAAGGATTACAAGAATTTGATCTTCATGAATCTAAGGATGCACCATCAACAGATTTGATGAATGAGATGTCAATAGGAAGAATTATTTTAGTGCCACACTTAATTGTGGTACGTTGCCCAGAAAAAAAAAATGGGATTATACATCTTAGCCCACATACAGAAAGGATGATAGCAATATGGTTACCTTGAGAATGTTTCCTTCATAACCATTTGCTCAATAGCAAGCTTTGACTCGCTAATAGGTACTATTGCTCCATGAGTGTCATGGATATCCTCATTTTCATCTGAGTGTTGGACAGCATATATATAGTGATGTAAGGACACAATTAATAGTCAGCAGTACACAAAAGGCAATGATTAGATGATACAGAGAGCAGAATCTATTATTAAATAAATTTGTTTGTAATAACTCATCAAAATTAATATTATGATGGTACAAGCCTAAAAGAAAGTCCAACATTACTAAGATCGTTAATCATCCCAGCTGCTTATTAGCTAAAAGATTGTCCAGCATTACTAAGGTGAAGACTGAGATCCTCTAACCACTTTACATGGGAAAAAAATACAGGAGGTAAGGAAATTCTACACTGGAGAACATGTAGAGAAAATCACACAATTTCCATCTAAGTACCTCCCAAATTATGTTCACTCTGAAAGTTCAAAAAAAAAAAAAAAAAAATCTGTTCCACTTATCCAGACTGCCAGGTCAACTTCAATTCTGATTTCCGACACATATTGACTGATGTGATATGTACCAGATGGATTGGTGGTACTGAGGCCCTGTTTGGTTCCTTTGGGACTATGGACTAGAGACTAGATTTTAGTCCCATTTAGTCCCTAAATTACTAAAAGAGGACTAATAATCCCAAGTCCACTAGACTATTGAGAGGTGTTAATTGGGACAAGTGCCTCAAAATAGTCTCTAATCTCAAGTAACCAAACAGGTCCTAATACTGAACTTTGGTCGACAGAAGCCATATGCCTCCATTTAATGTACAGTATGCACTACAGATATATAGTCATACCAATCTATGCTTGTCCCTGATGACACCTACCGAAATTCTACTCTATTGGAGTAAAATTCAATGCGCAATTCAGATATCCAAACCCATCCGTTAGCCAACTGTGACACCGAATTAGCTAAGATTCGAAATCACCTAGCCTAATTTGAGCAAGTCAAGACGAAACCCTAGGTCGCGAAGTCGAAACAGACCAGTAACTCGTGCAGAGTACACGAAGCTACAAAACTACTGTGAGACAGCCAAGCGGCTCGCTGAACTGAACGACGGAGTAAAGGGGGCGAGAGGGGGAGCGCGTGAACGAAAGGAAGCAAGGAGAAATTACTCAAGCCGACGCCCTCTTCGTCTTCGTCGTCGTCGTCCTCCTCCTCGTCCTCCCCGAGCCGGTCTCCTCGGGCGAGGAGAACAGTAAAACGGACGAAATAACCCTCTTCGCTCCGAAGACGAAGCCGGAGAGCCAGCCGGGGCTAGTCCCCGTCGCCGCCGCGTCCGCCTCCGCCGGCGACGCCGCGGCCTCCTCCGGCGAGAGACGGCGGCGCTGGGCCCTCCCGCTGCCGGATCTGTCGTCCTCTCCGTCTTCCTCCGGTGATCGCCGGCGGCGAGCCCCGAAGAGGGACGCCATGGGAGGAGCGGAGGGATGCGGAGGAGCAGCAGTGTGAGGCGAGGCGACGAAGAGTTCGAATCGAGGCGAGTTTGGAAGAGGCGCCGCGAACTAACTGCTACGGCCACTGCTTTTAGCGGGAGCGTGCCGGTGATACAGTCAGTGACAAGTGGGACCTCTGTCTTGACTCTCGTTTTCGGAGCCCACCCAGCAGAGAGGGCGGTTCGTTAGACCGTTGCCTTGTCTGGGTGACGTGGAACTAAAATCGGACAATTGCGGACGAAGCGGACGACGGGCTCTGCCTGTGGCTCTGTGAGCCGCCCTTTCATCAGTTTCCAGTCTCAATCGTTACACAAGCAGTAACCGTACACTAGAGTGAGGAGTGGGACCCATTCTCATTGATGTTAAGGCGGGCCCAGGTGTCTGTCCCTGTGTAGCTTATTCAGCGTGCGGGACTGAAAAATAACCGCCAGTGTCCGGATGAAAAATGGGTGTTCGAGCCGCTCACTCAATGACAAGTGGGCTCGGGTTTTGGAGTGGATAAGCTTTAGGCCCGCATCGCCCGCATGCATAGGCTTGTCACCTGTGGGTGAAATACGGCTTGACTCACTCTTTTTTTTTTTAATCACTTGACTCTTGAGTGAGGTACCATGACCCTGCTTAGTTGGTGAAAAGTGAACTTAAAGAAAAAAGTCAAATTACTACCTCCATCTATACACTAGGTCAGGATGACCCCTAAAAGTATCAAAAAGTTTACTTAACCCCTCCTTTCATTTGAACCAGGTTGATTTCACCTTTGATGTAACTTAGCGGGTTTTTAAAAACTACAATTGACACCTCAGCTACATGGCGTGGATCTTACGCATATGGATCTCTATTTGCTCTTGGAGTCATATATGGATTGAACCATACACGGGACGGGCATGCTAGCGGACACATCATCTCCTCCTACATGCATGCAAAATCATATACACGGTCTTAAAACCCTAGCAACCAATGCAGCTAATTTTGGCAACAAGACATTGATACACATCTGCACCTTTCGGTTTATCCACGCCAATCAATCCTTTCACTTATGATCATACGCCCGATTGACGACTCCACAAATGCAAAAATCGAAGTCGAAGGGGCCAAAATCGTGTGGAGTTCCTTCACCGAACAAAAACCTACGCACTGCCCGCCACATAATGTAGGCGAGGTGTCAACCATACTAAAACAACCGACCAAGTCAGCAGAGGTTCGGTTTTTGCGTATCGTTAAAGGTGAAATCTGAACAGGTTCAAAGAAAAGGAGGGGGGTTAAGTAAACCTTTTGATACTTTAGGGGGCGGACCTAGTGTATAGATTAGTAATTTGGACTTTTTCCAACTTAAAAGGTGTTATAGTTTTCGTCACATCAAATTTTTGACACATAAATAAATAGACCATTAAATGTAAATAAATAAAAAATTAATTATATAATTGATTTGAAAAGTGCGAGGCAATTTTTTTGAGTATAGTTAGCCCATTATAGGATAATAATTATTAAATACAAGTACAAATAAAAAGTGTTACCGTAGCCGAACCCAATATATTTTACCAACTATTTTTTTGCCTCGTGGGAAGATAATGTTCCGTTCAGATCTGTATCGCCGTATTCACGCTAGCGTGCTTCTTTTTGTCATCGATCGATGGACGGAGCTACGGAGGCCGTCTATTTGTACTGGCTCGGCCGGGTAGGTGGCAGGTGACGTGTTGGTCCAGCTTCTACCGGGCCTAACGTCGGGCTTGTTTGGAATAGGGATGACAATGGAGTAATCCATAAACAAACGTTAATCTTGGCTTTGCATCGAATTAAAAGTAGTAACTCCAACCGTTTGGCGTTTATACTTGACATTTTATATTTTGTCAAAACACGTGAACTGCTCTCTCTCTCTCTCTCCAACCGATTGACATTTGACTTGGCAAACTGGTGAGGTTTGTCATTTGTGGGCCAAATCTATCTATGCGGCGCCACCGCGCGCATCCACTAAGCGTACAGAGGCAGCAAGGGTGGAAACACAATTTTATTTGTTTCAGGGTTCATGATGCAAGTATTTTTTTTAGTTTGCCAAATAAATTTTGCCAAATTATTGGAGATGATTGAGGTTTTCACTTGGTAAAACTTTTTAGAGAGTTGGCAAAATTTTTTTTTTTGCCAAGTGAATATTTCCAAACCATTGGAGATGCTCTAAACCACGTGCTCTACCGCTTATGCAGTCCCCGTCAATTCTTTTAAGTTTCATTATTGTGAGTGTACGCCTGATATTTGATGCTTAAGACAAGACACAAGGAGGTAGAGTTGCGCAAACACGAGTTTAGTCAAACTGAACAAATCATGGCTATTGGCTAATGTTGTGTTTGTAAAAAGAAAAATACCAGCAAATGAGCATGTTAATCTATATATAATAATAAAAACAAAAAATTTCTGTCAATCTGCAGCTCGTCCAGCCGTCCGTGTCCGATAGAATAACGAAAACTTCTCTGTCCGCCTGCCCACTAAACGTGAAAATTCTGCCGTCTAAAATATGTCTGCGCTGCTGCCCCGTGACCTCGCTCCCCGTCTTTGCATTCTTGCACTGCACCTATGATGGCGATGTCGAGGACGTTGGGTAACATGCCCTTGTAGACGGCACCCATGGCAGCGCGGAGCTCACGCTGCCGGTACTCAGGACTCCACCATCCGTGGCGCCACCATCAAGAACTTCCTCACGAGATCACCCACGAGAAGCACATCCGGTTCACCTCGCAGCAGTCATCCGCGACCGACCGACGCCGCAAGCAGAGAAGCCGTCCGTGCGTGTTCAGTTTTGATTGTTAGTTAACTCGATGACATCATATGATGACATCATATGTTTTCTTGCCGTTTTCCTATACAAAAATAAATTCACAAATACTATGGTAATACGCGATACACCACAATCATCCGTTTTTAGATCGACGCTCCGCATTGCAAGATACCCCCTTCAGCCCTTTTCCTAAAGAGACCCTCGACTTTCGGATAATACATCCCAAAGTTCATATTGCACCTCTAAAACATAATTTTTAGTTCGGTGATCGATAACAAAATTAGAGTCTTACTCTTTGAACAAAGTTAGCGTGATTTAATGATTTGGGGAGGTTGTACAAATTGGCTTGCCCGTCTTAGATCTTCTACTACGCCTACGATACCTACTAATAAAATGAGAAAATTTAGGGCCTCCAAACACCCCCACATCTCTCTAACAAACTCCGTGAATGTGTTTCTTTTGTTGGATGAGAACCCGTAAGCAACCAGATAGGAATCCTATCTCTTTACGGGGGTTATATTCCTATATTAGACTTACCTTCTACTTATATCGTAAATTAAATTCCAACTCTATCTTGGAGACTTAGAGTCCAGCTTGCACATATGCGGGGCCATGCCACTGGCATTGACTCGTATGAAATTCATATTGACGATGATTGATAAAAATCCGATTACAATACGTATTGAAATTACTCTATGTATCCCGTGACGCAACATAGACTCACAATTCACACTCATACAAGTTAGACCATCTCGAAGTTCGGTTTCAATACGTGTTGACTCCCCGTGGCAACGCGACGGGCATATTTGCTAGTTAAGGATAAAATTCATTCTAAACATGCTCAGTGATAAGTGAAATTTGTTGCATGCCATTATTTACGTAGGTGCTTATTCAATCAAAAGAATTGCAAGCTATGTTCGATAGCCATCACACCATTTGCCCATATACTAGCTAGCTACAACCTTGGAAGATTAAGCATTCATCATTTATGCTTAAAAAGCATCACAACTGCTAATTTAAATTTGAACACATGACGAGCTTCTCAACAAGGCCTCCGTCGCCGCCACTGCTCAAAAAGGCTGGCCGCAGCAGCCCACTCCTCCCCTTTCCTCTCTCCTCCCTCCCCCTCCTCTGTGCTTTGAGCTTTTCGGCCGGGGGGACGGTCACCGCGAACTTAGGGCAGTCAAATCCATGGCACCTACGCACAGATCTTGTCCCCTATGGCCTGGATCCGGCTTGTGGTTGGGCGGTCGCCGCACTCCGGGGTGTCGGGCGCCGCCCGCCCTATGTGCCCCATGCGTTTTTTTTTTTTTTTTTTTTTACAAGAGTGCCCCACGCGCTAGTTGGAGGGCTTCCCGACGGCGTGCTCAAAACCGCATCACCGAACCTGTTGTGTGGAGCGTCGCTCCTTCTCCTCCCTAAGCTCTCCATCTCCTCTAACGGATCGGGCGCCCGACGAAGGCGGATCCGGGCCTCTCGGCTAGGAGTCAAAAACCACTTTGTTTTATGTTAACTCGGGCCTAGATGTTTTCTCACATGTAGTCCCTCTCCGTCCAAGAAAACATGCAACTATAGGAAGCGTGATAGTAAAATTTCTCAACTTTGACTACGTTTGTAGAAAATACGTGCAACATTTATATCTTCAAATAAATTTATTAAAAAACTAGACTTAAAGATCTTTCCGATGATACTAATTATTTAGTATAAATATTTATATATTTTAATATATAATTCTTTGGCGATTTGAAAATGTTGACTTCTCGCTAGCGAGAATTGCATGTTTTCTCGGGACGGAGGGAGTATAGCTTATCGGCCGCGGCGAGACTGGTCGAGTGAACATTTTTGGGCAGAAGCGATATGAAAGCCAAATTAAGGAGCTACTAAAGAAATATTTCATCAAATTTACCATTTTTCTCTCATCATGTGGATACTAAAATACTAGTGTTGTGATATATTAATGTGGGTGAATCTCAAGATCCGTGCTGCACAAATTTCAAAGCAGGGAGAGGGAAAAATATAAGACTCAGAGGATCAGAAGAGTCCAGAGTGTCTAGTAGAAATATTAGAGAGGGTATCCATGTTCCTGTCTATAAATAGGGGCTCATCCCCACCGTAAAATCCATCCCGTGAAAGCGACTTGAATAATAAAGAATTCGCTTTCTTCCCACTTTGTATGTGTGTCTTTCTACATTCTGTGTTCTGTGATTGTTGTTGGAATCAACAACTAGCAGTGTAGTCACTATGTATATTGGAAGAGAAACATGCATATATATAGGACATATCTATAATGAAACTAGAATTTTTGGTTATCAAGCATCATAAATCCACTTAGTCAATCTGCTTGACCAATCAGTTTTAGAATGATCCAAAATATGGTGTCATATGCTATGATTGTCCAAAACACTAGACTATCTTCTTTACCATGATCCACACATTTAAGTAAATCTAGATGACTCCACCGCTAGCAGTTTTAGAAGAGTAAACTTTTTAATGTTGGCGACCAGAAAGTCCTCGTACTCCGGCTGCAGCCCGTCCCACCCCGTGGCGCTCCTCGCCGTCTCCAAGTCCGGCGACACTGGCGGTGGACACGACCTCGAGCCGCATGAGAGGTACTGCGCGGAGTGGTGCAACACGCATCATGCACCTGAAACTCAATCACGCCCTTCATGGCGGCGCGGCGCCGCCTCGGTCTAGGGCGGAGGGAACAGGGGACCGGGGGGTTTCTAGAGGAAAGAGGGGTGGAGAGACGAGGTTCGCCATGGTGGGTGGGGCAATCAAGATGATGGGGATCGAGGGTGAGGGTGGGGTGAGGGTGGTGCATCGGGTTTAACGAGGATGAGTTTTATGGCCGAAGAAGGGGTGGTCGGGGCAGATGGTTAAGCCTCGGCAATAGGCACCACCCGCCGGGGAATGGCCGCATGTAAGAAGGGGTGGAGGGCTGTAGTCGACAAGGGCGTTACTAACTTGCGCGGTGAAGCAATCGCGACAGTGACCGTGACCGCTAGCGCAATGCCCCCGCTGCGGCACAAGCGGCGGCGATGGCCATGGCTTCCGACGGCCATGGCCACAAGCAAAAGTGTAAAGTGTTTTTTTTTTGAGCAAACTTCCGACCTGCTCTACATCACGTTATATGAACAACAAACTCCATCGGGAGGTGATAAAAACCAAACATATCTACCTATCGATCGATTAACATGGCTTCTAGCCGTGCAATGAGCATCGACATTGACTTCTCTTCTTTCGTGAATGAAATCAACTCTAGTGAAGCTTGTTGATGTCTTGCCGATCTCCTGCACTAGGGCTCCATGTACTCCTAAACCTTCACCATGGATGGCCTTGACTGCATTAGAACAATCACTCGCCACCTGGAAACGCTGGAGGTCCAAATCACTAGCCAAAGCTAGGGCTTCACGGCAGGCTGCTACCTCAGCTGTTTCAGGATCTGTGCATCCTTCCAGCAACAACACCGAAGCACCCATGAAATTACCTGCATCATCTCTAGCCACTGCGGCCACCTAGGCTCGATTCGAATTCTTTGATATTGCAGCATCCACATTGACCTTGCACAAACCCGCAGGCGGCCTGATCCATCTCGCTCCTTGGTGAGTTTTCGCCACTGTTACTTTCGGCGTAGGCACTGCCACACCAATCTCGGATATGAATCGCTCAACAAAGTCATGAGTCGATAATGGACTTTGGAATTTGTTCTCGTGCAAGGCTTGCCGGCGAGCATGCCAAATTTCCCAGAGTCATACCACAACTCTCGTCAGGTCCGCATGATTGAGTCCCTTCATCACCTCAACCAGCCAAGCCTTTGCATCTTGTGTATCGATATAAATTCGAAACTCCATGATCTCCTCTTTCTCAAGAGCCCAAACGCACTGGACATATTGCATTCCAAAGAAGGCGTGTCTCCATGAGTCCAAACCGCCACAGATTGAGCACCCGCTGCTGGGCGCCATGTTCCTATGATGCCTGACATCCTGAGTAGGAATCGAATGCCTTGCAAGCTGCCACAGAAAAACCCTCATTTTAGACGGAACTTTGATCTTCCATAAGTCGCCCTACTCTCTTGGGCCTTGTCTTGACACCGGCCCAGCCTGTTGACGGCTCAATGGAGACTCACTTGGACCCGCGCCAACATGACGATGCGCTTCCTTTCTTTTTCCACTTCTTCTTCAAATTGCTTCCATTTTTTATGTTTTTTTTAATATTTTTATGTTTATTTTATTTACTCTAACTAATTATTTTATTTGTACCTATAGGCTATATTTTTTATATACCTTTATTTTCAGTAGATTTTCTTATCTCCACTTTTTTCCATATTTTTATTTACTCCAAATATAATTATTTTTATAATTTTCATGTTTTATTTATATTTGCTGTATTTCATGATATATGTATGATGTTCACGGTGTATGTATGCGTTGTTCACTTGCTCGATGATGTAATTTTGTTTATTCACGCTGTATCATTCATGTATTCCTTCTCTTTTCTCTTTCTTGTCTTATGTTCTTCGTGTTAGGAATAATTAGTATTATTATTAGTGATCAATTAGGATAATTGCCATCATTAGCAGTTGCTAATGACGGTAACTTTTTTTTTGAGCAAAGCTAATGACGGTAACTAGATAGGACCTTTCGGGAGGCTTTCGTTAGGGCCAAGGCACCTGTTCGGCATACAGCTAATAGGGCAATCTTTACTTCTCTCTACGTTACGTTGGGTCGAAGTAAGTCTCTTGAACTGTTGCTCCGTTAATTAGAATCGTAATAGAGATCTTTATTTATTTTTTTATTTTGTAAAATATGATAAATAAGAAAGAAAGATTATATATTCTTCAAATAAAAGAAACAAAATTAGATATAAAAAACTTTTTCTACATTTCATTGCATGGCGCATGAATGAGTAGGAATACTTCGAGTTACAAATTCGTCACAAGATACGTGACGCGCACACATACAAAAAGAAAGATTATGCGCACTCAGCATTTTTTTGAAGCCAACCATTTACGTGACAGCTATTTACTCTCCCAGCGCAAAGGCAGAGGCAGCGAAGGTGTCGGAGAGGCCAGTGCCGGTCTTGAAGGTAACCTTCTCCGGCGAGGCCTCCGGGACGTACACCTCGACGACGCTGAGCCAGAGCATCAGCTCCTTTGTCTTCACGCCAGTGATCTTCCTTAGCTTGCCCTTCTCAGCGAATGCCGTCACCTCGGTGGCATAGGACACGGTCTGCTTGATCTTCTTGAAGGTGTGCTCCACCTTCTTCTTCCCCTGCACCAGCCACATGAACCCTGTCTCGCGGTTGTAGCCGAACTCCTGGATGTCCTCGAGGGGCAGGAAGCCTTTGGGGAGGCCAAGCTCCTCCAGCAGCTCGATTGACTTCTTCCCGCAGATGGCGTCTCCTCCGGTGACGACCTCGGCGCCGGCACGGTGTCTCTCGATGGCCTGGGACGCCATGGTCGTTCACTAGCTATCTGCTGTGCAGCTGTGTGAGCAAGAGTTGGTCGTAGTAGCTGATGCTGCTTTTGGAGGCGATGGAATGTTTGTGTGATGGGAGAAGGAGATACAGCACATCTATATAGGCATGCAGCTTCTACAGAGAAGCAATGCTATGCAGGGCGGGCAGTCTTATTTGACTTCGTTGCCAGAGGGCGTCAAATTTGGCAAAGTCAACATTGCCACCCCTGATTTTTGTTTTGTGACAAACAAAGTCAAGATTGCCGCTCCTGAATTTTGTATTTTTGCTATGCCCTGTTTCTCTTCTCATGTAAGAAATCTAGCATGAGAAAAAAGATCAGTTCAAACGAAGTTTCAGAAAGTTCTGAGAATGCTCCAAAATAATTGTTTTTGTTTTCCATTCCTGAGCTTGTTGGGCTGAACGGCAAGTTTGACCATTTCTCTTCATATCCATCCGCATGAATTTTTTGGAGCATTGCTAGCAAAAATAGAACAATTCAGTAGAGAGGTCAAACAATGCACACTATTACTTGACTGAATCATATCTAAGGCCCTGTTTGGTTCTTACAGGGGGACTAGGACTAATTTTTAGTACTCAATTATTCCCTAATTTATTCAACAACAAGACTAATGGACCAATTTTTAGTCCCAACTATTCCCTAATCCATTAGCCCCTCTTGAGAGTCTAATTGGGACTAGTAAGTGTATCTTCTTGTCGGTCGTCAACTCATTTGTGCACTTGTGCATACACTAGTCGGTTATTAAAGCTCTAGTCCCTCATTAGTCCTTTGAACTAAACATCTTTTAAAATGAGACTAAAAATTCGTCCTAAAGTCCATGGGAACCAAACAAGCCCTAAATTTAGTATATATACTCTTATGATTGTACACCACTTTTTGGAAGCAAAAGAAGCCACGTCATCCTGATGTTTCCAACCATTCGATATTTGATGGACGGTCCTCCACCCACCCTCCCCAATCCTCTCGCTATCCAAACTCACCATTGCTCGCGAAGCTTCGCTAGGAGTCCTGCTCCCCGACGTCCCCTCTGCCAGCGCCTACACGCGCACCCACCCCCTTCACCGCCACCACCACTGCCCCCTACGCATCTTCCCCGTCAACCCATCCCCTCGGGTCAGTCGTTAGGGCCTATGCCCGCCTTCGCCGTCCCTGCACAGCCCCTGCCACTGGCAGCAAGTTCCGCCACCACTGTCGTCTTTGCACAGCCCCTGCCACCGGCAGCTCCACTGCCGCTACCGCCTTCCCTGCACCGCTCCTCAGACGCCTACAGGTCTCTTCTGTTACCCATAACAAACTTTGCATCTCAGGTGCTCGGTTAAATGCCTGACTTCTTTTTGTAGGCTAAATTTTTAGTAGAAGGCTGACAATATGAAAGTAAAGTAGTAAACACACAAGTAGATAAATGTGTAATTTCCTTATGCAATTGGTATCTGTTCATAATAAAAAATAATAATGCCATGTGCCAGAAACTAAACAGTTCTTCATGTCTATGATACAAATGTCTCGGTATCTTGGTTGTTTTGAGTACGTAGTAGACTAAACAAATTGTAATGTTACTATATGCCATTGTGACAGGTCACTAGAAAAACATCAAGGCCACGTTTAGTTGGCAAAACTTTCTAACTTTTTCTCCCACTCTCTCCATCACATCACATTAAATACATCAAAAGACATATGTTTAGGGTAAATGTAGATAAAAAAATAACTAATTACACAGTTTAGATGTACATTGCGGGAGGCGATTCTTTTGAGTCTAGTTACTCCATGGTAGGATGATATTTACCACTAACAAACGAAAGCGTGCTCTGATTAATACGATGTGACATTCGGTGCTAAAAATTTGCCATCTAAACAAGGCCCAAATCATGTTGATCTATTGAGAGAGGAACTGAAGATCCTATCAGGAAGGTTGCATTACATAAAAGTGTTCTAAAGTGTCATGGAAGAAGCTGGAAGAAGCACGACAAATGGACATATCAAGTTAATTTCCATTCATGCACATTCACTTTGTTATCATAGGTTCTCTTTGTTCAAACTAGCAAACTGTACATATTTGAACATGGAAATGAAAAAAAAAAGGCCAGTGACGAGATCAAGGGCAAGCAGCAGCAGATAGCACATTTAGAAAGGCAGATTAAGGGAAGCTTAACCAGTTACAACATACACACAGGTATATTCTCAATTACTTTGTCTCTGAAGTGATACATATTATACTATTGCAATGATTTTCGAGTCCCACGCTAAGCTACTGGAGCAGGTCAATGAGGAAGCATTTGAACTTGAGGTATACAACAGAGCATGCATTTTCTTATGTATGCTTACAATGGTTTATATGTTTGCATTTTGCATATATTGGGGACCAGTATTTTTCCTTAAAAAGATAAATTCACACTCTACAAATGCTTACATTTAAACATTCATACAATAACTGTATCCATTGTTTTTTTCTTTGTGGTGCAGGAAATGTTAATTTCAAACTCTACACCACGAAAGCTGGTTTGACTGCACACATATATAACCAAGCTGTTTTAACATAGAGCACCATCTATCGACCTAGCATAGGCTTCAACATGTATTGCACGGTTATCCAGCCAGGTACACAAAATAGTGACTAATAAGCGATATCACACCATATTATGTGCAATATTACCAATTGTTTGTACAAACTTTTCAGTTGTTGTACTGCTAAGACTAAGGGCCTGTTTGGTTCCCATGGGACTAGGAACTAATTTTTAGTCTCATTTAAAAAGATGTTTAGTTCAAAGGACTAATGAGGGACTAGAGCGACAAACCGACTAGTGCATGCACAAGTGCACAAATGAGTTGACGATCGACAAGAGCACGAGACTAGTCCCAATTAGACTCTCAAGAGAGGCTAATGGACTAGAGACTAGTTGGGACTAAAAATTAGCCCATTAGTCTTGTTGTTGGATAAATTAGGGAATAATTGAGATTAAAATTAGTCCCTAGTCCCCTGTAGGAACCAAACAGGCCTAATATTACCCAAACTAATTGTTACTTTTCACAACAATAGAAATGTCTTTGTTGTTGTATGTTTGACTAAACCTATATAAAACCATGCATTGAATATAATCATTTTAAATATTATGATCCAATGTTCCGGTGCTTTCAATTGACATGGCACTTCTCTGAATATTTTTCGCTTGAACGACAATTCACCATAAACGGACATATATAACTTCCTTTTTTCAGTTATTATATTTGCTTACTAGCCCGCGCATTTGCACGGGGATCATGCTAGTTATCCCTTATTGTTGGGCTCGGGGTTCCCGACACGGTATGTAGCCTCCGCTCAGGCGGAGCCCTGAGGGAGAATAGGAACGACACGTGTACTAATAGTTGGCAAATTGTGATAATACTCCATAAATGGAATTCACCAACCTCCTTCTTGGGGAGGACTCCTCCCTATTTATAGTTTTACAATACCACGTGATGTAAGATTACATGCTTGCCCCTTGAGATTAGGGCATATTCCTTTGGTTCTACAAACAACATCAACCCGTATCGTACTTGTACATAGCTTGCCGCCTTTTCGCCTCCTTGGTCCCGCGACGGTCTTCGCGAGTCCCGCCGGGCTTCTACTGGGGCTCGCGACGGCCGATATCCTCCGCTATCCCCTCGGAAGAAAGCCGTGGAGGTGTCTTCTTCGCTATTCCTGCGTGCTTGGGGAGAATCCGGTCACTTGTGAGCAAGTGGGAGCAGCGTGTTCGACACCTCCCGCCGGCCCTCGTTGGCGAAGGTGCGCCGATCGTACCCTCCGGGCTCTGCGGGGAGAATCCGGTCACGTGAGCAAGCGGCGGCGTGGCCCGACACCTCCGCCGAAATTTGTTGGCGAAGGTCTCGCCGTCGTACCCTCCCAGGGCTCTGCGGGAGAATCCGGTCACGTGAGCAAGCGGGGCGGCGTGGCCCGACACCTCCGCCAGCCCTTGTTGGCGAAGGTCTGCGCTGGCCGTACCCTCCGCAAAAATCGAGAGAATGGAAACGGTGGTTTTGTCGGATAGGGCTCCGCGGCGTTCTCCCGGAGGTCGCGAACACCTCCGCCCTCGCCGGGCCGGGGCTGCTCCCCCCACAGTTCCCCCCTTGGGAGCGAATGGTCGTAGCGGGAGCGTGCCTTCGCTCTCAACGGTTTGCGATATAGCGGAGGTGTTGAGGGTCCTCCCCCCCACAGGATGATCCCGTGAGAGACCTTCGCGTTGCGAATTTGAATCGCCGCGATCGCAGCGGACAAATCGGCTCACGCCCAATGTTGAGGTGACCGTTTTCGCTTGTTGATCGCGGCCGTTCATTTTGGGATGCGAAGGGTCGGGGCTATTACTATAAAGGGGCCTCCCCCGGGTGAGAAGGCTTCACCCCAGCCATCGCTTCGCATTTTCATACGGCGCTCTTGCCTCCTTGCTTCAGTTGCTTTTGGCTGCCTTCGCTAGCTCTTACGGCTCACTTAGTTGCATGCGCCGTGTCACAAGCCGCCCTAAGCGTAAGGGGTCGCTTCCCCGCCCGTGAGCTCTCACGGGCCATACGCGGAGCTCTTGCCGTGTCGGCGCAGCTCTCAATACCTTCGCCTTTTGAGGATTGTATGCTAGGCGCGCCAGCGCACAAGATACGGAGGAGACCCTATCCGGCGTCGAAGCCTCTGTTGGTGACCTCATGGCTCGCGAGGAGGCGGCGCTATCTGAGCTCGGCTCGTCGAAGATGACTCAAGCGTGCTTGATGATCTCCGCGAGAAGGGATACATCGGAGCCGGCGTGAAGTGAAGCTCCCTCAAAGTGGCTGTGCGAGCTACGAGAACGCGGCATCGGTGGGGCGTTGTCTTTAGGGATTTCTTCACTGCGGGCTCCGCTGCCCCTCTTTCGTTCGTTCCTTCGCACGGTATTGGAGTCCTTCGAGGTGTAGATTCATCGGCTCACTCCCCATGCATTTATCGCATTGTCGAAGTTTGCATGGGCGGTGGAGTCTTATGGTGGAGAGGTGGATACAAACACCTTCGTTCGCTTTCGAGCTCCACAAGCAACCGAAGACTCGAAAGATGCCGATGGGGAGCGAGGAGGCTTCAATTTGGATCTTTGCACCTTCGGCCCTCGTCGTTATCGGGGGGGGAGGAGGCGGAGATCTCATACGCTCGGAAGAACAAGTGGGAACCGGGGTGGATGGACTATTGGTTCTACGCCAAGTCTCGCGAGGACGAGCAAGATGGTTGACGGGGAGGAGGTGTCCGGCACCCCTTCAAGGCGTCGGGGATGGTTCCGTGGACATCGTCCCCCGGCCCGATCCAAATGAAGAGCGGACCGAAAGGAGGGAAAAAGTGTCGCTGGCGTTCCTCGCCGCGTGTCGTTATTACGGGAGGGCGCGACTTGGTGGAGGAGATGTGCGCCGCCAAGTATTCTCCCTCGTGGCGTCACAAGGACCCCGTTGGTAATAGAGCGGGTTAATCTTCTGTTTTGGGGGGCGGAGATGGTTCCCTTTCCCCGGCTCGGTGCCGTCTCCGGAGGGTGTTAGTGCCGATGCCTTTGTAATGCGGGTGGAGATGGAGGCCGGGGAGTTGCCGGGCGCCATCTCAATGAAAGAAATTTCTCGCGGAAGACTTCGAGGGGCGGGGACCATGCCCCGTCTCGAATCGCGTGTTTGAGGAGATGAAGGTGGAATACGGTAACCACAAGGTTCCGGCAAATTGATTACCCGATGTTAAAGGCGTGAGGATGAAGAAGCCGCCAAGCTAGCGAAGGCGGGTGAGGGAAAGATTCGGCATTGCGGTGGCGGCAAAGAAGGCTTCCCGGATTAACACGGGAAGTCCAAGAAGAAGAAGGTGGAGGGCGGCGCCTCCGCTCGCCCTCGCGACTCCGCTTTTGCCGCCGCGACGGCCAAGGAAGAGCCAAAAGAAGAAGATGCCGCCCATAAGCCGGTGAAGGATCCGAAGACGCGGAGGGCCGAGGCTCTCGGGGGCGGTGGCAAAGAGGCGGAGAAGATGGGGGATCCGCCGCTGGGTCGCCGCCGCGCCCTTCCTTTTGATTGGTGGCGGGGGAGTTTCTCTCGCCTCGATAATTGGGTCGGTATCCCTCACGCCCGAGTGTCGCCGGGCTTTCTTCGGAAAGCCATGTCGGAGGTGTCGAAGGCCATGCCCGACCCCATGGGCGATTTTCCAACATCTAGTGACAGACTCCGCGCCGTTTCAAGGCAGATGGGAGAGCTTGGGGAGCCAGATCGGGACGCTTCTGGCCAGGTGGTGGTTGAAGAGGTAGCGGTTTGTTTTACCTCCCGACAACTCTTTCGTGCGCCCGGTTGGTGTGGCGACTTACCCCCCAGATGCGAGAGCCGCGCCATTCATGATGCCTCAAGGGCAAAGGTCTTGAAGAGGAGAGCTCGGGCCGCTGAAAGGCCGCAAAAGCGGCGGAGGTATTGGAGGTTTTTTGCGCATCGGGCGCCTCCGCCAAGCGGAATTAGGGGTATGTTTTGTCTCAAGTTATTTTGCTTCTTGTTTTGGTGTGTTGTTATTTGTTTAATTCCTTTTTGATTCGGATGAAGGCGAGCCGCCGCTAATCTTGGCCTAGGTTCACCTCGCATTGCTTTGTTGAGGGTGACTTGAGTGAGTGGTGTTTTTTGTTTCACTCGCTTCCTTTCATAGTACTAGTTTTGTGATTTTGTCTAATATTACGATTAGATACCATATTCAAATACTTTTCGAGAGGGTGATGTCTACGAGGTCTTCGGAAGGCTATTGACGAGCCTTTCGGTGCGGAGATGCTTTCTTCCCTCCCCCATTTTTTTGTCTTACTTTCATTAATGTGGTTTTAATATTTTTGTTCGGCTTTTCGTAGATGACTACTAGTTTGGAGTGTGTTCGCGCTAGGGTTCATCAGAACTTGTGGCGCGGGACAAAATTGCAGTGGAGTTGAAGGCGAAGGTCTCCACTTTGGTCGGAGGAGAAGGCCCTGGAGAAACTAGTCTCCCGAGGCGAGACCTTCGCCAAAAAATGAAGCTACAAATGCTAAGGAAGTGCACGATGCGCTACTATCGCGCGCGGAGGTCGCCGGCGCCGCGACGAGATGGAGGCTAAGCTTGAAGAAGCTAATGCTAGCCTAACCTCGCCCCGGGCCCCGATCGGAGCGGCGGAAGCAATTGGGCGGCATCTATCGCGGCGTCACGCTTTTGTCGCTCATTCGATTTGGAGGCCGTGACCTCCATCGGTGCGGTGGTGACGCCCGCTCTGCGGAGGGGGAGCGCCAATGTTCTATCCACGGTTGTCGAGGAATGTTGCCAAACTTCCCGAGGTATTGCGGGGGTATCGACTTTGGTGCTCGGGCTGCGGCGACGAACATCACCCGTATCCTTTGCAAGGAGGGGCATGGTGATGTGGCTCGGGTCCGGTGAAGGACACTCATCATCCGTCAAACTCCGGGCGGAGCTTGGTTGTGAGGCGAAGTTCGTGGGCTCGTTCATGAAGAAATTTCGGCGGTCCACGGGCGGGCGGAGGCCGCGTCTCTTGCTTGTTCCCTTTTCCGGGTGAGTCCGGGCGCTTTTAAGGTTATGTCTTATTCTATGTAGTTTCCTTTGTTTGCCGGCATTTGACCGAAGTTTCTTGCTTAGGGTGGAAGACCGGCGGAGGCTCTCGCTCCGCTGAACGAGGTCGTGGAGGGGGTTCAACGAGTAATGATGCTCCGCCACCCGCTCTCGGTCCGCATGGAGAACCGCATGCAAATGAAGATGCGGAGGTGTAGAAGAATTTTTAGGTTTTCTATTTTATATGGCTTTTGGCCTTTTGTGCGGATAAGAGTCTCCGCTTGTAGAAAGTTTTAGTGTATTACTTGAATGAAAACTTAATGTTTTGTTCAAACCAATGATTTCTGCAAGAGGTTCACGAAGAGGTGCTGCAAGCAGATGTTTATCCACTTTGCTTTTTATCGCAATGGTGTTTACGTTGACGGGGATCTATGGCGTTTTTGGAGGGACACTTTCGCCAACCCTAGTGTGGATGACATGTGGGAAGACGTTTTTTATTTGACTTAGGCAATGGCTTAATGGCGTTTACTAACTCCGTAGCTTGGGAGGGGCCTCCGCCCGAGTCGCCAGAGGCTTTATTTTTGCTCTTGTAACATGATGTAAATAGTCATTTTTATTAATAAAGCGAAGGTTGTGCGATCTTTACTGAGCTTGGTTTAGTTACGTGATACACGGTTGTTCTACTCGCTCTTGCACTTGTGGATTTGACGGCGTAGGCTAATCATTTCTTTCTTTGCGCCAATTAGGTCCCCTTCCATTGCGAGATGTTCGCGTAGGGTATTGAGTACTTTGTTCGGGAAACCTCCGCTACACGTGTGGAAAGCACTTCTTGTTTTTCCTCCTCACGGGTCTTCGGCAAGGATCCGCATTTGGTTGCTTTGCGGGAACTTCCGGCCAGGGGATGTTACGAATTCTTACGCGGTCCCCCCGCCGCATTGCCCACAAGCCCGAAAGTGTTTACGATTTCTTACACGGTTTCTTCTTTTTTTTTTTTTTTTTTTGTGTGAGTTGGCGGAGGTTTACATCCGCACTCATGTCGTACTCTAGCTCTTGTTGATCGAGTGGTACTCTATGGTAATGAGTGTAATGTATGGGTCGTAGTGGGGGGACGGGGTTTGGTTTTATAGTGCCTTAAGTCATTAAGCCGACTTATTGAAGTTGTCCTTTGATAGGTGTGTTAGGTGGGTTGGGTTAGTATATAACCCAATCGTTTTCTCCCCCTGCGTGTTTGGTACTATGGGTCCGTTTAGCGATGGGACGGATGAGTTAAAAAGTGAGACCGTGTGAGGGTTCAGTAAATAGTGGTCTAGGACTCGGTTTAGTTGTCCTCTTATTTGTTGGCCGAAGCTCGGACTAAAGACGAGCCTGAGAACTATTAATTCTTGCCGATGAGCTTTGGTGGTTTGTGCGACTTTTCCCTTCGTGTTAGGCCTCGCTAGAGCATCTTCGTGCATGTCTTGGTTCACGCTGCGGAGGATTCTTTGAGATGAAGGTCTCCTATGCGGTCTACGGTTGTTACGAGAGGACGGGCCGACGCCGGGCGGAGGTTTATTTTTTGTCTTGTGGCGTGAAGTCATTTGCCCTACACGGTGGTGTTGATCTCGTCCCTGTCTTGCTGTGTTGCGCTACCAGCGTACCATCTTCTATGCGATGGTGTAATGCTTTGCTTGAAAACAGGCGTGTATACGGGCGGAGACTTTTGCCTCGCTAGCGGCATGTGTTCATTGCCTAGCTTGCTATTGTGGAGTATCTTGTTCTTCTTCTTGCTTCTCGCCACCAGCGTGCCATCTTCTTTGGAGATGTTTGTAATCTTGATGATTACAATGTCAAGCACTTGTATGGTTATTGAATGCAATACTATAGCCGAGTTTGTCTAAATGATGATGAAACTTTATATGTCACCTCCTAAATGCCTCTGCTGGCGGAGGAGGTTGTGCCGATGCCTGAAATGGGATGTGTCTTTTTTCAAGCTTTTTGGTTTCGACACACCGCCGTTGTGCCACCTCGATGCCTACGCCGGGTAGGACTTTTTTTCCGAGGATTTTGGAGACCGTTTCATTGGTCTCTAGAGGTCATTTTCGGATAGAACCTCCGCGTTCTATCCGTGAGGATGTCCTCTTCAGCGTTTTTTGTTGCCTTCGTTCGAATTACGTGGATCGCGTTCTTTGGTCACTTTCGACATGGTTTTCTTTGATTCTTTGGGGAGAATTTTCCTCTTTATATTTCGGAGGATTTTTACATCGGTCTCGCCCTCGTTAAAAACCTCACCTCCGCTTAGGAGTTCCCCGTGAGGAAAAAGAGTGCGAGACTTTTTGCACTTTTGAAAGAAATCTATTGCTACTGCGTAAAAAGTAAAGTGGTCGACCTCAAAAATATATTTTGCGGGATACAGCCTTACACGTAGTACTTGCGTGGATTGTCCACATTCCGGTGTGGTCGGAGGTGTTGCCTGCCTCGTCGATGAGACGGAAGGCTCCTTGTCTTGCTGCTGCTTTGGCGATGAACGGGCCATCCCATTTTGCCTGTAGTTTTCCCACGTTTGAAGCATTTGGTTTTCTCTTGAGTACGAGATCTCCATCTTGGATGTGTTTTTTGCGGACTCTGCCGTCCCTCCATTTTTGGTCTCCTCACCGTACTTCGAATGTTTTTCGACTTCTAGCCTTGTTTGCTCTAGTGTCTCTTTTTGCGTAATCCTCATCTTACGCTATCTTGTGCTTCATGACGCGGAGGCTTTCATGTTTCGGGTTCCTCTGGGAGCATTGCTTCTTCTCCATACATGAGCTTGAATGGGGTATACCCGGTGGCACGCGAAGATGTAGTGTTGTGAGACCGGATAACCACTGGGTAGTTCGTCTGCCCATTTGCCCTTGCGGAGATTGAGAAGTTTTTTGAGATCGCAGAGAAGATTATTCCATTTGCTCTTTCCACTACCCCATTTGATTACGGGTGATAAAGCGATGCGAAGGCTATCTTTGTTCCCATTTGGGAGCAGAAATCTCTACGAACTTGTATGCGAGTCAAATTGCTTGCCGTTGTTCTCTTGTTACTACTCTTGGCACTCCGAACCGCAAATTATGTTACGCCGGTTAAACTTAGTGATGGACTCGGAGGTTATCTTTGCCGGGGGCTTCGCCTCTATCCCACGGTGAAGTATTCAACCGCCACTCTTCGCGAATTTGTTTCCTCCTTGATTTTGTTGGTAGTGGGCCAACAATGTCGATTCCCCATCTCGTAATGGCCATGTCGGAGGTATCGGGTGTGTTTTTCTTTGAGGGATTTTTCTCGGTGTGGTGCGAAATTTTGGCAAGCTTCGCATGTCTTGACGATTTCTTTGGCGCGTCTTTTTATATGTGTGGGCAAGAGAACCCTTGACGAATGGCCTTCGCCGACAGTGCTTTTGGCCCAATGTGGGATCCGCAGATACCGGCATGTATTTCCTTGAGTAACTCTATGCCTTCGCTTTTGTGGGATGCACTTGAGCATTGGCCGGACCAACCCTCTTTTGAAAAGTTGGCCATCGATGAGAGTGTAGCTTCTCGTTCGAGCTTACGTTCTAGCGGCCTCCCGCCGTTTTCTGGGTAACTCACGTTGTTGAGGTTGTCTAGTATTGCTTGTCTCCGCCTTCTACCAACATGACGATTCAATGCTACTTTGATTGTTTTCATTCTTTGGTTTGTATGCCACGTTGTAGATGGTGTTTTGGGGCATGCGGAGGTTGTTTTTTGCCGCTTTTGCTAGGGCATCTGCCTCGTTATTTTGCTCTCTTGGTATGAATTTTACAAATGAATCCTTGGAATCTTCGCTCCATTGTGTCGACCACCGCTAAATAATTTACAAGCTCCGGCTCTCTTGCCATGCATTCTTTTTCTACTTGGCCTCGCTACTAGCATCGAGTGCATTCGACTTCTACTAGCTTTGCCCCATAAGCCTTTGCTTTTGTGAGCCCTAATATGAGTCCCTCATATTCTCTTTGTGTTGTTTGTTTGTGCGCATTCCAACCGTGTGGCGAAGTATGATCTCGATTCCCCCGTGGCGACATTATTACGGCGGGAGGCTCTGCTCGTTTCGCCCCATGCTTCATCGGTGTGAATCGCCCACAACTCCGTGATCGTTATGCTTTTGTTGATCGTGTGGTGTCCATTCTCGCTACAAAGTCTGCTAACACTTGAGATTTTATCGCCGACACATTGCACAAATGTCGGGTTCGAACTGGGATAGCTCCATTGCCCATTTCTTGATTCTCGCCGAGGTTTCTTTGTTTCTTAGGACCTCCGCCAATGTTGTGAGGTGGGCACTATCACTTTGTATGAGTGGAAATAGTGCTTGAGTTTTCTGGATGCTATCACGAGGGGCGTATGCTATTTTCTCTATTTACGTGTAGTTGATCTTCGCTCCCGTGAGTGCCTCGATACATAATATATTGGGAGTTGAATGATGCGATCATTTTTCGCTTTTCTCGGGTTTGCTTTGACTCCTTCGTAACCCGACTATGTACCCTAGGACCTTTGCCTTGGTGACCCCAAACACACATTTTTAGGGGTTCAGCCCTAAGGCCCGACTTTTCAGATTTACAAAGGTTTCTTGTAAATCGGATATGTGGTCTGCTCTCTTTTACTCATGACTATGAGATCATCGACGTCTGCGATCATGTTTTTGCGTAATTGCCTGTCAAAACTTTGCTTGTCATTCTAGCAAAGGTTGCTCCCCTGCATTTTTCAAGCCCTCCGGCATTCTCGGCCGGCAAGTATGTTCGAATGGTGTCGTGAAACTAGTCTTTTCTTCATCCTCTTTCTTGACCATATTTGATGGTACCCTGAATAACAATCCGGCAATGAAAACCTCAGACATCCTGCCGCTTTGTCTATGGAGGTGTCTATTCTTGGCAGTGGGTAGTTGTCTTTTTTGGTGGCTTTGTTGAGATCTCGGAAATCTATGCACATTCTCATTTTCTTGGGAGGTCTTTTTGGGACGAACAACGTTCGCTAGCCCGATCCGGTGTATTTGACTTCTCACGATTACCTTGGCGTCGAGTAGTCTCTCGTACCTCGCTTCGTCTTTGCTAGTATTCTATCTTCCGACATTTTCCTCTCGTCATTTGCTTTTTGGTTTCATTGTCGGGTTGATGTCTAGGTGGGTGCTCAATTGTATCTCTGTCTCACGCCACGGAGGTGCGCGTGACCGAGGCGAAGATCTCCTTGTTCTTAGTGAGGAGCTCCGCCGGCTCTTTCTCGTCTTAGGGTTTAAATCTGCGCCGATTGTTCTGAGTGGTGCGGGTCGTCATCTATTCTTATCTTCTTGATTTTCTCTTGGCCTTTGGCGCTTGTTTGCTCTTTTTTTCATGTGCGGTGGTTCGGACCTTCGCCTTTTTCCTTCCACCGTGTTAACATTTCGTGGGCGCGGTATATGGCCCTTTCTATGTTTCTTGCTTCTTTCGGCTCCCGTATGTTGTTATAATCCCGTGAAGTCTTTGGGATTTTCATACACAAGTAGCCCATGTGAATTGCGGCGTTGAACTTGTTTGTGAATCCTCCGCCAAAAATTGCATTGTAGGGAGAGTAGACATCGACGATGTCGAAGGTTATGTATTCTGTTCTTGCACTTTTTTTCGTCCGCGAAGGACACTGGCAGGACTATTTTGCCCAACGCCTGCACCTGTCTTCCACCGAATCCTATAAGTGGTGAGTCCGAGGGCCGTGAGCCGGTTTTCTGTTGAAATTCATTTTGTCAAATGCGTTGGCGAAGATTATGTCTGCGGAGAGCTTCTCGGTCCACCAATTACTCTTTTCATTTCCCAAGTCGCTATGTTGGTTTCTATCACCATCGCGTCGACGTGTGGGTAGCTCTCGAGTTTGAGGTCTTCCTCTGAGAAAGTTATGGGGGTCTTGGACCATTCCCCAAACCTAACTGAGGGTTGAACTGCTACGTTGTTGACCAAGCGGAGGTGGTCTTTCTTCGTTTTTTTGGTCTCATACTCTATCGATGAGCCCCCTGCGATCGGCATTATGGTTCCTATGGAAGGTAGAGGGGCATGGGGGTTATATTGGTTTTCTGAGTTCGGCTCGTTCTTCATGGGAGCTTTGGGTGGGTGGCCTTGTGGAGGCGGTGGTAAATTTTTGGTTTGAAATTTGATTGACAGTTTTGTCTTATGGAATCTTGAGGTTGCCCGTCTCGACATAAGTCAAGTCTTTGTCGCCGGAGTGGAGTATGACATGCTTGACTCAGGAGTAATTTTGGGGTGGGGGCGGAGGTGGCGAAGGCCTCCATGTGGGGAGAAAATTTGGGGTAGTAGGCGTTTGCCAAGGTCGATGGGTGTACTTGGTTTGATGTTAGGGAGGGATATATCGGGCAGTATTGCTGGTGCTGATTCCCGAGTTGGCGGAGGCTCGAGACGTGTGTATGTGTAGGCGGTGTTGATTTCTCTTCTTGCCGGCCGCAGAGGCTGATTTGTAGGTGGTGAGTTTGCTAGGTTTTTGAGTGCCTTGTCTCTTTCTTGTTGGATGATAGGGCAATCTTTTTTGTGTAATGGCCTTTCTCTTTCGCCATGTATTGCGCAAAAACCTGTTTCCTTGGCCCTCTGTTCCAATTTTTATGGGGTCCTTTTCCCTCGATACGCTTTTTGATTGTCGGATGGCCTCGCTCCCCGATTGTTTTATTTCGCTGAGTTGGCTCCTCTGTCGACTCATTGTCGGGACCTCGGCCGCCCCGAACTTGCTTAGGTTCTTCGCTGTTCGCTTAGCGTGGTTCTTCTTGTTACCTTTTTGCCTTTGCCTTTCCATGTTTTGTTCTTCCAATCTCTTCCTATAGTCTTCGATGGCCCGGATCCGGATCTCGAATTGTTCACTGAGCTCTTGCATGGTCTTTGGTTTCTTCGCGCTAATTCTCCGAAAAACGGTCCCAAGTGGAGCCCCTCGATGGCTGCGTCTATCGCCACTTGATGCGGGGCGTCAGGGGCTTTCGCCTTTAGCTGCAGGAACCTCCGCCGATAATCTTTTAATGGTTCGTTGTAGCTTTGTTTGCTTTGGAACAGATCCATGGAGGTGAGCGACCGCGACGACCGATCCTTTGAAATTCTCGGTATTTTGTCACGGAGGTTTTCCCATGAATATATGGTATGCGGGCTTGAGCATGGAATACCATGCCGGGGCATCTCCCTCTGCTGCAATTATGAAGGCCTTCGCTAGCAACTGCGTCGTTGCCTCCGCCGAAGCTACCGCCGCCTCATAGCTCATTATGAACTCTTTGTGGGTCTGTTTTCCCATTGAACCGGGAGCCGGGTGGGTTTATATCTGATTGGCCATGGTGTCATTTGTATCCCCTCCGACAACGGGGGACTTGGGATCAAAGGCTCTCCGGTCATGTGGGGGTATTACGGCGTCGGTGGGTTGGCGAAGCTTCACGGTCGACTTATAGGGAGGTAACTCGCTATGGGGATGGTGGGAATGACCGGTGGTGGCCGAGTCAGCGGAGGTTGAGTTGCAACCGCATGCTTTGAATTTGAATTGCGCTTGTAAGAGCGCCATCCGCTGCCTTATCTCCGCCGCTTTGTCTCGATGCTGTTGCGATTTGAGGACCTCTGCGGCCGTTTTGTCTCTTTTCTGTTGAAGCCCGCGGAGAGATGCTTGCAACCCGGCGCAGCCTCTGAGTCTGTCGCGGGTGCCCCCGCCCCGGGCTCTGTTGTTTCTTCACCTTCGCCAATTGTTTCCTCCCTCGCTTTTTGCTCATTTTCAAGTGGAGGGTCCTCCTCCGCCGTTGCGTAGGTGCTCCTCGTGCTTCGCCTAGGTCGGCGCTTTTTTGGCGGTGCCCTTGCACCCGTGGTCTCTTCTCTTTCTCTTTTGTGGAGCCATGGTTTTTACGTCCAGGGCCCCACGGTGGGCGCCAATGTTGGGCTCGGGGTTCCCCGACACGGTATGTAGCCTCCGCTCAGCGGAGCCCCGAGGGAGAATAGGAACGACACGTGTACTAATAGTTGGCAAATTGTGATAATACTCCATAAATGGAATTCACCAACCTCCTTCTTAGGGGAGGACTCCTCCCTATTTATAGTTTTACAATACCACGTGATGTAAGATTACATGCTTGCCCCTTGAGATTCCGGGCATATTCCTTTGGTTCTACAAACAACATCAACCCGTATCGTACTTGTACATAGCTTGCCGCCTTTCGCCCCCTTGGTCCACGCGACGGTCTTCGCGAGTCCTTAGGGCTTTCATGGGGCTCGCGATCCCGGTATCCTCCGCTATCCCCTCGGAAGAAAGCTGTGGAGGTGTCTTCCTTCGCTATTCTGCGTGCTTGGGGAGAATCCGGTCACGCGCGAGCAAGTGGAGCGGCGTGGCCCGACACCTCCGCCCGACCACGTTGGCGAAGGCGCCCGATCGTACCCTCCGGGCTCTGCGGGGAGAATCCGGTCCACGTGAGCAAAGCGGAGCAGCGTGGCCCCGACACCTCCGCCCGGCCCATTGGCGAAGAAGGTGCGCGATCGTACCCTCAGGGGCTCTGCCGGGAGAATCCGGCCACGTGAGCAAAGCGGAGCGGCGTGGCGGACACCTCCGCCCGGCCATTGTGGGCGAAGGTCTGCCCGGTCGTACCCTCCTGCGTAAATCGAGAGAATGGAAACGGTGGTTTTGTCGATGCAGGGCTCGCGGCGTTCTCGAGGTCGCGAACACCTCCGCTGTCGGGCCCGGCTCCCCCAACACTCATGTCTCTTTGCGCTGAGCGTGATCGGAACATGGGACCATTGATTGTTCTTGTGGGGGCCCTCCGCGGCCACGTGATGGACCCCGCGATAGTACTCCTTTCTCTCGTCTTTTGTTTCCGTGGTCCTCGTTGGATCCCCGAGATGGCCAAGATCTCACCATAGCGGAGGTGGGGTTGTTTAGCGTGGTGCGCATTTCTTGCTTTCTTGGTGGTGGCGGGGTGGCGGTGGTGGTAAGGTTGGAATTGGCGGGGGTGGTGGTAATGCGGGGTTGGGGTGGCGGTTGGGGTTTCGGGGGGGTAATAGGTATAGGCTTGCCGTAGCGGGCTGATTGTGTGAGTGGTGGTGGTATGAGGGTTGATTGAAAGCCGGGTAGCTAAAGCCGGGCACGGAAGGAGTCCTGTAGTTCGGGCGGGGTGTAGGAGTAATGGTTGTGCCGCGGGGGCGCTTGGTCTTACGGTGTGTGGTTGATCGGCGGTTGGCTTGCTAGGAAGCTAGCCGGTTGTCCATAAACTCTTTTCCTTTGGCGAAGTATGGACCTTTGTTTGGTGTAGTGACCCTTGTCTACCCCGCAATAGTGGCGGTGGGGTTGCTTGTTGGGGACGGGCCCCCGGTCATCTCGTTGGTTGTACGGCCGTTGGTCCCTTGGCCGATAGGTGGGTTTAACGGGTGGTTTGATCCGCTCCGGCGGGGCGGAGTCTATCGCTGCGACCCCGGGCGCGGTCCGAGAAAGCAGTTTTCGACCTTGGCGGTCTTTCTTTTGCGGGGATGCGGGCTCTTTGGGGGTTGCGGCCGAGAGGCCTCGAGCTTTGCTTTGTGGCCGTGTTGGCTCGCAATATTTCTCCATTATCACATGAAGCTCCGCGCCCGGGGGTCTTTGGCCGGGCTCTCTCGATTTTGGAATGGCAAGGGCCCGGCCTTATGCGTGCCAAGACAGACCATGATGACGCTTTTGGTCGGTCACGCCCTCGGTCCTTGCCTTGGTTTGGAGGAACCTCCGCCACCAATCTTTCGTGAGGTTCGGTTGGTTTTGTATGACACCGAGGAGCTCGGTGGAGTTGGCCGTGGCCAGTCTACCCCCTTTGAAGTTTGTTTGCGCGTGCCCGTCGGGAGCTCGACCGGTGATGGTGAGGGGGGGCAAAGTTGAGTACCAGATCGAGTGATGTCCCTCGCAACTATGACGAAAGACTTCGCCATAGTGGACTCGTCTCCTCCGACCGCCGCCCACGGCACCTCATATGACTTGATGAACCGTCGGGGGTGCATGCGCCTCTTGTATACCGTGATGGTAGGTGGTGAGGGTCGACGAGGCGGGCCACTCGCGCCACCGAGGGCGAACGAGAGTGGGGATGCGGGGTCGCAGTGGGAGGTTCGTGGTGGTCGCTCTACGACTTCCGGTGGCGATTTCGGTGGGTCGGTGGGGTTTGGCGAGCATACCAGGTAATGGAGCGTCTTGGCGCTTTCAGCTTGCGGTGGGGTGTTTAGCGGCGGTGGAGTGGGTTGGGCATTGGCAGCGCGGCGGGGGTGGTGGAGGTGGGTGTCGAGGCAAAGGCCGATGCGCCCGCCCCGGGCCAAGGTACGGGGCCCATCGCGGGGTCGTGTATCTCAGCGCCGCCGCGGTTGTTGTCTCCGGCGGTCGGCGCCCTCCGGCGCCTCGGCCAGTCCCGATGGTCGCGCGCGCCGCCTCCTCGGCCGAGGTTTTCCGCCGCCCTGCGCTTTCCACGACCGCTCAGTAACGCCTCGAGGGCCGCCGTCCCTGCCGCTTCCTCGTCCTCATCGCCTCAGTCAGCCCTCGGCGAAGCCTCCGAAAGCCCCCGGACGCCCCGCGTCTGGGGTGGTTGGCGTAGTGGTTGCTGCACCACCGAGCCCGGGCCTGCGGGACCTCCGTGATGACCGGCCGGGTTCCCGGGGCTCCGGTGGCCTCGGACACGTTCGACTGGGGAGCCGCGCGGAGAGGGGGTTGGGCCCCCCCCAGTGCAAAGGTAGGCGCGGCGGGCTCCGTCTCCCAGGTTGGTAGAGTCCCGGCGGGGGCGGTCCCCGCCGGCGGGTTGGGCCCGGCGGGGCGGCGGGGTGGCCTCCGATCGTTGGGGTGCCCAGCCCCCTCGTATTCCTCGGTGTTCGCTGGCATGGCGTGTCGATCCCCACGGACGGGCGCCAACCGTGGGGTACACACCTACCCTCCCGCCCCTTTGCCACGGGGGATGGGAGGAGGAGTGAGGGCTTCCCATGTGGGTGAGGACGCTGAGTGGTCGGGCCCGCGAGTCGGGTCCACAAGGACGTGGATTGCATAAAAGGTGCAGATCCCAATGAAATGACTTTTTCGGTCGATAGGTCATGAAAGTGCCCACCAACCGTCCCCCTCATACGCCCCTGTCGGTCCGTATTTATAGGCGTCCGGCCGGTATTTTATCAGAAGTTACATATCGGGACAAGGTATGTTTGCCACTTACGCCTAGGGCCCGCGAGGGGCAAATTGGTACAAAACCCCATCCGGGGGTGGATAGGTAAAAACACAAGTCCCAACACGCCTAAAGCTTCTTTAGGGTTCCACCCTTCTGCGCGCCGCCGCCCCGAAGTCCGCTAGGGCTCTTCATTGCCGCGGGCGCTGGTGTTCCTCTTTGTGTAGGCTGCCCCCGCCGCGGGGTGTTCCTCTTGAGTGCTGCCCCCCGCGCCCTCGGGGGTGTTCCCGCCTCGCCGCGCGCTCCGCCGCCGCCGAGGCGCCCTCCTGACTCTGCCGCCCTCCGCGCCGGGGCCGAGCGCCGCCCGCGCCTCGCGGTGTTGCGCGACTTCGGCCGCCCTCGCTGCTCGCGGTGTTGCGCCGTTTCGCCGCCACGCCGCGCGGTGTTGCGCGACGCCTTTGTCCCCCTCGCGGGGATGTGTTGGCCAGCCGCCGCGCCCTCGCCGCCATGGGTTATCCTGGTTTCCGCCGCCTTCGCGGCGTGTACCCGCTGGTCTCGCCGCCCCGCGCCGCGGGGTGTCAACTTTGGGGCCTGTGAGCTATCGGGGGGGGGTCCCTTGGCGAGGTCCCTCCCCTCAACAGAAAGAATCTATGTTAGGTTTTTAGAAAGAAATGTTTAA